>ML776865.1:1837202-1857495 GCA_009831015.1 Picea engelmannii
AAGTGTTGATAGACATCATCATCACTAACCAAGGAATTAAGTTAATAGATAACATTGTAGTTCAAGTCCATCTCTTGTTAGAAATCATAGCAGAAGGTCTGGGGTAGATGAACTTCAAGGAGAAATGAATAAGATCAAACCACCTACCTTTGATGGTGAGAAAAAAAAAGATGAGGATGTGGAGACTTGGTTATTGGGGATGCAGAAGTATTTTTATTTACATAATTACTCCTCGTAGGAAGAAGGAAGAATTTTCATTTACTATCTAAAGGGAAAAGAATCAATGTGGTGGGACCAGCTTGTGTAAGTACAATACATTGATGAGAAGAAACTCACTTGGAGACAGTTCAAAAAAAAAATTCAAAAGTAATACTTGTCTAAGCATTACTATGATAAGAAGATGACGGATTTATTTGAAATCAAGATTGGAAGCATGACCATGGACACGTGTGATAGAATATTTTTAGAATTGTTGAAGTATGTTGACTTCATCAAGGATGAACAGGTCAAGATTCAAATATTTTAGAGTGGGATACCATCAATATTCAGTGATAAGATACAATATTATGACCCCGAGACATTGGAGGAAATAACAAGGAGATCTAAGTGCCTCTATGATCAACATAGAGGAATACCAACTTTCCAAAAGGATTGGGAATAAAAGAAGAAAGGTAAGATGGAGTAGTGGAAGAAGGGGAACAAGCCACCATTCTTCAAAAATAATTCTCAGACGCATCCAACTCCAAATGAGCCTAGAATGACAAAAAAATTGGGGAAAAAAACAAGGGAGTAGCCTATTAAATGTTTGGGTTGTGAGGGAGATCATGTGTACATAGATTTCCCTCATAGAGGTGAAAGAGTGAAGACTATTCACAATGTATAGTAGGCTAATACAGTTGAGGACATGGGTAGAATCATGCCAATGATCTATTCATCCTTGGACAACAAGCAAGTTGAATTTCAATCTCACATGATTGAAGTGGAAGGTAATATCAATTACCAACCTATTTCTATTTTGATTGATTCAAGATCTAGTCATAGTTATATAGATCCTAAGTTGGTGGAAAGATTTTATTTTCCAAGAAGAAAACTTAGGAAATATTGGTTGGTTTAGCTAGACACCGGAGCTAAAAGAAGAATTAATGATTTGGTTAAGAAATGTCCAATGGACATGAACAGACTTAGCACAAGGCCATATTTGAATATCATACCTTTGGGTTCATATGATTTCCTCAATGGTATGGACTGGTTGGAAAAGAATCATGGTGTCCTAGATTTGGATGAGAAAGGGAACTTTAGAACGATTCAAGGCATACCAAGGGAAGTATCTATTAGATAAATTTCATCCTTACAACTGAAGAGAAGCTTCAGGAAAGGATGCCAAATATTTGCAGCACATATGGAAGAGACACCTAAATAAAAAGTGTCAAGCATTGAATACTATGTTTTCCTAAAGTAATTTGAGGATGTATTTAGAGAGATATTGGGGCTGCCACCGAAAATAGATGTTGATTTCTCTATTAATTTGATGCCTAGAGAAGCCCCAATACCCAAGACTCCTTATAGGATGAGTACATCGGAGTTGAAGGAATTTCATATGCAACTTGAAGAGATTTTGAAGAAGGAGAATATATGCCCAAGTGTGTCTCCTTGGGGTGTCCTAGTATTATTTATGAAAAAGAAGGATGGTACCTTGAGATTATGCATTGGCTCCATGTAGTTGAACAAGGTGACTATGAAGAATAAGTATCCTTTGCCAAGGATAGATGATCTTTTTTATCAGCAAAATATTGAAAATATATTTTCCAAGATTTATCTCAGGTTAGGCTATCATCATGTGAGAATTAAGAAGAAGATATCAACAAGACGAATTTTGGAATAAGATATGATCATTATGAGTTTATAGTGGTTCCATTTGAGTTTTCAGATACACCAGTTGTATTCATGTATTTAATGAATGGTATCTGTTAGCACTCTGTAATTTGCCTAAGGCTGCTGAGGCAATCACAGAGGTAACCTCGAACCGCTTCGAGTCTTGGATCTAGCCCTCTAAGACTCAGAGAGGGATCTCTCTATTAGATTTAACTTTGTTTGTAATAGGACTGATGTTAGGCTAGCTATAAAAGCAAGGAAAATATAGATTTTTGGTTTTGGTTTTTAAATGGTCAGTTTGGGACAGCAAGGAGAGCCATTGGGCAAATGGGGTCTGCGTTTTAAACAAGATGATTTAATCTTCAGATATCGACAAAGCTCTTTCACAAGGCAAGGTAGCAGAAATACTGGATCGAATTAAGTGTTTATGGCGTCGGTTTGAGGAAGGAATAGGTGAGGAAAAAGACGGGCAAAGGAGCATTTAAAAATTCCTAAACTAGCCTTTTAGAGGATCAACATAAAGATTATCACAAGCTGAGAGGCAGAGTATCTGATAATAAATTCTGCCCCTACTACTCTCCTTCTGATAATAAGAACAGAAAACAAATTGATAAAGAAGACAGGAAAACATTTAACAGGGAGAAACTCCACCAATATCACTGCACAAGAATCCTGTAAGAGAAATATGTCTAATTACTAATCCATCATTAAAATTACAGAGAAATATTCTCTGGATAAAACACAGCCATCATCCAGCAAAGAAAATGAAAATTACATCTCTAGACCTCTCACACAGGTCTAACTCTCTCATTACAGCCCAGTCGAACCCTCATTCTATCTTTTACAAATGTATAAATAATAAACAAAATCCCCCCAGCCTATCAGTCCTCCAAGACTTGCGTATTAACTCTGCACTCTAAGAATAGTAAACAGTTACAGTCCTCTTGACATCTGTAGGCTGTCTCCTGTAACAAACAGGACAACAAAACCCCCCCCCATCCTCCAGATTCGAGCCTTACCTCTGTTTTCTCACAATAGATAATAGTTACCAACTAGACACATGTCAATCCTTCTTCAAACAAATCGAACAACACGTTAGACGGGAAAATTACAATTGATAACTATTTCTTCGACATCTGGCGTATTGGAGGATATTTAAAATTCGCTGGCAAATAGACTGTGATAGCACCAAACACTAATGAAGGAAACAATCGTGAATGTTGGAGGTTGTTTGGAGTACTGCCAGCTGGGGAATTAATTTTCTAACCACTGCCTGGAAGATAGGAAACCTCTGCCACCTCCCTGTAACTGCTACTTCAATGTTGGGTTACTTCGCCACTTGTTATGCATTAGGAAATAAATGGCCAGTGTGATGGGTTAACAACTGTGTACTGAGCCCACTATTTGTTTACTACCAGATATCTCGTGCTTTTTCATAACCCTGAAAAACAACACTACTCTGTTTTCGAATTTGTCATCGAATAATCAGGAGAAAAAGAAAATTGCAAGGACAACAAGTTTCAAACAGTTAGGGTTCGTCTCAGGAAGGCGTATGATCATTGGCTCAGAGTCAATATATGATACAACTAGAAGCGGACTTGAAGGAGATGCCAAACTTATCATCATCTTTGTAACCTCCTAAGCCTGAGTCCGCCTCAATTTCTTTAGCAAGAATAGGTTTTTCATGTGCTACACTCTGTAACAGCTTAAGATATGACTGATAGGACTCATTCTCTAGACGAAGTAAAGGAGGATGTGTCATCCGCGTCATCCAAAACACTTCCTGAAGCTTCAAACGCAGAGCATAGTCACTATTCACTTCATGTGCATGGGCAGCTATAGGATAGAGACTGTGTCATCGGCTAATACTCCAGGTTTAGACTTATTAGGATCTTCTTCTTCAACGTATGATGGCTCACTCGGCTGCCTACGAAACTGAATTAATTCATCCCTTTGGTCATTAATCAATAATCTTGTATTTTCCTTCTCCATCTGGTAATGCCTGATCAGATGTGCTAGGAGTACTATTAGAAATGGCGTCCAAGTCCATGCCAATAGAATCTTGTGGCTGAGAAAAGATCCACTCGGTCGCTCTCTCAATAATATCACCTGTGGCTATTAATGCTTTTCAAGTAACATCTGCTTCAAATCTAAATCCAACAAGAGTATCCACAAGTCCTTCATCAACAATGGTGTTAAAAACTCAACCAAATTTATGGAGCATAAGCTTCTTTAACAAAATCTCACTTTGTTTCATAATCGTAACATCCAGTTTGATTTGCCGTGTAGGGAGATCCTCCTTGGGTTTTTCGATTCAAATCTCCCCCTAATGTCGTGCTTAACCCCAACAAGGGCACCTTTAGATTTTGGTGTCTCGGCCTGTGATGCCTTGTTTTTTCCAGAAACAAACTCTGAATTTACATATAACTGTTTTGCCCACTTGTCTTTGCTATTGTCCAATTCAATGAAGGATAATAGGAAGTCTCTTGTATAAGAGCATTTGGCATTTTTGGAAGGAACAGCTGCACTTGAATCAGATGAACCCTTTAAAACTGCACACTAATCACCAGGCTCTTGCCTCATTTAAAAAACTAGGGAGATTCCATACTGACCAGCAGAAAAATGAACCTAAACTTTACTGCATTTTTTTATCTGGTTGAATTTCGACACGATACACCTTCTAAACCCGACGGTTGGCACTTTCCTCCACTGGCACCTGGGTGTTATCATTGCATATTCTGTGTTTTTATTTTTGAATTTTTGGGAATGAATCCCACATTCATGAGGAGAAAATACAATTTCATATTGATATATTCCAATAGCTGGCTAGTGGTTCGATGAAGTGAGCTCGAGGCTCGGGCACTTGGGTCTGGCGTTGGCGCTGGCGCTGCTTTGTGTGTCTTCTCTTGGTGCATGAAATGGTGCATATCCCTTGGTGTCGAGCATTAGGAAGTTGGCCCTAGGTCAATATTATTTTTCTAAACATTTTGTTAATTTTTATAAAACTCTGCCTAAAGGCAAAGGCCGAGGGGCCAAAATATTTTGCCAAATCCACCAAAATAACTAATAAACCCAACTTTGAAAAATAAACCCAATCTTACATTTGACCCACAAGATTAAAAATTTTGTCATTCAAACCAATTCCCAATTTTGCTCAAAAATGTACCAAACTCGCTTTGAAGTTTGCGCGCAAGCATCCATCTTATGCTTGGTCAGTGTCGGGCGTTTTCTGCCACCTTCGCCATGCGTCATGAGTGAATACATCCGCCTGAAAAAGACAAATATTATTCAGAATTTCGATCCCCTATTATATAGGGTTCTAACAATATCTTCAAAAATTACTTGGATAAGTTTGTAATTGTCTTCTTGGATGACATACTTGTTTACTCTAATTCTAAAGAAGAGCATGAGAAGCACTTGAGGATGGTGCTACAATTATCGAGGGAGCATCGGTTGTATGTCAAGCTGAGAAAGTGCTCATTTTATCAGAGACAGATTCATTATTTGAGCCACATCATTTCAGAGGAAGGGATAGTAGTGGATCTTGAGAAGACAAAATTCACTGAGGGCTGGTCAATTCCAAAGAACGCCTTAGAGGTGAGGTCATTCATGGGACTCGTGGGTTATTATATAAGATTTATTGTGATATTTTCAAAGATTGCACACCTAACCACTTCTTTTCAAAACAAGGGTGTGAAATTTGAATGGACTTTGAATTGTGAAAGATTCAAGTTACTTATTTGGACAACCAACTTTGAATGTCAAACAAAGTAGATGGTTGTAATTATTTAGTGAGTATGAATTTGAATTAAAGCATATCAAAGGCAAGGAGAACAAGGTGGTTGATGCACTTAGGAGGAGGGTGAATGAGATGCATGTTACAACCATTAGCATGTACAAATATAATGTGAAAGACAAAATTTTGGAAGCAACAAAATTAGATCAACACTATAGGGAAACAAAGGAAAATTTTCAACACAGTAATAATCATAAGAAAATTAGAGAGGATGGAATCCTTATGTACAAGGGAAGAGTTTATGTTCCTAACTCTTAAGAGATGGAATATATGGTGCTAAAGGAAATGCATAATTTGTTTTATTTTAGGCATCCATGTAACTAGAAAACAATTTCACTTGCATAGAGCCAATATTTTTGGCCAGGTATGAAGAAAGAGGTGGTTGATTATATAGTCATATGTTTGTTATAAAAACAAGATCGCAGAGAAATAAAATAAAACAAATGCGGAAATAAAACATAGAATCTAAACAATACAATAAAGATATAGATATATGTGGTTCACCCAGTGTGGGCTACATCCACCAGAGGAATTGTCAAGTCCTTCCTTATTATTATCCAACAAAATGAAGGGATACAACCTACAACACACATGTTGTAACTTCCTCTTATTTCTCTCATAGTCTCCTTTCTCAGAATACAATATTCACACACATACACAACTACAATACAATTCCCTCATAAAATAGGGTTTACTTCTAGGGAAAAAAACCCTAACATAACTTTTATCGTTAGATCTGCGACCTTATAATGAATGGTCCATATTAACTATGAAATTACATTATTTTACAAGGAATTTTTCCCCAATATTTTGCTTCAAGAGAACTACCCCGGAATCCCTCACCAGAGGGGGGATAAAACAATTGTCGTCACCCCTCCCCCAGTTAGGGAATGGGGTCAAAGCACGACTGAAACAAACCTATGAATAAGGAATATAATCAAGCTCCACAACCAACAATCTCCCACTTGGATATTGATCACACCAACTCCATTTTTGTTGTACATGTTGGACTATAATCCACCTTGGACCTAGAAAATTTCTCATCTTCACCTTCATGCTTGAAGGCCAATTGAAATTGAGTAGGAAGTTAGTTTCTCCATGGTTACTCTCTTTGTTAACATGTCTATAGGATTATGGCTAGTATCTATCTTTTCCAACTTCAAATGTCCATCTTTCAAGAAGGATCGTATGAAATGGTACCTAAGTTGTATATTCTTAGTCTTCAAATGGAAGGCTGAGTTCTTTGCAAGATGAATGGCACTCTCTATGTCACAGTACAACCTGATAATCTCCTACTTCTTTCCCAATTACTCCATAAACCTATGTAACCAAATGATTTCTTTACTAGCCTCTATAGTAGCAACATACTTTGATTATGTTGTTGAAAGTGAAACAACCTTTTGCAGTTTTGAAATCCAACTTATTGCAATTCCACCTACAATAAAAACATACCCTGTGGTGTTCCTCTTGCTATATTTATCACCTGCCATATATGAATCAACATATCCCTATAGAACAATGTTTGAACCTCCAAAACATAATGCATGAGTAGCAGTGCCTCTCAAAAACCTGAGAATCCACTTCACTGCCTCCCAATGTTCTTTACCTAGATTGTTCATATACCTGCTCACAACTCCCACTGCATGTGCAATATCTGGTCTTGTGCAAACCATCACATACATCAAGCTTCCAACTGCTGATGAATAAGGGACCCTGGACATGTATTCTATCTCCTCCTTTGTCTTGAGACACATTTCCTTAGTTACTTTGAAATGGATGGCCAAAGATGTACTAACTAGTTTTGCATTCTGCATTCTAAACCTTGCCAACACCTTCTCTATGTACTCACCCTGTTGCGATTTTCCCTGTCTCTTGTTATTCTCATACCAAGGTTTTTCTTTGTAACACCCAATTCCTTCATCGCAAATGAATTAGCTAATTTATTATTGAGAAAAATTGTATCCTACATATTAGACCTCGCAACAAGCATGTCAACTACATACAATAACAAGATAATATAGATTCCATTTTTTAGCCTTTTAAAATAAACATAGTGATCAAAATGACATCTACTATAAACTTGTTTTGTCATAAACCTATCAAACTTCAAATACCACTTCCTTGGAGCTTGTTCTAGGACATGCAAGCTCTTCTTCAATCTGCATACCAAATTTTCCTTCCCTTTGACCTCATACCCCTGTGGTTGTTGCATATAAATCTCTTCCTCCAAATCCCCATGGATAAAAGTTGTTTTTACATCTAATTGTTCAAGATGAAAATCTTCTACTACCACAAGACTTAAAATAGTCATAGTTGAAGTCATCTTAACAACAGGAGAAAATATTTCATCAAAATATATACCTTTCTTTTGTGCAAACCCCTTTACAAAAAGTCTAGCCTTGTACTGATTTTTTCCTCCATCTTCTTCCTTCAACTTGTAAACCCATTTCTTCTAGAATGATATTTTTCCTACACGAAACTGAACCACGTCCCAAGTATAGTTATTTACCAAGGACTCCATTTCCTCTTTCATTCCTTGCTCCCACTTATTTTTAGTGTCTACTTGCATTGCCTCTTCATAACATTCTGGTTCACCAAAATCGATCAACAATAAATAATACAATGAAGAAGAGTAGCATTTAGGCGTCTACTTAACCTAGTAGATCTTCTAACAACACTTGCAGGATTTTGAGGTACCTGTTGCTCTTTTTTATCGGATAAATCGGTATATGCAGACATTAACAGATCTCCTTAGATCCACCTAGATCTAGAACAAAACAGGATGTGACATGACACTTCCCCTAAGTTACATTCATTGAATTTATCATTAAGGAAGGAATAAATGACATACCTTTAGGTATCGCTTCCTTATGTCTCTGTTGTCCCTGCTTCGCTTTGGTAGTCTTGAGATATCGGATCTACAATGACACAAATCGACCAAGGTGAAAGAAACAATAATATATTCAATGAAGACCTAAACATGTGATCAAGGAGTCATGTAATAAATAAGAATGATTTTATGGGAAAGGGACATGCCACTGTATTTATATTAAATGAAAGTAGAAGATACAACCAGATTGCCTTGATGTTACAAGATTCCTTTCGGTGGCCCTTCGTTTCAACACACACACTTTCTCCACACTTGCATGAAGAAGATATGATGTGGCTTGATAGGAAAATGGAGGCCTCAAGCATCAATTCAAATAGAATTCCTCACACAATTCTGAATTTATTCTTTCATCAATTCTCTATTCAATATTTCTTAACCTCTTCCTTGAGAAACCTTTCATTATATAGGAGAAGGAGAGATGGTTAAAGGGATAAGGATGATCCCACTAAATCTAAGAAGTTAGCAGGATGCCAACCATGTGAATGACAACTCATTTTCTAGAAGATCCTCTTCTAGAACCTTCATAACTTCCTCTTCCTTTTAAGCTTTGAAACAGGTTCGCACCCTACCTATATAGAAGACTGCGAACATCTCTCACTCCAAGTATAGGGTTGCCTGTGAGAATCAGGGTTTCTTGCACCCTACAATACATGTAGCCTGCAAACTCATCTTAAAAATGTGTTTTGTAGAAGAAGACAATAGTCACTTTTCTTAGGCAAAAGGTCCTTATGAGAGCCTGAACACATAACTATAGAGACATCACCAGAGTGGCCAAAATAATGTGTAACAAAATTCCCCCCAAAGTATGAGGTTGGAACTCATGACAACCGAAATACTTTGTAAAATGTGTGTGTGTGTGTGTCAGAAACAAGGAACGCACCTAATCGAAAACCTGCAAACAATCAGTCATCTACAAAATATAATACCAGTTCTGAGGTAGGCATTCCCATGCTTAGACCACAAATGAATGAAATCATAAATGTAGGCCATGGCCACCAATCATACATCGTGGATCCATGTCATCAAAATGCTACATAGCCACCAGGAATACATTGTGGATCTATGTTAGAAACTCGGATTAGGACATAACCACATGACATACAAAGTGGATCTATGTGTCGATACAAATCATAAATACTCCATTGCAACCTGGACCAAAAAGATGAGACCCAGGGTCTTCAATCCCATCGTCTGAAAGTACGAATCTAGCCATGTGATTACATGTGTCAAAGTCGAACATGGTAGAAACCACTTGATTACTAGTCATTGATGAAAACCGTTAACAAGTGCGAGGGAAATCACCATTGATATCAATGACTCCCAAGGTACCTAAGTACAATCCGAACGAATGTGAATAAATGAGTTGAAGTCGAACACTCGACGGAATCTCTTGATCAGGGACCAATGATGTGAATCCACTGTCGAAAGAAAAGAGACCTGCCATTAAGGCATGCAGGTTCTAAGGTACTAAATGATTTCTAAGTCTTATTTCTGGAGAATGAGTTGGAGTTGACGGAAAAAGAATCATCACAGGAGGGCCTTGATGTATCCTCCATCAATGACGCGAAATAAGTAACATATTTTGAGGGTAATTAAAAGTATGAATATGATTTGAAATGGACATAGGGAAGGCCAACATGGTAAGAATGGACAACTGCAGATGGCTTACTCAATAGAGGGCTTGTTTGGACTTCTCTTGAACATATGAACGACATGACAATGGTCTTGGCAGCATTGACTCAAATATGACCCAAGATATGACCTTGTAGTAAGTCAGATGAGAGACAAATGGATTCCCCAACCTGGATTCAAATGATGAACAGGGGGTGTCATGTTCAAGAGTGACGCTTACTGCCATTAATACAAATACTAAAACACACCCCTTTCCCAAAATTTCCTCCACCATTTCTGGCAAGTACCTCTTTATTTTTACACAAGCTTGAGGAGGATAACATATGATTATCGATGTAATCTCATCCTTCATATGAGTCCCTCGGAGTATTTTTAACGAACCCTAGGAAGGAGTGGTTCGGTCCCATAAAGGGCCTTTCGATGTTTGTTTAACGAGTCCAAAGAGAGAAAACTCAGGGGGTTTTCATGGATTTAGAGTCTGAAAAACACTTAAAGAGAACTCTCCCAGTTCCTTTTTTGTAAATTAGTTCGATGAGACTGAAAAAGTGATAAACTATCGCTCATCGAACGTTTTCTTCAAATACTTTTACTAGCGTGAAAATAACAAGATCGCTCAACAATCTTTTCATTTTTATGGAGCTTGAAAAGAGCTTAAAGGATGCTCCCTTATGTTCGTTGTTTTCATGTTACCATGACGAGTATGAAAAGATGAGAAAAGTATACTCGGTTGCGTTCTCATATATTTTTGAGCACGAGAACAAATGAAGACTGAGCTCGAGGTTTTTCCTACAAAACCCTAAAAAGGTATTCATACCTATGACGAAAAAAGGAAACAATACCCGTACACTGTCGTTCGGGCTTCTAGGTCACCTACCTGTGAAAAACCATACTCACAAGGCCATTAGGGTATTAGGTTTTTAAGCAAAATAATATAAAAAATCAATGAAAAATAGTAAAAAAGTGAATAAATATGGGTGAAAAACCCTTTTTACCATTTCATTGTTACTTTGTCAAAAACTTGTCCAACACACCTCTTTTTCCCCCAAATTTCTTTGCTCGATTGCGGGAGGTACAAGCGATCATTCGGCAAATGGTTTTGGCCAACGAGGTAATCTCTTGATTCTTCAACTTTTTCATGGATTAAAATTGATTTTTATTGGCAAATTTAAGTGTTTGAGTCCATTTTAGGGATGGTGGGTGCGCTCAAGCATTCTCGCAGGCGGGCCATTCGGGACCTGCGAGAACCTTAGGGCCGGTGGGCTTCAGGGCACCTGCAAGAATCTCACGTTGTGTGCAAGCTTCACCTGTGAGGGCCGAAAAATGGATTTTCAAGCATGTTTTTACTCAATAAAAATTTATGCAAGAGCTTAAAATAAGTTGCTAACTTCCTTCTCATGGCTCCATTGCAGGTGTTGATCATCACGATGTTGGAATGGAGGGAAAGAGAACATGAGGAGGAGAATTCCATTGCCGAAAATGATCTGGGTACAGTTGCTTCCCTCTGGGAATGTGGGCTCTTAAAAATTTTCAGGATCTTGAGCATGAGAACCCAACGCAGGTTGTTAGAGTACCTGGTACACATGTGGGATGTGGATCAAAAGGTATTTCATGTAGGGGTCCACACACTCACACTAGATATCGAGGATATCTACTTTCTAATGGGGTTTTCATGATGTGGATACCATGCTACTCTGACCGAAGGTAGAGGCGACAGACTTCCTATGAGAGAGTATGTTCGCCAATATTGTGTTCTCGAGGTGAAGAGAAGCAAGGGTAAAGTCGCCATATGGGGTGTCCAAAATCTGACCTTGTGGACTATCTTGTTTACCATTGCACACATGGTCGGGAGCGTTGCTCAACACATGGCTCTCCAGAGCTATTTCCAATATGCAACAGAATGCACAAAGCCTCGGGTTTTCAATTGGTTGGACGCAGTTCTCTGCATTATGAAGAGGCAACTCACAAAGTGAAGAAGGGGTAACCTGAAACAATTTGGGTACGAGTCACTTTTGGTGTCATTATTCCTTGAGAGAGTCCCACTACTGCGTCTACAGGTAGATTAGGGTTTACCATCCCCACAGGATCCGAGGATGCTGAGGTGGTGTAACCTCATGGCTCGGCACGTAGCAGGGCCTATAATCAAATACAATGATTCATTTTTTGACTGGTTGAGGCTCAAGATGTTGATGATCGATGACTATGCATATGTCGGCTTGGATTTCCAAGGAGATCTAGATTTGGTTCTGCCTGAGGATGCTCAGTGGGGTGACTTAGGTAATAAATACACATTTTGTTCTTTTTAATGTTTTTTGCAAATTTCATTATGTAAAATGTTTTTATGTCTTTGATCCAAGGACTAATCAAAAATTGCTTTTGATGACACAGATGTGGGGCCGTATTGATCACCAGGAACGTCTCCCATTCAAAGACGATCAGAAGTGGCTCCAGTGGCAAGATGGGATGCTGAGGACTACAAGGCAGTTGAACAGAACTTAGAGGGACTGATTGCGGATGTCCCGGATATTGCTATTGGGGAGATTCCAAGGCACTATCAGCGCCATACTATGGGCATGTCTGAGTCTCTTAGTCGACTACTCCGTAGGGTAGCCCGAGCAGTTGCATTTTACCGTGAGCGTCATCTGTGATGATAGTTTGTAGAAGCCATGGGCTTCATATATTTTGATATTTTGGTCCTTGAATAAAAACTTTTTGTACAACTTTTGATCGTTATATATATATGTGTGTGTGTGTGTGTGTGTGTGTGTGTGTGTGGCTTCTACCAGCTTGTTTTGTTTTGTATAATACATGTGATGTGATTGGATTTTATAAAAGTCTCAGATATATGTCTAACACATAATTAGCTAAAGCACCAGTCAATGTATTTAGACATCTAGGAATGTGTTGATATTCGATGTAATCAAAATGATGTTCCAAGAGGTGAATTCTTAGTTATACCTAAAATAAAGTAGGACTTCAAATAGCATAGACATTACTTAACTCTAGCACTACTAGCTGCGAATCAAGTCGTATAACCAAGTGGCAGATACCAAGCAAAATAACAATAGTCAACAATTCGATGGCGATGCTATATTATGTGATATTATTGGTCACACGACCGAGGAAAACACCTCATAGACTGATAAGTTCATTTGTAGGTGCATAAATTTCCCATGCAGCAGAAGCAAGGTTCTGAGTACTACGACTAGCACCATCAGTGAAGCCAATGTGGGGTAGTGAAGACTCTGACATCTAGAAACCAAGCACAACACAAGGTAAGCAGTCGAGGGCAGAAACCAAATAATGAAAAAGCACACTAAAGTAACACACAAAAAGTATGATACAATAAAATACAAGCACTCATGCACAAATGATCTAAGCATAGTAATTCTTTAAGTAAAGCCCATTTCTGGGTTCACTCAAAGTGATACCATCGTAGTCCTCTAACCTGTAAGCTCCTTTCTCCAACACTCATTTGATGATATAAGGACCTCGCCACATAGCCTCAAATTTTTCGGCTCCTAGCACATCTCGATCTTGTTCATAAAGGAGAACCAGATCACCTTCAGAGAAGATGTGTGGCTTGACATGTTTGTCGTATTGGGCTTTGACATGTTTCTTCTGGGTTTCTATAACTAGGGTGTGTTGAACAACTAAGAGGGGGGGTGAATCAGTTGTTACCGTGCTTAAACAATTATGTTTATTTTAAACTCTTTGCAGAGCACTTAATGACAATCACAATAATGCAGGGAGGTAAGCAATACAACATTCAACATCAATCACACATATGAAATATACAGAGACAGATATTTCCTGAGGAAACCCATAAATGATAAAAAAAACTCTTCTTTTTGGTATGATAAGTAATCTTTACATTCTGTACATTATCATACATATGAGCTCCAACTCATTGTGAGGCTACAACCTCTATTTTTCAAGCTGCAACTTCCTGAGAGCACCAACTCTTTGTTTTTTCTAGCACCTACTAGAAGGAAGCACCAACTCCCTAGTTTCTCTAGCACCCACTAGAAGGAAGCACCAACTCCCTAGTTTCTCTAGCACCCACTAGAAGGAAGCAACAACTCCCTAAGTATTCCAACACCAACTGGATGGAAGCACCAATTTCCAGTCACACGGGCACCAACCTGTATAACAGAGAACAACAGTTCTCCCTTGCACCAACCTGCCACCTTGGTTTCTCTGGCTGCAAACAAATGGAAGCTACAACTCCCTGTGTTCAAGCACCCACTTGAACCTCTTAGGAGAACATTCCTCCCTAGCACCTCCCTACCACCCTGAAATATAAAGTTTTCTATATACAAATTTATCACAGTGATACAATATTTATCAATGGCTTACGAATCTCATCACTATTCTCCTACACTGCTCTTCTCTACCTGCATCAATGTCTTCCTGCACCCCTTCCTTATGCTTTATATTCTTCTGCCTTTTATGCTATATGTGCCATGTCCCTTCTATCCACCATTCCTCTTCTGTTCTTTTAAGCTGCTGCACTCTGCCTCCTTCTACACACCTGAATCACTCTCAACAACCCCCAATCTCTTCTCTGTTCTGCGTTTTTATTCTCTCTATTTATATTTTTCATCCTCTATTCACAAGGCTTCTGCATGCTCTCCCCATGTCGAGTGCTCTTTCTGATCATCATTTCAACTCTTCAGTTTCTCTGGCAGTTAAACCCATGTGTCCATCATCACTGGGTGTTATGCTGAGATTCCTTAGCCTCTCCAGCAGTCGAGACTCTTCGTCTTCTCTATCACAGTCGAGCTCATTCCCTCTGTTGCATTTCTAGGCTCCAATGGTCTTACATATGTCATTATCCTCTATGAACAGTCTTCATGCCACTAAAAGATGCCTCAAGACACTTCATCTTCTCTGGCGATCACCCTGAAGTCTCTTCGAGTCCTCTGGCAGAAACCATCAGGAACCTCCAAGAAAACGCATCAGCAACTGAATCACCAACCATCCAAGAGACATGATTCATTTCTGCTAACTGAATCATAACTAATCGATTAACTGTGAAGAGCAACAGTAGCCCTTCGATCAGATTTCCAAGTATCCAACACCGTTGGATTACAAGCACAGGGTCTCGCGTTGATTTCGACATTTCACATTTCGGCATTTCAGCATTCCTGTGGTGAAGAGTCTTGAATATTCATGTTACGATCGTTGAAAAGGAGCTTAGCTTGGTGCTATCTCCTCCCTCTCACATGACCACTGACAGTGACCAAAGCCTGCACCAAAAGGTGTTTTTCGCATTTCGACATTTCACGATTTCACATGTCACGAATTCCTATTGCGAGGCATCTCGAATCTCCAAGTCGCGATCTCCAGAATGGAGTTTAGTTGTTAGCGCCTTCCTCCAACTCTTGACGATGTGACCACAGCCTGTGACCACTCGCTAATCATTTGAGCGCTTCTCTCTTCATATCAATGGTCCATGATCTGTGGTGATCGGATGGCTATCCTCCGCCCCAGAACTTCAGCTTTTGGGACTTTGGGGGAGAGTTGATGCTAAAACTCCTGAAACTAAAATTTTGGAATGACATCACTCGATGACATGTCGTGATCCATGTGTCTGCCACATGTCACTCAAAATTGTGATATCCAGGTTCCTGAAATGCCAAATCAACTTGACACTTGTCCTTATATGATTGCGCAACGTTTCCTTTATGACATAGGCTGCCACCTGTCCTTGCTGACATGGTCTACCACATACACCTCCTGGGTTTGACGGCGCAGATTTGTGCTTGATCCAACGACTAGGAGTATTTTGCGATTTCACATATCACAAGTTCGAGAGGTTAGGGAACCCCGTTCCTTTGACTTTCCAGTCAGAAAAATGTTGATCTTTCACCACGTGTCTTATGGACCCAGCGGTCCAAATATTATCATGATTTTGAAAATTTATGGGCCCTCGTCGTGTTTGTTTCAGGATTTCAAGGTTTGGTACTTCAAAGGTTAAAGTTCCTTTTATCTTTGATTTCCCGGTATGCGAAACTCTGAAATGGAGTCTTTGTTGATGTGCCTGTTTCGGGATTTCGGCGTTTCGCATTTCGCAACTTCAGGACTCCTGTGATGAAGAGTCTCAACTATTGACTCCTCCAACTCCCGGTATCCGAAACTCCGAAATGGAGTGAAATCAACGGTCCATAATCTTGATGATTCGATGGTCCAGATCTTTTCGTGATTTCACATATCACGAGTTCCTACCATGAGTTGCTTCCTTGACTCCTCCAACTCCCGGTATCTGAAACTATGAAATGTCGTGGTTTCTCATTTTGCAATTTCATCATTCTTGTCGTGAGTTTCCTTGACACCTCCAACTCCCAGTATCCAAAAATCCAAAATGGATATTAAGTCATGGTTTCGCATTTCGTGATTTTTTGTCGTGAGTTGCTTCCTTAACTCCTGGAGGTTACGCTTCTGTATGGGATCCAACGATCACTTGTTGAACTTGCCATTGCCATGCCATTATCCCTGCGTTGTTGGTCATGATCTTTGTCATCAATGACAAACACACATACTCTGCACTATCTCTTCTGATCTTATCGATCTTGCTCTGTTGCGTCTTCCCAAAATACTTCTGGTGCCCGCCTGGCACATTCTTCCTGTACTTAAGCCATCATCGTTGTTGTACTTTCCATCAATGACAAGAGTACATTGCCTGCAAAACATGCCAACAATCTCCCCCTTTGGCATTGATGGCAACAAAGGCACCCTGACTCTTTTCTCCCCCTTTGACATCAATGTCAAAGAGCACATGCTCCCCCTAAGCTATTGCAGTATTTTTAGGAGGTATCAGATATTAAACCAACACAAACTCCCCCTAACATGATGGATTTTCCTATTTGAGTCCTGCAGAATATTTGTATCTAAACCAGAGTCTTCTCCTTCTGATTCTTGGACCTATTCATCTTTAGCTTCCAATGTATCCTTTGTAGAATACTCAATATTCCTCACCTCTCTTACTGGGACTCCTTCATCAACCTTTTCTTGTCATAACTAG
Source organism: Picea engelmannii (assembly GCA_009831015.1). Classification (NCBI taxonomy): domain Eukaryota; kingdom Viridiplantae; phylum Streptophyta; class Pinopsida; order Pinales; family Pinaceae; genus Picea; species Picea engelmannii. Next base: position 1,854,417 of record ML776865.1, read on the forward strand.
ATGACTACCCCTGTCACTGTTATCTCTCTACTTATGACTATTTTCCCCCTCTGTTCCTAAAAGGTTAGCTTTCCTTGACCAGGTCTTTCCTCTTGTTATCTCTATAGGATGTCATGTATATCATTTTGTAAAACAAAATGTTGTTGTTGAAGATGTTGTTGTCCTACTAACACACTGCATAATTGTAGCTCGTACTTTTCAAACATCCCTTGGATATCCCCATTGATTCTCATCGATCTCTATTACTACAATTTCATTTTTCTTCCATGATGCATACAATCCAAGGCTTTTATGACCATATTCAATCACAAGAAAAAACTGTTACAACCACTCTCATACCTGCTTTTCTTTTTTAGAGATGAAGGACCTGTATCAGGTTTCTTAGGAGTACTGATTTCTTCCTTGTTGTATCCAATACCAGATTTGTCATTTGGTGATCTTTGACTATCCAAGAGCTTATCCAGGGTCATGGAGCTATTTAAGAACTTGCTTTAGGTGTTTGACATCTCAACCTTCAAAACTTCAGCTTCCATCTTATGACATGATTCTTCTTCTACTTCTTCTATGGGATAGATGCTAACTGAACATTCTTTTATTGTATCGGTGTCTTCTTCTTTACTTGCAGGGGAGGATTCAATATCAACATCATTAATTTTCCTTATGTCTTTATTCACCACTTGTCCTGAGTTTACATTTAACTTACACTCTTTGGACGTGAACACCTCTTCACTGCCTCTGTCACACTTTTGACTTGTACTGAGCAAATTATGTTTCAGACCATCCACAAGCAAAAAGTATTGGGCATCTCCCTTGTCATTACTCAAACTCACCATCCCTCTATCCTTGATTTTACCTGGTTCATCATTTTGAAGGATCACATTTCCTATTTTTCTTTTACTTATGGACATAAGCTTATCTTTGTCTACAGTCATGTGTTTGGAACATCCACTGTCTATATTCCCGGAGGCCTTTTGTTTTTGAGTTGAAAGTGCTAGACCACATTTTTCACTATCTTTCATTTTCCATGTGTTGGCCTTTCTATCTAAGAACTTTATCCTTGGATCTGCTTTGTAATTCTTCATATGGCAGTTTTCATATTTGTGGCCAAGGTTGTGACAGTTATAGATTTCAATCGCATTGTTCAATAGGTCAAAGTTATTATTGCAGCATTGTCTACTCATTGACTGTTTATTATTTCTTGACCTCCTCAGTTGCATGTCTCTAGACTTAATTTGGCAATTTGCAATCTGTGATGGTTTGGTACTTGGATGTATCATTCTTTGTTGTGGAGGATATTTATTCCTTGGAAATATTAATTGTTCATGTCTAAGTCTTAAGAAACAATTTACAGTTTTGTGACCAAAGTTAGAACAGTAGAAACAATATCCATAGAAAAATTCTTTGTACCTGGAAAATGGTTGTCTTCTTTGAGAAAATCGATTTCTTCCATGCTGATGATTTCCTTGAGCAGGGAGTGTATTATTTCCTTGTTCTACAGATTCAGTTCTGGCACCTTTTTATTTACTCCTCCTGGGAGGTTGATTATCTTCCTTTGCTTCTGTAGGTTTGTTGTCGTCATTGGTTGTAGATTTGACAAACTTGATGAAGTCTTTGTTGCTTGGATGACCACTACTTGATCCCTCTTCATAACCCAAACCTGTTTTCAACTTTGGATTCCTTTGCTTATTCAGAATGGTGGCTAATCCTTCTGAGGCTTTGATACTTGACAGATTATGATGATACAAGGCTTGAAACTTCTCCAACTCTTTCCTAGTTTTCACTACTTCTTCTTCCATATCTTTACAGCTTGCCTTCTTTTCTGATAACTATTGTTTCAAAATGTCCTCAATTTTCTTTGCCTCTTCTAATTCCACTTTTAGTAGAGCAAAGTATTCATCAGGCTATTTACTATCTTTCTCGAACTGTATGAGCAATTGTTTTTTCTTTCTGTTCTTAATTCTTAGTCTGTCAATCTCTTCCAGTGCATTGATCAGTTCTCCTTCCATATCAACCACAACTTCTTCTTCATTAGCCTCACTTCCTGTGATTTTATTATAATAATCATCTTGGGCAATAAGCATGAAATCATTGTCCTTATCTTCACGCAAGGAGTCACTATATGTGTCTTATGAAGAGTTAACATCGTTTACACATACACTTTTCTTTCTATCAAATCTTTTGGATTTGTACTTCTCTTCACCTTCAAAGTTCTAGTCCTTCTTCTTGTGTGGACACTTATTTGCAAAGTGACCTATCTTACCACAGTTAAAACATTTGAGAGGAAGATTGCCTTGATATTTCCCCGATCCTTTCTTTAACCTTCTCACAAATTTTGCCTCAATATCATCTAAATCTGAATCAGTATCCTTGTCTGCTTTAAAATATGCTTCTCTAGTAATGGATTTATCTTTGTTGATTCTCATTTCATATGCAGTTAAATTTCCTAGGATTTGATCAATGGACAGAGTTTTAATATCATTTAGTTCTTCTATTGCAGAGACTTTTGGATTAAATTTATCAACCAAAGATCTTAAAATCCTCTGAACTAAAATTGATTCATCAATCTTCTCACCAAGAGCCTTCATGGCATTCACAAGTTCTTCAACTCTTAAAAAATACTTGTTAATTGTTTCATCTTCATTCATATTTAGTTGTTCAAACTTCAACCTAAATGTTTGAAGTTTGGCATCTTTTACTTTTTCATTTCCTTCATAGTTACTAATAAGTTTATCCCACATTTCTTTGGTAGTTTGAAGATGCATCACCTTTACAAACTTGGCTTCTGCAAGTCCATTCAAGATAACATTAATTCCCTTAGCATTAAATCTAAATTCTAACTTATCATCCTTGGAAGCTAGCACAACAGGATTTATGTATCCAGTCTCTACTACATCCCAAACATCAACACTTAAGGCCATTAGGTATGTTCTCATTCTAACCTTTCAGAAGGAAAAATTTGTTCCATCAAATAGAGGAGGCTTAGTGGTTGAAGTCCCTTCATGACTTGTCATGTTTAAGCTTACAGATCTACCTTTAGATAAAAGGAACCTGCTCTGATACCAATTGTTTAACAATAGAG
>ML776865.1:1857526-1923848 GCA_009831015.1 Picea engelmannii
GGGGGGGGGGTGAATCAATTATTATTGTGCTTAAACAATTATGCTTATTTTATACTCTTTGCAGAGCACTTAATGACAATCACAATAATGCAGGGAGATAAGCAATAGAACATTCGACATCAGTCACACATATGAAATATACAGACACAAATATTTCCCGAGGAAACCCATAAATGATAAAAACCGCTTCTTCTTGGTATGATAATTAATCTTTACATTCTATACATTATCATAGATATGAGATCCAACTCATTGTGAGGCTAAAACCTCTATTTTGCAAGCTACAACTTGCTGAGAGCACCAACTCTCTATTTTCTCTAGCACCTACTAGAAGGCAGCACCAACTCCCTGGTTTCTCTAGCACCCACTAGAAGGAAGCACCAACTCCCTGGTTTCTCTAGCACCCACTAGAAGGAAGCAACAACTCCCTAAGTGTTCCAGCACCAACTGCATGGAAGCACCAACTTCCAGTCACACAGGCACCAACCTGTATAACAGAGAACAACAGTTCTCCCTTGTACCACCCTGCCACCCTGGTTTCTCTGGCTGCAACCAGATGGAAGCTACAACTCCCTGTGTTCAAGCACCCACTTGAAAATCTTAGGACAACAGTCCTCCCTAGCACCTCCCTACCACCCTGAAATATAAAGTTTGCTATACATAAATTTATCACAGTGATACAATATTTATCAATGGCTTACTGGTCTCATCACTGTTCTGCTACACTGCTCTGCTCTACCTGCATCAATGTCTTCCTGCACCCCTTCCTTACACTTTATGTTCTTTTGCCTTTTATGCTCTGTGTGCCATGTCCTTCTATGCACCATTCCTCTTCTATTCTTTTCAACTGTTGCACTCTCCCTCCTTCTACACACTTGAATCACTCTCAATAGCCCCCAATCTCTTCTCTGTTCTGCATTTTTATTCTCTCTGTGCACCTTCTGCATCCTCTATTCACAATGATTTTGCATTCTCTCCCCATGTCAAGTGATCTTCCTGATCATCATTGCAACTCTTCAGTTTCTTTGGCAGTTAAAACCATGCGTCCATCATCACTGGGTGTTATGCCGAGATTCCTTAGCCTCTCCAGCAGTCAAGACTCTTCGTCTTCTCTGTCACAGTCGAGCTCATTCCCTCTGTTGCAGTTCCAGGATCCAACGGTATTACATCTATCAATAGCCTCTATGAACAGTCTTCATGCCACTGGAAGATGCCTCGAGAAACGTCATCCTCTCTGGTGATCACCCTGAAGTCTCTTCGAGTCCTCTGGCAGAAACCATCAGTTGTTTCTAGCAGTTACACTATGAACCTCCAAGAAAATGCATCAGCAACTGAATCGCCAACCGTCCAAGAGTCGTGATTCAGTTCTGCTAACTGAATCATAACTGATCAATTAAATTTGAAGAGCAACAGTATCCCTTCGATTAGATTTCCAAGTATCCAACATCATTGGATTACAAGCACAGGGTCTCGCGTTGATTTCACCATTTTTCATTTCGGTATTTCAGCATTCCTGTGGTGAAGAGTCTCAACTCTTCACGTTACGATCACTGAAAAGGAGCTTAGCTTGGTGCTAGCTCCTCCCTCTCACATGACCACTGACGGTGACCATAGCCTACACCAAAAGGTGTTTTTCGCATTTCAACATTTCGTGAATTCGCATGTCACGAATTCCCATTGCGAGGCATCTCGACTCTCCAAGTCACAATCTCCAAAATGGAGTTTAGTTGTTAGTGCCTTCCTCCAACTCTTGATGATGTGACTCTCTAATCATTTGAGCACTTCACTCTTCAGATCAATGATCCACGATCTGTGGTGGTCGGACGACTATCCTCCACCCCAGAACTTCAGCTTTCAAGACTTTGGGGGAGAGTTGATGCTAAAAATCCTGAAACTAAATTCCTGGAATGACGTCACTCGATGATGTGTCGTGATCTGTGTGTCTGCCACATGTCACTCAGAATTGTGATTTCCAGGTTCCTAAAATGCCAAATCAACTTGACACTTGTCCTTATATGGTTGCGCCATGTGTCCTTTCTGACGTAGGTTTCCACCTGTCCTTGCTGACATGGTTTATCACATTCACCTCCTGGTTTTGATGGTGCAGATTTGTCCTTGATCCAACGACTAGGAATATTTCATGATTTCTCATATCGCAAATTCAAAAGGTTAGGGAACCCCGTTTCTTTGACTTTCCAGCCAGCGAAATGATGATCTTTCGCCACCTGTCCAATGGACCCAATGGTCTAGATCTTATCATGATTTTGAAACTTCACAGGCCTTCGTCGTGTCTGTTTTGGGATTTCGAGGTTCGCTACTTCAAAGGTTAAAGTTCCTTTGATCTTTGATTTCCCGGTATGCAAAACTCTGAAATGGAGTCTTTGTTGATGTGCATGTTTCGAGATTTCGTCGTTTTTCATTTCGCAACTTTGGGACTCATGTGATGAAAAGTCTCGACTCTTGACTCCTCCAACTCTTAGTATCTGAAACTCTGAAATGGAATCAAATCAACGGTCCATATTCTTGATGATTCGACGGTCCAGATATTTTCGTGATTTCACATAATGAGAGTTCCTGTCGTGAGTTTCTTCCTTGACTCCTCCAACTACCGGTATCCGAAACTTCAAAATGTCATGGCTTCACTTTTCATGATTTCATCATTCTTGTCGTGAGTTTCCTTGACACCTCCAACTCCCGGTATCTGAAACTCCTAAATGGAGATTATGTCATGGTTTCGCATTTCACGATTTTCTGTCATGAGTTGCTTCCTTGACTCCTAGAGTTTATGCTTATGTATGGGATCCAATGATCACTTGTTGAACTTTCCATTGCCATGACATTATCCCTGCACTCTTGGTCGTGATATTTTCCATCAATGACAAACACGCATACTCTGCACTATCTCTTCTGATCTTATCAATCTTGCTCTGTTGCATCTTCCCAAAATACTTTTGGTGCCCTCCTAACACATTCTTCCTGTACTTAATCCATCGTCGTTGTTGTACTTGCCACCAATGACAAGAGTGCGCTACCTGCAAAACATGCCAACAATCTCCCCCTTTGGCATTGATGGCAACAAAGGCACCCAGACTCTTTTCTCCCCCTTTGACATTAATGTCAAAGAACACATGCTCCCCCTGAGCTGTTGCAGTATTTTTAGGAGGTATCAGATATTAAACCAACACAAACTCCCCCTGACGTGATGGATTTTCTTATTTGAGTCCTGCAGAATATTTGTATCTAAACCAGAGTTTTCTCCTTCTGATTCTTGGACCTATTCATCTTCATCTTTCGTTGTATCCTTTGTAGAATACTCAATATTTCTCACCTCTCTTACTGGGACTCCTTCATCAGCCTTTTCTTGTCATAACTGGATGACTCCCCCTGTCACTATTATCTCTCTACTTCTGACTATTTTCCCCCTCTGTTCCTAAAAGGTTAGCTTTCCTTGACCAGGTCTTTCCTTTTGTTATCTCTACAGGATGTCATCTATATCATTTTGTAAAACAAAATGTTGTTGTTGAAGATGATGTTGCCCAACTGACACACTGTGTAATTGTAGCTCATACTTTTCAAACAACCCTTGGATCTCCCCATTGATTCTCATCGATCTCTATTACTGCAATTCCATTATTCTTCCATGATGCAAACAATCCAAGGCTTTTATGATCATATTCAATCACAAGAAAAAACCACTACAACCACTTTCATACCTGCTTTTCTTTCCTTGTTGTATCCAATACCAGATTTGTCATTTGGTGATCTCTGACTATCCAAGAGCTTATCCAGGGTCATGGAGCTATTTAAGAACTTGCTTTGGGTGTTTGACTTCTCAACCTTCAAAACTTCAGCTTCCATCTTATGACATGATTCTTCTTCTACTTCTTCTATGGGATAGATGCTAACTGAACATTCTTTTATTGTATCTGTGTCTTCTTCTTTACTTGCAGGGGAGGATTCAATATCAACATCATTAATTGTCTTTATGCCTTTATTCACCACTTGTCATGAGTTTACATTTACCTTACACTCTTTGGACGTGAACACCTGTTCACTACCTCTGTCACACTTTTGACTTGTACTGAGAAAATTATGTTTCAGACCATCCACAAGCAAAACGTATTGGGCATCTTGCTTGTCATTACTCAAACTCGCCATCCCTCTATCCTTGATTTTACCTGGTTCATCATTTTCAAGGATCCCATTTCCTGTTTTGCTTTTACTTATGGACAAAATCTTATCCTTGTCTCCAGTCATGTGTTTGAAACATCCACTATCTATATTCCCGAAGGCCTTTTGTTTTTTAGTTGAAAGTGCTAGACCACATTTTTCACTATCTTTCCTTTTCCATGTGCTGGCCTTTCTATCTAAGAACTTTATCCTTGGATCTGCTTTGTAATTATTCAGATGGAAATTTGCAGCTTTGTGGCCAAAGTTGTGACAGTTATAGCATTCAATATCATTGTTCAATAGGTCAAAGTTATTGTCGCAGCGTTGTCTACTCATTGATTGTTTATTATTTCTTGACCTCCTCAATTGCATGTCTCTAGACTTAATTTGGCAATTTGCAATCTGTGTTGGTTTGTTACTTAGTTGTATCATTCTTTATTGTGGCAGATATTTATTCCTTGGAAATCTTAATTGCTCATGTCTAAGTCTTAAGAAACAATTTACATCTTTGTGACCAAAGTTAGAACAGTAGAAACAATATCCATAGAAAAATTCTTTGTACTTGGAAAATGGTTGTCTTCTTTGAGAAAATCGATTTCTTCCATGCTGATGATTTCCTTGAGAAAGGAGTGTATTATCTCCTTGTTCTATAGATTCAATTATGGCACCTTTTTCTTTACTCCTCCTGGGCGGTTGATTATCTTCCTTCGTTTCTGCAGGTTTGTTGTCGTCATTGGTTGTAGATTTGACAAACTTGATGAAGTCTTTGTTGCTTGGATGAACACTACTTGATCCCTCTTCATAACCCAAACTTGTTTTCAACTTTGGATTCCTTTGTTGATTCAGAATGGTGGCTAATCCTTTTGAGGCTTTGATACTTGATAGATTCTGATGATACAAAGCTTGAAACTTCTCCAACTCTTTCCTAGTTTTCACTACTTCTTCTTCCATAGTTTTACAGCTTGCCTTCTTTTTTGATAACTATTGTTTCAGAATGTCCTCATTTTTCTTTGCCTCTTCTAATTCCACTTTTAGCAGGGCAAACTCTTCATTAGGATGTTTATTGTCTTTCTTGAACTGTATGAGCAATTGTTTTTTCTTTCTGTTCTTAATTCTAAGTCTGTCAATCTCTTACAGTGCATTGATTAGTTCTCCTTCCATATCAACCACAACTTCTTCTTCATTAGCCTCACTTCCTGTGATTTTATTATCATAATCATCTTGGGCCATAATCATGAAGTCATTGTCCTTATCTTCACGCGAGGAGTCACTATATGTGTCTTCTGAAGAGTTAACATCGTTTACACATAAACTTTTCTTTCTATCAAATCTTTTGGATTTGTACTTCTCTTCACCTTCAGAGTTCTGGACCTTCTTCTTGTGTGGACACTTATTTGCAAAGTGACCTATCTTACCACAGTTAAAACATTTGAGGGGAAGCTTGCCTTGATATTTTCCTGATCCTTTCTTTAACCTTCTCACAAATTTTGCCTCAATATCATCTAAATTTGAATCAGTGTCCTTGTCTGCTTTAAAAGATGCTTCTCTAGTAATGGATTTATTTTTGTTGATTCTCATTTCATATGCAGTTAAAGTTCCTAGGAGTTGATCAACGGACATAGTTTTAAGATCATTTAGTTCTTCTATTGCAGATACTTTTGGATTAAATTTATCAAGCAAAGATCTTAAAATCTTTTGAACTAAAATTGATTCTTCAATCTTCTCACCAAGAGCCTTCATGGCATTCACAAGTTCTTCAACTCTTAAAAAATACTTGCTAACTATTTCATCTTCATTCATCTTTAGTTGTTCAAACTTCAACCTAAATGTGTTAAGTTTGACATATTTTACTTTCTCATTTCCTTCATAGCTGCTAATAAGTTTATCCGACATTTCTTTAGCATTTTGAAGATGCATCAACTTTACAAACTCAACTTCTGCAAGTCCATTCAAGATAGCATTCATTCCCTTATCATTAAAGCTAAATTCTAACTTATCATCCTTGGAAGCTAGCACAACAGGCTTTATGTATCCAGTCTCTACTACATCCCAAACATCAACACCTAAGGCCATTAAGTATGTCCTCACTCTAACCTTCCAGAAGGAAAAATTTGTTCCATCAAATAGAGGAGGCTTGGTGGTTGAAGTCCCTTCATGACTTGTCATGTTTAAGCTTACAGATCTACCTTTACATAAAAGGAACCTGCTCTAATACCAATTGTTGAACAACTGAGAGGGGGGGGTGAATCGGTTGTTACCGTGCTTAAACAAATATGCTTATTTTAAAACCTTTGCAGAGAACTTAATGACAATCACAATAATGTAGGGAGGTAAGCAATAGAACATTCGACATCAGTCACACATATGAAACATACAGAGACAAATATTTCCTGAGGAAACCCATAAAGGATAAAAACCTCTTCTTCTTGGTATGATAAGTAATCTTTACATTATGTACATTATCACACATATGAGATCCAACTCATTTTGAGGCTACAACCTCTATTTTGCAAGATGCAACTTGTTGAGAGCACCAACTCTCTGTTTTCTCTAGCACCTACTAGAAGGAAGCACCAACTCCCTAGTTTCTCTAGCACCCACTAGAAGGAAGCAACAACTCCCTAAGTGTTCCAGCACCAACTGGATGGAAGCACCAACTTCCAGTCACACAGGCACCAACCTGTATAACAGAAAACAACAGTTCTCCCTTGCACCACCCTGCCACCCTGGTTTCTCTAGCTGCAACTAGATGGAAACTACAACTCCCTGTGTTCAAGCACCCAATTAAACCTCTGAGGACAACAGTCCTCCCTAGAACCTCCCTACCACCCTAAAATATAAAGTTTTCGATATACAAATTTATCACAGTGATACAATATTTATCAATGGCTTACCAGTCTCATCATTGTTCTGTTACACTGCTCTGCTCTACTTGCATCAATGTCTTCCTGCACCCCTTCCTTACTCTTTATGTTCTTCTACCTTTTATGCTCTGTGCGCCATGTCCCTTCTATGCACCATTCCTCTTCTGTTCTTTTTAGCTGTTGCACTCTGCCTCCTTCTACTCACCTAAATCACTCTCAACAGCCCCCAATCTCTTCTTTGTTCTTCATTTTTATTCTCTCTGTGCATCTTCTGCATCCTCTATTCACAATGCTTCTGCATGCTCTCCCCATGTTGAATGCTCTGCCGGATCATCATTGCAACTCTTCGGTTTCTCTGGCGGTTAAACCCATGTGTCCATCATCAGTGGGTGTTATGTCGAGATTCCTTAGCCTCTCCAACAGTCGAGACTCTTCGTCTTCTCTGTCATAGTCGAGCTCATTCCCTCTGTTGCAGTTCCAGGATCCAATGGTATTACATCTATCAATAGACTCTATGAACAGTCTTCATGCCACTAGAATATGCCTTGAGACACTTCATCTTCTCTGGCGATCACCCTGAAGTCTCTTCAAGTCCTCTGGCAGAAACCATCAGTCGTTTCTAGCAGTTACACTGTGAACCTCCAAGAAAATGCATCAGCAATTGAATTTCCAACCATCCAAGAGTCATGATTCAGTTCTGCTAACTGAATCATAACTGATCAATTAACTGTGAAGAGAAACAGTAGCCCTTCGATCATATTTCCAAGTATCCAACACCGTTGAATTACAAGCATAGGGTCTTGCGTTGATTTCGCCATTTCGCATTTCGGAATTTCAGCATTCCTGTGGTGAAGAGTCTCAACTCTTCATGTTACGATCATCAAAAAGGAGCTTAGCTTGGTGCTAGCTCCTCCCTCTCACATGACCACTGACGGTGACCACAGCCTACACCAAAAGGTGTTTTTCGCATTTCGGCATTTTGCGATTTTGCATGTCACGAATTCTTGTTGCGAGGCATCTCGACTCTCCAAGTCGCAATCTCTGAAATGGAGTTTAGTTGTTAGCGCCTTCCTTCAACTATCAACGATTTGACCACAGCCTATGACCACTCGCTAATCATTTGAGCACTTTTCTCTTCAGATCAACGGTCAATGATCCATGGTGATCGAACGACTATCCTCCACCCCAGAACTTCAACTTTTGGGACTTTGGGGGAGAGTTGATGCTAAAAATCCTGAAATTAAATTCCTGGAATGAAGTCACTCGATGAAGTGCCGTGCTCCGTGTGTCTACCATGTGTCACTCAGAATTGTGATTTCCAGGTTCCTAAAATGCCAAATCAACTTGAAACTTGTCCTTATATGATGTGCCACGTGTCCTTTCTGACGTAGGCTGCCACCTATCCTTGCTGACATGGTCTGCCACATTCACCTCCTGGGTCTGATGGTGCAGATTTGTCCTTGATCCAACGACTAGGATTATTTCATGATTTCTCATATCGCGAGTTTGAGAGGTTAGGGAACCCTGTTCCTTTGACTTTCCAGTCAGCGAAATGACGATCTTTCTCCATGCTTCCTATGGACTCAACAGTCCAAATCTTATCGTGATTTCGAAACTTCACGGGCCTTCATCGTGTCTGTTTCAGGATTTCGAGGTTCGCTACTTCAAAGGTTAAAGTTCCTTTGATCTTTGATTTCCCGGTATGTGAAACTCCGAAATGGAGTCTTTGTTGATGTGTCTATTTCAGGATTTTGGCGTTTCGCATTTTTCAACTTCGATACTCCTGTGGTAAAGAGTCTCGACTCTTGACTCCTCCAACTCCTGGTATCTGAAACTCTAAAATGGAGTCAGATCAACTATCCATAATCTTGATGATTCGACGGTCCAAATATTTTCGTGATTTCGAATATCACAAGTTACTGTCGTGAGTTTCTTCCTTGACTCCTCCAACTCCCAATATTCAAAACTCCGAAACGTCATGGTTTTGCATTTCGTGATTTCATCATTCTTGTTTTGATTTTCCTTGACACCTCCAACTCCTAGTATCCGAAACTCCGAAATGGATATTAAGTCGTGGTTTCTCATTTAGCGACTTTCTACAGTGAGTTGCTTCCTTGACTTTTGGAGTTTACACTTCTGTATGGGATCCAACGATCACTTGTTGAAATTTCCATTGCCATGCCATTATCCCTACGATGTTGGTCATGATCTTTGCCATCAATGACAAACATGCATACTCTACACTATCTCTTCTGATCTTATCAAGCTTGCTCTGTTGCGTCTTCCCAAAATACTTCTAGTGCCCGCCTAGCAAATTCTTCCTGTACTTAAGCCATCATAATTGTTGTACTTTCCATCAATGACAAGAGTATGTTGCCTGCAAAACATGCCAACAGGGTGGCATCACGACAAGTTTCGTCTAGTTGCATAAGATATAACAGGCGCTCTTCTTAAGCAGAAGTGTTTGGGAGAAGTTCAACGGCTAGCTTTAGAGATGGTATCTCATATTCAATCAACAAGATGGCTTCTAGACCATAAACTAACTAGAAAGGTGTAAACCCGGTAGCAGACTTAACGAATGTCTGGTAAGCCCACAATGTTGAAAACAACATCATGTGCCAACTCGTTTTGTGAATCCCTATCATTCGTCAAATCATGGTAATGAGGACTTTGTTTATTGCTTCAACCTAGCCATTGGCCTATGGGTAATAGGGTGTTGAGTTGTCATGGCAAAGACCCAACTTTTCGGTGAGTTCTGACATCACAAAGTTTCTAAAGTGGCTACCGTGATCAGTAACGATAGCTTGAGGAACACCAAACCGAGCAATGATGTGATTGAATATGAATAGTGTTGCGGTCTTTCCAGTATTATTGAATGTAAGCATCGCCTTGGCCCATTTCGTAAAATAATCTATGGCTACAATAATGTATCCATGCCCCTCGACTGAGTGAGGGTGACATGTCATGAAATCAATACCCCATTTCGCAAAAGATCCAACTGAGACTATAGGATGGAGAGGAGTAGGGTGTGATCATATTTTGTTGTTGTAGGTTTGGCAAGCGTTTCATTTTTGGACAGCGATTATACAATCGTTGAATAAAGAAGGCCAAAAGTACCTAGCTCATAATATCTTATGGGAAATAGCATACCCAAACATGTGACCACCACATGCTCCAGAATGGCAGTCATTCAAGGCTTTCTCAGCTTCGTCAAAGGTGAGGCATCGTCGAAAAATGGAGTCAATCCCACGATGATAAAGAGTATCACCGAGGATAATATACTGACAAGCTCAGTAACGGATTCGACAGAAGTCAGTGCTAGACAAATTGGGATGGAAATTCTGAGTCTGGAGATATATAATGATATCCCCATACCAAAGGTCATTGTAACTGATCAGAAAAAGGGATTCATCGAGTAATGAATCCTCTGCTACATTTTTCGTCTCATAACAGGGAAGGTGGCATATCAATTCAGCAAACACCAAGGATTTCTTAGACTTAGCACGTTCGAATTCTAAGTCAAAATACTGGAGTATTACGATCCATTTGGAGTATTTTCCCCCTAGCAACTAGTGTGTAAGAATGTGTTGCATAGGGTTGCAGTTGGAAATCACAGTAGTCTTGCGTAAAAGGATATAGTGTCGGAAACGTTAAACAGATTGGATATGCGGCCAAGGCCATTTTTTCAACATGTAAATATTTGGTTTCAGTAGTCGTGAGACTCTGACTCAAATAATAAATGACATGTTCATCATGAGAATCATCCTCCTAGACTAGAACCATAGCAATGGTATAGTCTGAGGCTACGAGATAAAATAAATAATCGCGATTGTAATCGGGTGGGAAAATTAGTGGCGTACAAGTTAAAGTCGGTTTTAAAGCGTCGAAAGCTTTGTTGGTAGTGATATCCCATACGAACTCAGAACCTTTCTTGAGCTGTCGAGTAAATCCAAGAGTTAATTCAACATAGTTTGGATGAAACGACGTAGAAAGTTTGCCTTCCCTTGCAAACTTTGTAGCTGGCGAAGTGAGGAAGGAGGAGGGAGATTAAGAATCACCTCGACCTTCAAAGGATATACCCAGATCCCTTGAAGTGAAACAATAAAGCCCAGAAGTCAGCCAGATTCTACACAAAAAACACATTTGTGAGGTTTTAAGCATATACGGTAAAACCGACATCAAATGAAAATGGCTCGGAGGTGTGTGGGGTGATCTACAAGGTGCATGGAATGAGCCGGTAGGTCATCAAGATATGGTTGGAAAATGTGCTTTATATCATGAAAGGCATAAGACATAGCACGTTGAAAATTCGCGCCGACATTCTTTAAACCAAAGGGTAGTTTCCGGTAGGAAAAAATGCCCCAAGGACAAATAAAAGCAGTCTCGTGTTGGTCGGCGGGTACAATATTGATTTGATTATATCTGGAGAAACCATCCATCAAAGAGAAGATTTCACTCCCGGCACAATCGTCGATGATCTAGTCAACGAAGGGGGTGGAAAAGTTGCCTTTAGGACAAGCTTTGTTAATATCCCTATAATCAATGCACACACGGATCGTATCTTGTTTCTTGTTAACCAAAACAAGATTGTAAACCCATTCAGTTAGAGCCACAGGGTAAATAAAGCCAGCTTTAAAAAAATTCTCAACTTCAAGCTTGATAGTAGCTGCTTTACATGGGTGGACTAGACGAAGGCATTGCCGGACGGGTTTAGCACCCGAGTATGTCTTAATCTCGTGTACAACAATGTTGGGGTCAATAACCGGCATTTCCTCATAGCTCCATGTGAAGACGTCACATAATTATTGAAAAAGATACTTGTAGGTGAAAAATTCATCACTGGAACATGAAGCTTCGATATGAACATTTTCGACAACTCCAGGTTTAATGGATATGTCAATGGGGATGGTGAGTGAGATATTACTTAAGTTCCCTTCGTAGAACATATCGTGTGTAGACTCGAGAACAGTAGAAATGACGACAACGGTCGACATAGTCGAGATCTGTTGGTAACTCTCAATGGTGTGTTGTTCCAGGAAGAGAATGGAATGATGATGTCCATCGTCCCAAGGTGTATCTTCGATGGACATAACAGACATTATCATCTCGTCTGTAGGAAAAATGACACAGAATGGATCCAGAGATAAATCACCAAGAGAGGGGGTAGAAGGGGTTGCCGATTGAATGGCTTGATAAGATGATTCGACCAGACTCAAAGGAATTTGGTCGCCATAGTGAAGATGATCACTAGGGTTGGGTACTATCCATGAGTCATAAGACACAGGGGTTTTGCGAACAGAGGTGGAAATCATATTGATCGAGGCGACAAATGGATGTGGAACATCAGGTGGTGGAATGGGGAAAGTACCCATCAAAGAGGAATCTTTAAGAAGACCCACACCGACATTCTCATATCCAAGGGGGGTTTTCACAATGAAATGGATGTTGATGGTATGTGTATCAGCATTAAAGAAGGCCAATTGGTCCACTATAATTACTTTTCCCTGATGTGGGAAACGTACGACATAGAAAAGAGTGGACACAACTGCGCGCATGGAATCAATCCAGCTACGGCCAAGTAAAAGGTTGTAATCAAGAGGAGCGTCAAAGACTTCAACTTCAACGTTGACCATTTTGCCTTCTAACGTAATAGACAATGAAGGGAGAACATCATAAGGCTTGAATCCAGAGCCATTAAAGGCTTTGATCATGTTGTGTAATTCAGTTAAGGGAAGAGAGCCAATGGCTTTCCAATAGGCAATAGACATGACACACATCAAGGCACCCTCATTGATGACTATTCTACAAATGTTCTTGTCGGAGACAGTAACTTGTATTTGGAAGGCGAGTTGAGGGGATAACCTTGGAATGTGATCTTCCAAGTCAAAAATTATTAAATTTGTATCCGTAGGGTGGACAACTCTGAAGGACTTCGAGGGCTGACATTGTTGATAGTGCTTGGGCCAGATCGTCTACAATATTGTAGTTCTGGGCAGTATGCGCATGAGGATTGAAAGCAGACTTTCAAACAACACCCTTTGGAGGAGAGCGAATAACTATATCTAGGCTCAGTCGTTCGAGATGAAGAGGAGCAATGGTAGGTGGAGCCGAGAGAGATGGTTGGACCAACGAAGGAGGTATTTCATCAACCTTCTCTTTGGAGGAAGATTAATCTTTGGCTCGAGTGGTAAGTGTGATGTCCTTCTTCTTTGAATCACCTGTACACATTACGACATAGGATGTAGTGGAGGGGGAAGGTTGGTCATGAATGACCAATTGGGCCTATTTTTGAGAAGGAAAGGGTTGTGACTACATGGTCGGGGTAGGCGGTTTTGGGGTCCCTTGAAATAACTTAGTAACCTCGGCTCGTCTCGGACAATCCTTAGTGTAGTGATCATCACCACAGATAAGACAAGGGTATCGGGGTTTGCACTTATCCTTATCATCAATAGGTTTTGTTTTGGTCTTCTCAGATTGCAGATTATTTTTATCCTCCTTATTCTTACCCTTCCCTTTTTTGGATTTATTCTTTTCGGCAAGGGTAGATTGAATAGAGTTCACCTCAGAAGTCTTGCCAGCAGGAGGAGTAGCAGATGGAGCATGTTGAAAATTAGAAGCAACAGACTTGAGGTTGGTGGTATAGGCTTGTGTGGAGTGGGGTTGGGCGTGGAAAGTGCCAATCACACCATCAGCCACATGAGAAGCATCAAGAATAGTTGAAGTAGCAGTAGTAGAAGGACGAGGTGCATCAGGGAGAAAATCGTAAAGAGTACCCGTTTGTGAGTAAATGAGGTCAAGGTATTGAGCACGACTCATCGCATGTTCTTCTGTGACAACTCCACCCATGGAAATTTCATGAGTGATTTCATTCATTAATGATTTCGTGAACCACTCTGCCAGTAACTAATCGGGAAGTTTGAGTTTGATGAGACGTCGTCATTATCGCCATCATGAATGTGATCAGAGATATGAGTGGCTTTGGTTTGTTTGAAAGAACTCAAAATTTTGGTTCCCGTTTCATATCGAATCGGTAACTGGTAGTGGGTGAGGAAAGCCATGGCAAGGGTGTTAAAGTCAGTGAAGAAACCTCATGGTAATTCTATATACCACTTCGCGACGGAACCCATGAGAGTTCGTTGAAAGAGACGTAATCGAATAGAGTCATCCATCAAAGAGTTGGATGAACACCAAAGGTGGAAAGTCATTACATGATTGTTCAGGTCCTCTCCTAGTTTACCATCGAACTTAGGAATGTCAGAAGGTAGCTTGGCCAATATGGCAGGCCATTAAGGAGAGTGACAGATAGGATCATTTAAAATTCTAGACAGATCAAGGAGGTTCAGGGTGGATAAGAAGGGTAACTGTCTAGTCACATGGGGGTACTAGTGACTTTGGGGAGGAAGTTTCGCAGGTATACCAGTAGGACCGTAAGCATTTTTCATAGAATGAAAAGATTCAGGCAGATTCGGTTGTTGGTGTGGAGGCATGTAATTGATAGGGTTGTATTGGTTGGGATTGTTCCTCTGAATGGGGACGTTGAGTCAAGTATTCGAGCCCCAAATGGAATTGGATGGACCTGGATATGATTGGCCTATACTAGGGGGTATGAAAGGGTTAGCTTGAGGTTGTTTTCCCCCAATCGATTGAGGATTATTTTGGATAAGATAGTTTCAATACTGGGCCAAGTTTGAAGGTATACTTTGTCCAGTGGGTGGGGTAGGCAGGGGTTTCCCTCCAATCGAAGGTTGTGTTCCAATTGAGATTTGACCACCAGGGTGAAATTGTGTTTGGCCTCCAAGGTGAAATTGTCTGCCAATAGGAATCTGGTAATTAGGTGTGAAAGACTGGGTGGTGCCACTAGGGTCAGTTCTTTTGATAAGGGATGGAAGAGACCCTCTGGAAGGGGGTCGAGGAAGTGTCAGAATAAAACCAGGAACAAGATGGTGCCTAGAAGGAGTGGAAGTTCCAGGAGTCCCATATGGGATTTGTGTAGGAATGGGAATATAAGCATTAAATGCATGATATCTAGGGGGAATCGTCAGGGTGAGTATGGGTGAAAGTGACGTGCCAATGGGGGCTTGGCTAGCCACCGTATTCCTGGTGTGAATATTCGTAGTATCTGCGACCACTGTATAATGGGCCATTTGAAGGGGGATAGTCAAGATATGGTCGATTGGCTGAGCGTATGAACCAAGGAAATAATAGGTAGTAGTAAAAGGTATCGCATCTGGTTCAGATGTTTCAAGTGGCTCAGGTGTGACAGTGATATCAATGCCTGCTCCTCAGCCAAAGAGATCCCATCTAAAAATTCCAATAGTCCAAAAAGGATCCTGACCTTCAGGGCCTGTGAAAGGTCCAATTAGTAATCCAGAAGACTCAACAACAATATCTCTGAATGAATTCACTCGAACAATACGTCTCACAGAGTCGGGAGGAAGTTGCAAACCCTCTAGAGAATCTGTAATTCAGAATTGGTCTAAAGAGTTAGTTCTTTCCACTTGTGGAGTGGCAACGTCTTGGAATTCACTCTGTTGAGGAGATCCCTTCAGTGAGTTGGTAGGCAAGGGCTGAGAACCTTCCAGATATTCTGGGGGTAGTCCTTGCATTCTACGTGAGCGGTGTGGAGGGTCAATGGTGATCGAGTTAAAATTTCACGAAACAAACTATATGTCCAATTTATGGAAACAAACAACACGCGCTAGTAAAATTTAGGAATCAAAACCAAGCAAACAAGACCTTTCTATTCCGAAGTCACTAGTTGGTGATGAAATCCAACGTCGTGATGTCGAGACAAGAAAGGGCAGGGCTAGGGTGGAAACGTTACGTTGATGACCTGCTTAACGGACTTACACCCTGGTGCAAGCTCCCACACAAAATCGTGGGTATACCCTCAAAGGAGCCCGAGTGAGTCTGGCCAACGTCAATTCCAGGTACCATGAAGACTTACCCCTCCACAGTAACCTTGTGTAAGACACTAAGAAGATAGGCTACTAACATTACCACAAGAAACAATGATGACTGTGGGAATAGTCGACAGTCAGATCCAAACGCAAGGGCATGGTATCTAGCCTGAAATCAACTTGAGAGGCTTCCACTCATCATTGTGGGTATACCTTCAAGTGACCCCTGTAATACATGCAATCTCTACACTGAGAGCAACAAAGTAGGGTGAGTAACTCTGTCAATCTCAATGCGACCTCAGGTTTGACCCTTGTTTGAGAAGGGCTTCCCAGTACAAAATGTTGCAAATGGAATTTGACACTCCCTATCACAAGACGCTATTGTGTGTTTTTCAATTTGGAGAGTGTGTCTCACTGCCTATTCGAAAGCTTTAACCTATCTAATGTTGGTACAAAAGAGCCCTAGAAAAGTTACTAGTTGAATTTTAAAGTTGCGCAATATTATTAAATGTTGTTGTTACGCAAAAGGGAGACAGAAATGAAACCAATGTTGTGTAAGACTCTGACCCAACAATGGGTAAATAGAAATGAATGATACAAACTTTCGTTCAATGAATTCTATCTACAGCAGGGAAAAGGGAGTTTTCTGGAACAATGCAAACTACGATGTACGATCTCTTTTGAAAAGTAGTACCAAACAATCAATGACAATGGAAATTCACTATTCGTTCTCTTTCAATACTTGAACGCCAATATTTTCTGAATAAATGATTGCTTAAAAGAAAAATTCTTTAATTTTTTGTTAGAAACCAAGAAATAGGGATGGAACTAAGAAAAAGTAAGCAACCAATGAAAACAAAATACTCAACAAACACCCAAATCGATCTTTCAATGAAGATAAAAAATAACAAATTGACCAGAAAAATATCTTCAAATGCACATGGACAAAAAATTTCCAAGCAGCAAACAATCTAAAATGACAGTTAATCCCAACTTTCAATCCAATCAAAGGCTCTTGACCAAACAAGCACTCAGATATCAGAATTAGAGATTATACCCTTCTTGAGAAGAGGTCAAGAGGTAAAAACTAGGGGAAAATGATTAAGACGAGTTTTTGATCTCCGAAAATCAATCAACTGCAAGATTTGAAGTCAAGAAACAGTCAAACACAGGCAAAATAAGTTCTTCCTAGATAAACAAACAAATATGGGCATCAAAAAGACAAGAAGACCTAATCCAAAACTTTTACAAATGAGTTCGCAGCCTGGTAGTGGGGTACAGTGCGAGAATTAGGGATTCTCCCAGTCTAGATATAGGCAGGGTGCGAGAAGGTCGCACTAAAATGAATAGTAGGGTGAAAACATCAATGATTCTCGTAGGCCACAGAGAGGTACAGTGCGAGAAGGTTTGTAATCAAGAAAAATTTGGAAAAACGACAAAACTTTTTAGTGAACTTTTGGGTCCAGAGAGTCTATAAGGGTCTCCGACAGACTCAGAGACTGGTTGGTAATGAAAAAAGTAGGTTAAGAGAAAATGGCCAACAAAAAACCACAAAATGAGTTGTATCCCTAGTGGAGTCGCCAATTTTGTTATCGAATAAATCGATATATGCAGACATTAACAAATCTCCCAAGATCCACCTAGATCTAGAACAAAACAGGACATGACATGACACTTCCCCTAAGTTACAATCATTGAAATTATCATTAAGGAAGGAATAAATGACATACCTTTAGGTATCACTTCCTTATGTCTCTATTGTCCCTGCTTCGCTTTGGTAGTCTTGAGATATCAGATCTACAATGAAACAAATCGACCAAGGTGAAAGCAACAATAATATATTCAATGAACGCCTAAACATGTGATCAAGGAGTCATGTAATAAAATAAGAGTGATTTTATGGGAAAGGGACATGCCACTGTATTTATATTAAATGAAAGCAGAAGATAGAACCAGAATGCCTTGATGTCACAAGATTCCTTTCGGTGGCCCTTTGTTTCAACACGCACACTTGCTCCACACTTGCATGAAGAAGATGAGTTGTGGCTTGATAATTAAATGGAGGCCTCAAGCATCAATTCAAACAGGATTCCTCACACAATTATGAATCTATTCTTTCATCAATTCTCTATTCATTCTTGCTTAACCTCTTCCTTGATAAACCTTTCATTATATAGGAGAAGGAGAGATGGTTAAAGGGATGAGGATGATCCTACTAAATCTGATAAGTCAATAGGATGCCAACCATGTGAATGCCAACTCATTTTCTAGAAGATCCTCTTCTAGAACCTTCGTGACTTCCTCTTCCTTTTAATCTTTGAAACAAGTTCACACCCTACCTATAGAACAAACTGCAAACATCTCGCACTCCAAGTATAGGGTTGCCTGCAAGAATCAGGGTTTCTCGCACCCTACAATACATGTATCCTGCGAACTCATCTTAAAAATATGTTTTGTAGAAGAAGACAACAGTCACTTTTCTCAGGCAAAAGATCCTTATGAGAGCCTAAACACATAATTGTAGAGACATCACCAGAGTGACCAAAATAATGTGTAACACTCTTGTTGTTGTACATTTTGATTTTTTGGTACCTTTGGAATTTATTTTTCGGTGATCTCATCAAGCACTGTGTATTATGGTTTTTCTTTTTCTTGTTTCTTTCCCTACAATTGATCTTTGTACATGACCTTCTCATTGAATATGGAATCTTTACTCCTATTGGTTTTGTGATTTTCATAATCCCATAATCGATAACCAAAATCATTAACATTGTATCCAATAAAGGTGCACTTCTTGGATTTTTCCTCAATCTTTGTTCTATTTTCTTTATCAATATGGACAAATGCTTCACAACCGAAAGTCTTCAAAAAGGAATACTTTAAATTTTTACCTAACCATTCCTCCTCTGGAATTCCACCATCCAAAGAGCTTGAAGATCATTTTTTTATTAAGTAAATAGTAGTGTCTACAACATCTGCCCGGAACTATAAGGGCAACCCAACATGCAATCTCATACTCCTTGCACTCTCCTGGAAATTTTTTCTCTCTATGAATCCCATGGTATGAATAGTAATCATCAAACTCCTTGTTGCAATATTCACCTCCATTGTCTGATCTAGGACACTTCAACCTTTTCCCTGTCTCATTCTCAACCAAAGATTTCCACTTCTTAAATAATCTATATTTTATGAGCAGAACGAAATGAGTACAAATTATTAAAAGATGTTTAACACAAAATAATAGCGATATAGTAAAAATGGTTTACCATTCAATAAGGAAATAAGCTGAAACCGTAAAATGCAGCGGAAAACAAGCTTGTTGGAATGGTGGCGGCTTATCTCTGAGAAGAGATGTAACAGTTGTGCTCATTCGTAAGAAGATGATTGCAATGAGGCTCTGAAGGGCCTTTTACAATAAACAGGAATGAAAAAACCATATACATCCAAAAACCTAACCCGAGGATATGAAGCGCCAAAAGTCATGTGGGCCCCGTTTGGGTAAATTAGTACATCAACTTCCCGAGGTCGTAACTTTTGCATACGATCCTCTTTTTAGGCACACGATAGCCTGTTGGAAAGGCATCGTCAAGGATATTCATTTTGGGGCCTCAATTAGAGCCTTTGGTTATCACTAAGAATCTTGATCCCGAAAAACCTTCATTTAGGCCCTCAAAATGGCCTCGGAAATTAAAAACTGCTAAAAATAGTAAATTGCCAAAATTGCCAGAAACCTGTTTTGAGCGAGTTTGAAAAGGTGGGTGGCCACCGATATCCACCTAGATGAATCCTCCCTCCTTAGGAAGCAATGTTCTCCATTGCGTTGAGTTCCCCCATTAGATGAGGAAATTTCTGTTGAATTTGGCCTCGGGTGAGCCACTTGCCTTGGTGCAGGAGCTGCCTTGCTTTGACGACTCGATAAAGATGGATCCTTTGTTGTCGAGTGCCCTTAATATGTGTGTATACAATATGATCATTGGATTCTTGTTGCATGCATTCAGGGTTGATCTCTTTTGGTTTCAACTACTCTGCTATCTCCGAGGTGTCCAATAATGGTGGGAAATATGGTCGAAGGAGAGCCACGTTGAACACTGGGTGAAAGTCAAGGAAAGGGGGAATGTTGAGCTCAAAATAATTGTCACCCACAACCTTGGTGATGGTGTACATCCCATAACTGAGTGGGAAAAGCTTCTGATGGAGCCCTGTAAGACATTCTTTCTGCAAGTGCAACCAAAATTTGTCTCCCACCTGAAACTTATGTGGCACCTGATGTTGATCATGGTGTTGCTTGTACTTGGCATTAGACTTCTATAGAATATCCTAAACCTTTTGGCTGATGTGATGGATCCACTTAATGAACCGGTTGGATTTGTCATCTTCTGGTGGAGCAGGGGACGAGTCGGCCGAGGTGGTCATCAGGGGTAGTGCGACATCCATGGGGCCCAATGGTTGGAATCCCAACCCCACCTGAAAGGGGTTGTGTCCAGTTGACCTATACAGGGCTCGGTTGTAGCTATGTTGGACATAGGGAAGACTCTCATCCCATGTGTGGGGGTGTTTTTAATTGTACATGTGTAGGATATGTACGATCATCCTATTGACGAACTCAGTTTGGCCATCTTTCTGGGGGTGGAAGGTAGTGGATTTGGTGATCTTGGTATCCAGCAGTGACCAGAGGCTCGACCAAAATGTGTTGAGGAATCGACTGTCATAGTCTGAGATAATGGTTTATGGTATCCCAAAATGTACCCATACTCTTTCAAAGAAGAGGTTGGCAGTGGCTTCTGATGTGATGTTCTTCTTGCAGGCGGCTAGAATCTCCATCTTGGAAAAAAGATCAACAACCAAAAAAACATAGTCATTTCCCCTCTTGATGGACGGGAGGCCCGACACGTAGTCCATTGAGATGGATTCCCATGGCATGTCAATATTAGGAAGAGGGGTGTATAGGCCCTATTTCTTAGTGTTTGGTTTGGCAATAGCGTAGGTGGTGCAGGACCTGATATACTTGCCGACATCCTGTTGAAGTTTCGGCCAATAGAAATGTTTTTATAGCACTTCCACTATCTTTTTGACGCCAAAGTGTCCTACCACCTGACTATAGTGATATTCCCAAATCAGCTTCAAACGCTCACTTGATGGAATGCATAGATGGCCCAGATGGCACAACAACCCTTCTTGAATATGGAAATTAGCAACATTGAGTTGGTTCCCAACATTTGGTAGGTGGTGGAGAAGTTAGGGTCTATCTTGTAGAGGTGGGGCCATACGGAGGTCTCGTGGCCGCAAGAGTCTAGCACCATGGTGAGTGTCGCTACAGGAGGTCAGTTGAGGCAATCAACAACTTGATTGGTACTTCCTTTTTTATAGTTGATTTTGAGGTGGAACTGTTGTAAGTATGTGGACCACTTCTGATGGTGGTCATTCTACAATTTTCCTTGGGTCTGCATGAACTGTAGTGGTTTGTGATCAATGTGGATGATTGTCTCCTTCCCAAGAATGTAATGTCTCCACTGATGGTAGACTTTCACAATGGAGTACATTTCTTTTTCATAATTAGGGTACTTACAGACAACATATGATAGTGTCTCACTATGATATGCCACGGGGTGGCCGTGTTGAGTGAGAACAACACCCACAGCATAGTTTGAAGAATTTGTCTCGATCTCAAAGGGATGTTTTGGGTTCGTTAATGAAATTACTGGGGATGAGCACAAACGCTTCTTCAATTCATCAAAGGATTATTGTTTGGACAGGCCCCACACAAATTTTTCCTTACTACCACCCCTGGTTACTTGGGTGAGGGCCCATGTGATATGAGAGAATTCCAACATGAACCTGTGATAGAAATTGTCAAGGCCCAAGAAGCTTTGAAGTTCAGTGAGTCTGGTTGGTTCTAGCCAGTCATGGATGACCTAGATATTGGTTGGATCCACATGCACACCATGCCAATCAACGATGTATCCTAAGTAATGGAATGTATCCATGCCTAAGGATCATTTTTCCAAGTTTGCATATAGTTTATGTTGTCGCAGGGTATGTAGAACCTGTTGAATATGATGCAAGTGTTTCTCCCAAGTATTTTCATAGATGAGGATGTCATCTAGATACACCACTAAAAAATTATTGGTGAAAGGTTGTAGGATATCATCCATCATCCTCATAAAAGTTACTGGAGCATTTGTCAAACCAAAGGGCATGACCAACCATTTAAAAAGACCTTCTTTGACTTGAAGGTGGTCTTCCATACATTTGTCTATTCTATTGGGACTTGGTGGTAGCCAGACTTCAGATCAATCTTACTGAAGTATTTTTCCCCCGTGAGATGATCAAGGAGGTCATCGATTCAGGGAATCGGGTATTGATTTCGAACTGTAATTTTATTCAGGGCCTGGTAATCAATGCAGATTTGCTAGGTCTCGTCTTTCTTCTGCACTAGCACGATTGGGATCCCACAAGGAGATGAGTTGGGACATATGTTCCCCTTGTGGAGTAGTTCTTGGATCTTCCTCTTGATCTCCTTGTTTTCTAACAGAGAGCGGTAGTAGACTGGACCATTGCGTAGAGGTTTTCCTGGGTTCAGATCGATGGGATGCTTGACTTGGTAATGCAGAGGTACCCCGGTAGGAGAGGAGAAGATATATTAGTGTTCTTCCATGACCTTATCCACTTTCTTATGTTATGTGGAGATATCGTCCGTGGAGGCCCTGGATGTGGCTGCAATATTTCGCTCACTCTGAGAGCGAATCACAAAGAAGACAAATTTCTCGGTCTAAGAGATGACCTTCCTGCATTGCTTGGTAGAGATCAAGGAAATACCACTAGGAGGGACTGCCTCGGGTATCCTGTACAATTTCCTATTCAACGTAATAATAACACTACGAGGCCTAGAATCATATACAACATGACGTTTCCATAAACAAGGTTGGCCTAAAATAACATTACAAACTTTTAGAGGAGAAACTTCACACAATACCTCATCTTTTAAGGGCTTGATGTCGTACAATAGTCGACACTGTTGGCTGACACGGAGATCACTTCCTTGGTGGAGCCATCCAGTGGTGTAGGGTTTTGGGTGCGACATTGTCGGTAGGGATAGTTGCTTGATGACCTTTACTGAGATGAGGTTCATCTAGATACCGCTATCAACAATGAAGTGTAGTGGGGTGCCTTTTACCCACATCTATGAATGGAAGAGACGCTCACCTTCTTTTGGCTCATCTGGTTCACTAGGATGGAGCTTGGTGGTAGCAACGATGGCACTGGGTTCTGCATCAATGATTTGTATTCCCCTTTCTAGTTATGACTCGGAGTCATAAACCACATTTGATTCAGAGGATTTCACTTTGGCCACCAGTGACTTCTTTGAGTGGCAGTCAACAGTGTTATGCCAAGGGATCTTATGGAAGTCGCACCACTTCTAGATATCTTTCTTTGTCTTTCCGGTGTCCTTCTTTTCTTGTGTCTTGGACTGGTTGTCCTAATACTTTCCATCTTTGCTCTGTCCTTTTTTCTATGGGTTGGAGCCGCTCCTTCCTAGATTTTGCTGTGCGGGGTTCCCAGGCCCAAATTTTTGCGTCTTTTGTTTGAGCTTCTGCTCGATTTTGATGACATATTGGTAGTCCGCGCCCAAGGAAGAGATGTCCAGAAATTCCATTTTGGTATGGATTTATCTATGCAGATCACCACGATACTTGAGCACCAGATGTCGCTCTGAATCTTTGATACCCATCTTGGTGCGCAAGGTATGGAAAATATTTGTGAACTCTGGCACTGGTTGGTCTCTTTCTTACTACAGTGTGGTCCATTTGGTATACAAGTAGTCATAACTTATGACAGGGTAGTATTGTTCCTTAATAGCATCCCTGAAGGATTCCTAGGTGGTTGCAACTGTAAATAATGAGGGTTCCTCTATTTCCTTTTGCTCACAGAAAGTTTCCCACCAATCTTTGACATGGGGAATGGCTTTGAGGAGTGCAAAAGTAAAATTTTCTCTATTTGAAAAGTTATGGACAAAAAAATACCCTTATAGTAGATTCAACCACTTGTCTACAACATCTGTGTCTATATGACCTTCAAATATAGGAATATCGAAGTTTATTTTTACCTTGAAGGGGGTGGTGCCTCCACTCGAGGAAGATGTGTCGTCTGTTGGTAGTCACTGAAGGATTTTCATGAAACTATCCATCATCTCATTCCTCTATTGTGTGAGGGTTTCCTCAAGCAACATTTTGAAAGGATATCATGTCCCATCATATTTCTTTTCTCCTACCATGAGAGATCGCTTGGGCGTGTGAGATATTTTTTCTTCAAGAGAAACAAGCTCGAGACCCAATTCTTTGTACCATGACCTCGTTGGGGACATGCATTAAGACGACAAGGAGCAAACAGCTCTAGTACCACTGATCCAGATTTTATGAATAGAAAGAAATGAATACAAATTATTAAATATGCTTAACACAAAATAACAGAGATACAGTAAAACTGGTTTTCCATTCAATAAGGAATAAGATGAAAATGTAAAATGCAGCGGAAAACAAGCTTGCTGAAATGGTGGTGGCTTATCTCTGAGGAGAGATGTGACGACTGTGCTCATTCATAAGAAGATGATTACAATGAAGCTTTGAAGGCATTTTTACAATAAAAAGGAATGTTAAAAACCCTAGACATCCAAAAACCTAACCCTAGGAGATGACGCACCAAAATTCATGTGGGCCCCATTTGGGTAAGTTAGTACATCAACTTCCTGGGGTCGTAACTTTTTCATACGATCTTCATTTTCAGGGATGATTTTAAGGATGGAAATTTATTTTAAAATGTAGAAACCTTGGCAAATCTTACTAATCCTTCATATGCCAACTATAAATGTTTGGCGATATTTTTGTAAAAATATTCAAATTTCTAAGGATTTTATATAGTTTTTATAAAATTTTGGCGATTTTTAAGGTAAAATAATTTTATCCTATATAATTTGGGCAAATAATTTTTAAAATAGCGAATCTCATTTTTGGAAAAACCATGGAAAATTAGCCCATGAGCGAAATTTAGCCCCTAAATCATCCATGCCCGTTTTAGGCACACGATAGCCCGTTGGAAAGGAATCATTGAGGAGATTCATTTTAGGCCATCAGAGCCTTTGAATATCATTGAGAAGCTCAACCTTAAAAAACTTCATTTAGGCCCTCAAAATGGCCCTGGAAGTTAAAAACTGCTAAAAATAGTAAATTGCCAAAATTGCCAGAAAATTGTTTTGAGTGAGTTGGAAAAGGTGGGTGGCCACCGATATCCACCTAGATCATTAAAAGTATCAAAAACATCATATTTTTTTTTAATGCAATAAGCCCAAGTTTTTCTAGTTGCATCATCAATAAAAGTAACATAATAACGAGAGCCACCAAGAGATGATACATGAGTTGGTCCCCATACATCTGTATGCACAAGCTATAACCTTTCACTCTTATTTTATTTTCTAAGTCTGATAAATCCGACTCTCTTTTTTTTTCCATAAACACAATGCTCACAAAAATCCAAATCAATTTGTTTAAGATCTGGCAACAAATTTATTTTGTGAAGTATTTGCATCCCCTTCTCACTCATGTGTCCAAGCCTATGACGCCACAATGATGTATCCACTCCTGTAGAATCTAAAGAGATAGAATATTCAGTATTACCAGTACATAAATACTATTTACCTACCTTCTTTCCTTTTTCTATCACCAACGATCCTTTGGTGACCTTTCACACCTTATCTATAAATATAGATAGACAACCTTCACTTGCCAACTGCCCTGTTGAAATTAGATTTTTTATTAGATCTGGTATATGTATTATCTCTTTCAATAACCATTGGTTTCCATTATTTTTCTTTATTTGTACTTTACCCATTCCAACATTTTTTCATGGTGCATCATCACCCAAATGAACATGTCCAAAATCACCTTGAAAATAATCTAGAAAATGTTTCCTATGGGGTGTGGCATGAAATGAAGCCCCTAAATCTACTACGAAGACTCATAAATATTATCTACAGAAAGAATCAAAGCATATTATAACACATCACATGTTACATTTGCTTCCTGATTTTTCTTATATTGTCCATCTCTTTGTTTCTTTGGAGCTCTACAGTCTTTCTTCAGATGTCCTTTCTTCCCACAATTGCAACACTCTATCTTTCCCAATTTGGATTTGGATCTTCCCTTCCTATAATTCACACAGTTCCCTGAGCCCTTTCCTCTATCATTTTGTCTTCCCATGTTCTCCATGTTTAATGCACTACCTAATGTCTCATCTATTCTTTTCCACCGCATTTCCTCTCTAAGGATAACACCAACAACATCATCAAATTTTAGAGTGTTTGAACCAGAGAAAAAGTTACTTATAGCCATGATCAATCCATTCCATCTTTATGGAAATGAGCACAGGATTAGAAGAGCCCTGAGCTCATCATCAAAGTCCACTTTTACAGAACTTAGGTTATTAGTAACCGTATTAAATTCATTTAAATGATCTGCAACAGAACCACCTTCTCACATCTTCATATTAAGTAATCACTTCATTAGAAATACCTTATTGGACACCGAGGGTTTTTCATACAGTTTAGCTAATTTGTCCACCATCTCCTTCACTGTCTTTTCTTTTGAAATATTGAAAGGCCACAGACACTATCAGGCTCAGTCGTATCATTCTTAGTGACTTTCTGTTAAGAACCTCCCATTCTTCATCCTTCATGGCCACCGACTTCTTTTCTATTCCTCCCAACGGTAGGAATAGATCCTATTGATATAATAATCTTCCATCTACATCTTCCATAATTAGTAGTTTTGGTCGTTAAATTTCTCGACCCTAATCTTTCCATCTTCCACCATTGCTCCCACTCGAACCAGGAACCCTCTTTTCTTGTGAGTTAACTTTCTCTTTGATAACAGTTGTTAGAAAAATAGGATTGTGTAACAGTAAAATAAAACAAATGTGGAAATAAAACATAGAAGATACACAATACAATAGAGACACATATATATGTGGTTCACCCAGTGTGGGCTACGTCCACCAAAGAAATTGCCAAGACCTTCCTTATTATTATCCAGCAAAATGAATGGATACAACCAACAACACACCCGTTGTAACTTCCTCTTCTTTCTCTCATAGTCTTCTTTCTCAAAATAAAATATTCACACACATACACAGCCGCAATACAATTCCCTCATAAAAGAGGGTTTCCTTCTAGGGAAAAAAACCCTAACATAACTTCTATCATTAGATCTGTGACCTTATAATGAACGATCCAGATTGACTAAAAAATTACAATATTTTACAAGGGAAATTTTCCCAATATTTCACTTCAGGGGCACTGCCCACGAATCCCCCGCCAGAGGGGGGCTACAAAAATTTTCATCTCCCCCCCCCCAACACACCCCTATTAAGGAATGGGGTCCAAGCACAACTAAAACAAACCTATGAATCAAGAAGATAATCAAGCTCCACGACCAACAATGTTTAGAATGTTAGAAGTTCAAAGATGAGCATAGACGTCCATGTGGTTTGCTACAACCATTTCCCATTCGGGAATAAAAATGGGAAGTGGTAACAATTGACTTCATCGCCAATCTCACTAAATTTCTCATTTAATTCCAATGAAGCTAACATTGCAGATATTTATATGAAGGAAATTTCCAAGATTCATCATGTGCCTAAGGCAATTGTTTCTGATAGAGATCCTAAGTTCTAATCAAAATTTTGGAAGGTATTATTTAAAATATTTGGGAAAAAAATGAAATTTAGCACAACATATCATCCAGAATCATATGGGCAAGCAGAGAGGGTAAATCAGGTGATCAAGGATATGTTGAGGATGTATGTGATGGATAAACCATCAAAATGGGAGGATTATCTACACTTAGTTGATTTTGCTTATAATAATGGGTATCCATCATCTTTAAATATGAGCCCATTTGAGGCACTATATGGTAGGAAATGCAACACACTAGTGAGTTGGGACAACCCAACAGACAGATCAGTGGTTGGGCCAAAAATACTCAGGGAAATGGAAGAACAGATGGTGAAAATAAAGCAGAATTTAAAGGTCGTCCAAGACAAGTAGAAAATTTATACAGATAAGGGTGGAACTCATAGATAATTTAATGTGGGGGACCATGTGTTCTTAAAAGTGAAGGCCAAGAGAAGTTCCTTGAAGTTGGGGAATTTTTCAAAACTAGCAACAAGATATTATGGACCCTTTGAAATCCTCGAAATGATTTGTCCTATTGCATACATGCTTGCACTACTTGCATCCATGTCCATTCATAATGTATTATATGTGTCTTTCCTTAAAAGGTATGTACCTAATGATAATCATGTAATTGATTGGAATGTGATTCAGATGAAGAAAAAAGAGACTTATGAGTTCAACCGGTGTGCATATTACATCGAAAATTCAAGCTACTCTGGAATTGAGAACTATGGTCGGTAAAGGTCCAGTGGACCTATTACAGTTCTAAATATGCAACATGGGAGCATGAATATGCCATACAGGAAGAGTGCCCACATATTTTTGAAGTTTTTTTAAGATTTTGGATTGTACATGTGTATTTAATGCATTGAGGACAATGCATAAATAAGGGACCAGGGGATGTAATACCCCTACATCAAACCCCAAGTGTAAATGTACATATAGGCTAGTGAGCTAGGATATTTTGTGCCAAAGTTCCCTTGTATATATGTTTTGAGGCCAGATTTTCTATGTGATTAATAAGCTGGAGAGCTTGGATGATAAAAGGCTAGCAAGCCTATCATTGTAATATGTATTCACACTCAGATAATAATAAAAATACATCATTGTTGCAGAAAAACAAGAAAAAGAGTATGAGCCGATAGAACTTCACTAGAGGGAAAGGGGGCTAAGATTCTAGGAAGAGGGGCTAAGCCAAGGGGGCTTAAATCAAGGAAAAATTATATTAATATTTCCTAAAGTTTGAATCATGAGATATCTTATCCTAATTTCCTAAAGTGGGGAATGTATCCCCAAGTGGGGCCCAAGTAGTTCCCATCATGACACGTGTCAAGTTAGGAACATGCAAATATATTGGGGGAACTTAGTGTATTTTGGTATCATTCTAATCATTCACTCATCATTCTCATTGCTCTCGCATTAACTTTTCCATCTGTCATTTGTACTTGTACTTGGGAGCTATAGAGTTGATTGTAACCAATAAACCTAAGTATTTTGAACTAAAGAAGCAGGCTATCAGGCATGTGTGCATACTAAAGAAGTAGGTTGTTATTCCCATGAGCATTCTCTCTGGGTGAGAGAAATATTGGGAATTTCTTCCATTTGTGTTAGGAATTAGATACAGAGCACTGATACTTTATGTCATACCTAATGTTGAAGCCCCGAAAGGGAAGTGGGATAGTCGAAGGACTATTGATTAGAGAATAGGTACACTTTCTGGGGTGGGACAGGCTATGGAAAATGAGAGGTTGTAGTCTAGTTGTTGAAGTTGGCACTTTGACCTGAGCTTAATTTGGCTATATGTTAGACCATAGTCTGGCTTAGGAATATTGTACCCTAGTTGAGTTTCTAGCCTCATCTTAGGGGTGACCTACTACTGAGATTTCATGAGCAACAAAGTCTATGGCTGGGAGGAATTCTAAGGTCTACAGTCAATTGGTGTTTTGATATAAAATATAAGTTCCTTAATTCATGTGTTTTTGTTTTCACAATTTGTTTAATTAAGTTAATTATGTTGTGAATTAATTGTATATAATTATGCATGTATATGTATGTTGTTAAATTGCATAAATCTATTCATTTGTAGAGAATTTTATTAATTATATGGTATTAGAGAGGTGGAATTTTGTGCGGCATGGCCCGACTTGGGGTTGGGTATGCAACATACAATGAGAATGAACTTCCAATCCAATCTTGTTGACTAGATATTTTTCTATGAGGTTGGCCTATGAACTAGAATCGAATAGAGAATCCACCTTTATATTCTTGACCTAGATCTTAATATGGAATTTTTTAATCATCTTCTTCTCTTCCTTGTGATGAAGGACACTCAATTTCACCTCCTTCTACACTGTAGTGTAGAAAATATTTTCATCGACATTCAAGTTGCTCTCTACCTAGTTTCATGAGTCCATGGATGGCATTTTCTTCTTCTTAACATATTTCTTATGGATATTTAGATTCATCTCTAGATGTAGATTCTATTACCACACAAAATATCACCCCAGTACAAAGCCTTCACAAGGTGCCCAAACTGGTGGAACATCAAAAGATGTCACATAGGAAACAACTTCCCTCTTTTTAGTGAAGGAATAGATCCAACACAAGGAAATCTTCCCTAGTAGCATGAGGGAATCCCTAGGAAAGAAAAAATCAAGTCTAATGCCTCATATGTAGCTACTCAATATACCACCAATGGAATAAGATAATCAAGGTAAGGACAAGGTGGTAGGTTTGTGCAATTTCCAGATTTGAATGGATGAGGATCTAGGACAATCTAGAAGGGTTATTAAGTCAATTTCTAGCACAAGAGGATCCCCAAACACTAAAAAAGAAGAAAAATATATTGGTTTTTGTAAAACTTGAAGAAAATATGGTGAGTTATAACGGTAATACAAGTTATAACAACAACAATAAATTTATCCCTTGAAACAAGTAACAAGCCTATAAAAAAATGGGGCTAAAGCAATGGATAAAATTAGGGTTTTATCAGCCAACAAAATCTGAAATTACAAGTGCATATAGCAGCCCTAAAACCCTAGAGATCAATCCCTAATTAATCTGACATAATAAATCAATGAGACAATTTAGGGTTTAAATACGATTTCTAAGTGAAATATATGCATGAATACCAAAACGTCCAAGTCTTTTATGGCTGAAAATTAATAGAGTGTTGTTATAAAACCCTAATATAACCCAAAAACATAAAGTAAATATTGAACTTTGAGTTTTGTGATTGATTATTGGGAAAATACTAGTGCCTACTATTTTGGGGGGGCATATGGGGTCAATTCAGGACTCCTTTGAAGAGATGTAAGTGGATATAGGGTGATATCTAGGGTTGTTCGCTACTAACCTTAGAGGATCCTTCTAGTATCTTACTAGGCCTTCAAAAATAATTCAAAGGAAGGTTATTCACTAGTAACTTTCCAAAAAAATTGACAAGAAGGATTTGTTCAAAAAAGAACCAAGATAATGCACAACCATCACTAAAGGAACATCATTACACTTACATTCATTCATAAAAAAAACCACAAGATAAATTGAGACCACTTACTCAAGAAATCTTTCATCTGTCAAAATCCTAGCAATTAACATCCATGAAGAAGTAAAATCGTCAACAAGACATCCTCTCCAAAAACTCGCTCTAACTAGTCATCCACAACGATTTGCATAAGAGAGAAAGAAGTAGTAGACAAGTAGTGATAATTCTCCACAAGTAGCAATGATTTACAGGTGAGAAGTGATTCTCTTATTTATATGAGAGATCAAGCACCCTTATCATCCATTGAAATCCCTAGAAACATAAAATAGTGCCTTTATCTCTCACTAACCTTGGAGATAAGGAAAAAAGACATAAAATATCCATGATACAAGAGTGGATAGGTCACTAACACCCCCAATGATGCCTCTAATATGAAGTAGATATGCTATGATTCTAAATTGTCCATCATAAATGCATGCTAGAGGCCACATGTGTAGCATGGATGACCTCATAAAGTGTACGGATAATTCCAAAGTGATGTGTAGGGGGCTCAAAAAATGAAATGTTCCCTCCAAGAGGTGAAACATTTCATCTCCAAGTGGAATTTCATCTCCGAGAGGTGTGAAGTCACATCAAAAGGTGCCATATCACCATCAAAATGTGCAACATCCCATCAAAAGTGCAGCATAACATCAATATGTGTCAAGGCATCATCAAAAGGTGCAATGTCCCATCATTAAAGGGTCAAAACACACCCCTTGGGTACTTGGGTGTCTCAACAAAGGAGACATGTTATCAAAAGGTTCAACATCCTCCCTGTTAGAACAAAATAAAAAAATTCAAATCAAAATCAAAATCAAAATTTCCTTTTTGATTTTTGTCTTTTACAAATAAGGTTTTAACTTTAGAAGTATCAATTCATAAACTAATAAAAATTTTGATACATTTTGATAGGGCAGATCAAGTATCAATCGTTAAACCTGACACTTATCGAAATCAATGGCTCTCGTGACTTCAGAGATTCAAAATTGTGAGATGTTTAATCAATGGTATAACTCTTATTAAGAGATTCACTTCATGCTTCGACGCTCCAAGGTCAAATGTCTAAAGGTCCTAAAATCCATGAAGTCACGAA
Source organism: Picea engelmannii (assembly GCA_009831015.1). NCBI lineage: Eukaryota > Viridiplantae > Streptophyta > Pinopsida > Pinales > Pinaceae > Picea > Picea engelmannii. The sequence continues at coordinate 1,889,802 of ML776865.1, forward strand.
GCTCCAAACTCTTAGAGCTCTGAATTTCTAGAATTAAGTACTCAACTGACGTGACCTATGCCACCTAGCACTCTTTACACGTGGAGACACGTGGCACTCATTTTGAGCACTCTAGGACATGTAATTCACACAATTCAGGGTGACACATGTCACTCATGTTCTCATGACACATCATCAGAGGTGACATCATCCTGCCACGTCACTCCAAGAGATCATCCTCCAGAAGATTAAATTGACAAGAAATCTAAAAAGCATCAGAGTTCCAAAGCATCGGAGTACTAAAGCATCGGGGATTAAAGGGTAAAATATGATTTATTTGGCTCACTTTGCAACTCTAGCCTTCATGATAACTTTAAACATTGTTAATTAAAACTCCCGAAGTCGCGAATATCTGAAGCCCCGAAGTTCTGAACCATTTTAAATATTAAAAAGATAAAAAGCAGTGGTTAATTAAAGCAAGTATTAATTAAAGGATGATCAATTACTCTGTGAATTCATCCTTTGAGAGATATTAAGTGTCCCTCGTTCAAATCCCCCAAGTGTCAAAGTGTCGAAATATTTATCCTCGCTAATCACGATCATTAAAGGTATATTAAACTTGGTTAAGATAAAATATTTCAAAAAGCTCACTGTTGTCAAGTAATAAATTTGATAGATTTGACATGATTACCCCATCATTCGAATTAATTCTAAAATTGATTAGTTTTTGTGTTTTTAATTTAATAAAAGATTTTGAACTTCATATAATTTCTTGATTTGCATTCGAAACTTTCAACTCAGTATTTGTATTCATAGATTTTTATTTTTACAGGGGGGTGATATTGGAAAACAAAAAACTATGGCACCGCGTAAAAAAACAAAAAAGAAAGGTTCATCTGAGGAAAATCCAAACTCATATATTTTTTCAAACACTACCACTTGCCTAACAGACATCATTAAATCATGGAAGTAGGTTTATGAAATATCGTAACATGAAAACTCCCTCCCTTCTAATGAATCAAGTGAAGGAGAAGATCAGTCGACTACAAACAAGCTTAAAGAGGTGGCTAAGTCAAAACTTCACAAAGTTGAAGCACGACCAAAACTATTGTTGTATATAGATATGATACGTTGGGCCCTGGATCATGTAGTTATTCCAACTAGAACCATTTAAAGTCATCAGAAGACCATTGTTGGCTCAGTTCAACCCAAGGACATTCAAGTAATGTATAAATTAACTTGCAATCCCAAATATATTTATAATGCACCATTTATAATGAAATTTGAGAATGATGAATGTGCAAGTTATGACATAACTATCCATGATATAATAAAAACATGGTGGGGAAATGAAAATAAATTTAAAGCTGATAGCCATGGCATACACTCTACAACCTCTTATGATCCCCACATTATGTATGCAGCCATGATGCTTTGTAGAATGTTCGGAAATAAAATTCTTACACATTTTACTGTAGATTGGGTTCCTATAATTCATGAAATAGCAGAGGGTTATACTTTTTATTGGGGAAAAATGTTGTCAAACAATCTAGCCAAACAAATAGAATACTACATAGCCCAAAAATCTAAAGGAGAGAATGCTCCCTTCTATATGTTTGCATATATTATGGATGCAATATGTTTCAGAACCCCATTTCCTCTTATGAATTGGAGCTAGACTTTGACTCTCACTAAGCCTATACATTTTTATCATTCCAAATTATGGGAGGAAAATGCAAAGGATTGATTTTATGATATTTGTCACAATGTTGTTATTCCAATCCATGAAGCCATTTATGGTCAGCCTCCTCCCAAAATTTCTAAAGAAATTATGGGGAATCTGGGTGTTATTGCAGACTGGTAAATTGAAGAAAAAATTTCTTATATCAGAGTTTTTGGTTGTTTTGCATCTCCACATGCTCTACCCAAATTTCTACCAAACAAATTTGTTTACAGAGAAGTATCCTATCAGATAGTTTTAGCAAGCATCACCAAAGAACTGAAAGACACACAAAAAATAGTTTGTCCAGTCTATCCTATACAAGTTGGTATATTTTCATTATCAGATTTTGGACATGCTAAGATTGAAGCTTTAGACTTGGATGATATTACATTAGCTGACATTGAATTCAAGAAGCATGATCCACATAGGGTGGTAGAAAATCATTTTTCTCAATTTAACATGAAGATTCACCTTATGACTAAGTTTTCAGAGGAGCAAAAACATATGATGAAGTTATATCTAGGTTTCAAAGTCTTCCTGAAGAGGAATAATCAGGTTTTCTCCGCTTCCAAAAGAACAGAAGGAGAATTTTACCCAATATCTTGTAAGTAGAACAATGTCTTAATCCAACTTCATAGGTGACACCATCATCAAACCCCAAGCAACATGCCTTGTCTTAGGTCAAAACCAAAGAAGTTGAAAAGACACCAGAGATATCGTCCAAAGACACAACAATTACAAGGATAGCCATATGAGGTAAAAATGATCAAGAATCATTAGCATTGTTTGAATCTTTCATGAAACATGGTCATGTTTTTCCTCAGTTGTTTTCAAACATTGAAACTCATGTGACAGATGTCACAATTCAAAGGGAATCTACTACACTTGCAATTCCTATACCATCTTTTAACTCCCCTAGTAACAAGTTCTAATTTACCTAGTTTAGATGTTATAAATATAGATGACCTGACACCTATTGAACCAGAAGATATGCCTTCATCTGATTTATTCTTCAACAAGAAAAGGAAAGTTATCATACGAAGATAAATTCAGCAAAAATGAGGAATAGTTACTAAAAGGAAAAGAATGGTATATGATGGACAAGGACAAAGTGAACCTGAATTTGCAAAGCAGGTAGAAAATTCATTAGGGGAATGTAAAAGAGACCTCTTAATACAAACTATAAAGAAAAGACAGAGATTCTACATTTCATTTCTTTGAGTTATGTGCTTTATGTGTGTTGTTATTTCATCATAATCCATTTTCTTCACTCTATGGTGCTTAAGTATTGAAAGACTACAATTTAGTAATACATCTATTGTGGTCCATATAATTGGAAGTTTGTTTAGCTACAACTTTTCCTATGTTATTATTGTGAGTAAAACAATACATGTATCTATGTGGATCTCCTCATCTCAATTCATCTTTAAGACATACTCTTCATGTTTCTTCTATTGGGAATAAGGTAAGATTTATCAGCATTGGAAACCTTACTTTGTTTGTCAATTTTGTTTACTACAATTCTACTTTTCATCTCTTTAATATTGATAAAACTCAAAGGAAGATATATTGCCTCTATGTTTTCTAATTCATTAAGTTATTTGAATTTTTATCTCAAACTGAAGGTAGAAAATCATTATAAAAATAAATCTTTAAAATTTTGGATGCCTGGCATTATTCTATGAGCCTTGAGTAAATCTCAGGAACAACATATTTTTGGCGTCGTTGTTGAGGAACGAAGAAACAAAATTATTTTTACTGTGAATATGACAAAGATTAGCTTTGATTCTTGAGGGTGAATAGGAATCAAACACAAGGTTAAGGCTCATTTTGATTTTTCACTTGGCAACTCCATTTTGGCAAAGCTGGAATTTAGATGAAAAAAAATACTAGAAAAATGCCAGACGATAAGTGGACTACGCCAATTTCAGATCATGAGAAACTGCTTAAAACCAAAGGATATCTAAGGAAGATGTCTGCGTCACCAGTTAAGGTCTATCAACCAAAAGTTACTCAGGATAATGTTAAGATTCAAGTGGAAGAGATAAGTTTAGTCGATTCTAAATAAAAACATCAGTCTAAATCTCATTCTACAGAATCCTCAACTAGTAATCCTGAAATTAAGTTAGAAAATATAGACGTTGAAATTACCGAAGTGAAATTATATGATCTAAAGGGGAAAAAAATTAGAATACACCTTTTTCTTCTGTAGATATTTTTACCAGCGAGATTAAGGAAGCATCCTTAGTACCCAACATTGTGTGTGTGTGTGTGTGTGTGTGTGTGTGTGTGTGTGTGTGTGTGTGTGTGTGTGTGTGTGTGACCTATCCTTAATCTCCCTGAAATAAAGGTTAATAACCCTGTAAATCCATAAGAACACATTTTATACTCAGGTTCCTCTCTTATCACTTCTCCCATCTATTCATCAGGTCAGTTTGAAAGACCAAGTACTATTTCTCATTTCCATTCTAATTTTGAGTATTCATATATATATCGAGATCCCTCACCTTTTGATTATTTATCAAGTCTTTTCTATTACCTTCCCGAAGCAATCAAAGACTCAGTACAACAATATTTTTAAATATTTGATAATCTTCATTATAGTCCTCGTATTTCATCTCCAAAACTAACAATGGCTGGTGTAAGAGGTGGAGGAAGAGGTGGAGGAAATGGACAAGTAAATCCACCACCACCACCCCCAAGGATATTTTCCAAATTAGTTTCTATATATGCTCCCTTTTCCCTTCCCGCAAATCTACATGATTTACCAGATAAATATATGAAAAGTTTACCAAAATTTATGGGGGAAGGGGATTTAACAACTGCATAACACGTATCATTTTTTTATCAATTTGCTAATATACTTGGCATTGAATATGAAGACACATACATGAGACTGTTTGTACATACTTTTGAGGGTCAAGTCAGAACTTGATTTAGGGGAATTCCTATAGATTCCATAGCAACATATGATGATTTAGAAGATACTTTCTTGAGACAATGGGGTGAGAACAAATATCACTTATATTATCTGACAGAATTTGGTGCCTTAAGGAAGAAATTCTCTACTATAGTTTATGAATTTATCCAAAGATTTAATAAATTGTATAGCAAGATCTCAACTGAAATTAAACCTTCCCAGCTAACTGCTAAAGTTACTTTTGCAGGGGCATTTGATTCTGACTTTTCGTTACTTTTAAGGGAAAGAAGAGATACGACCCTATCTGAGATGTGATACAATGCTATTGAAATCAAATCTAATATGATGGAAACGGGAAAACTGAAAACAAAGGCTGAGGTGGGAATAAGAGAACCTAGAAGGTTTAAAGAACAAGGAGAACCCTCCAGTTTTGGGAGAAACACACAAGAGGAAAAGATGGAGGAGATGCCTAAAATCATTAAAGATTTATCAAATAAAATATCCAGGATGAAAATGGAGAAAGAAAAACATGACCCTTATGTTAGAAATCAAAATCAGTTCAGGAGAAACCTCAAAACAAACCCTCAAATTCAACAGAGGAAAATTAAGAATGAGGAACAGAAGATTCATACTCCTTTTAAGACAGATAATTTTATACAGGGAGATGATGATCAAGAATATGATGAATTAGATGAGGAAATAAACAATTTTAGCGATGATGATAGCGAACCTAATCTAACTCAACAAGACTATGAACAATCTATAAATTCTTGATCATTATTTGATGAGAAAAATATTAATAACTTTGATGAGCCTACTTCACAATAAAAAGATCTTGTTGATTTGATATTGGCTAAGATTCATAATAAATATGATTTAAGGCCAAGAGATATGATTACTACTTCGAATCCACCAAAAAAGGTCATTGCAAAGAATAAAGTAAATGAAGCATTAGTCTGAAAACCACCCATTGAAGCATTGGTTATCCAAACAAAGCAGGTTGAAACAAGGACAACACAAGCTAAAAAAATGGAAAAAAAAGAAGTCGAAGTACATACCAAAGAGTTATACTTGGGCTTGGAAATTACCATACCTTATCAAGACTTATACTCTTTTGATTCCGGGAAGGATAAGTGTCTGGGTATGATAAAGGATTTAGTTGTAAATTTGGCCCAAATTCCAATTAAAAGTATTCTTAAGGATGTGGTAGTAGTTGATGTACCTGCAAAATACGGTATGCTTTTATAAATATATTGGGATGCAAAGCTAGGAGGATCAATGCAGTTAGACATGACATATTCCATGATTCCTATTTTTGGTGGATAGTTTACCATATTGAACAGAGAGACTAGACTGACATACACAGTAAGTGATCCTCAAAACCCTAATAATTATCCAGTCTATGTTGTTGATCGGGATTTAAGAAATTGTATTTTATCTATTGATGATGATTTTGAAGTTTGTACAGAAAACAAAAAATAGAAAAATTGGAAGTCCAAAAGAAAATGTAAATATTCGAGACATAATTTGGAAAATGTTTTTTGATGGTGCCTCTTATTGGGAAGGATTAGGAGTTGGAGTACTATTCGTGGCACCAAATGATGAGTATTACATTCCTCTTTCCTATAGATTTCAATTTGACATTGATTACACAAACAATGTATGTGAATATGAAGCTTTAATTTTAGGACTAGAAGCTGCTGGAAAACTAAAAATCAAACAATTGATAGTATATGGGGATGCAGAGCTTATTGTTAAACAGATCAGACAAAAATATCAAGCTAAACATCCTAGAATGAGTTCTTACATAAATTGTGTATGGGATTTGATTGAAAACTTTTTCCTATCTTTCAACATTCATGTTATTCCCAGATTGCACAATGAACAAGCATATTCATTGGCTAAAGATGCAAGTACTTTCATTCCGCCCATTGTTATGAAATTGAAGTATCATATTGACATGAGACACAAACCTTCAATTCCTAATAATGTTCACTGTTGGAAAATTGTTGAAGATGATGAATAGATAAAACAATTTTTGGAGATGGCGGATGAATTTTCCAAAATGCACATTGATCAGGAAAATCAAAATGATATTGTTTGGATTATGCAAGAAGGAGAAACTCTAGAGAAACACAAAGATAAGATTGCAAATCATAAAATTATCTTGTTAAAAAATAATGAGATTCCAAAAGGTCTCATTCCTTTAGAAATATTGTTTGATCAAAATGATATCCCTTTGAAATCTACCTTACAGCCTCAATTGGAAGAAGTTCAAGATTGTAATGTTTTCTAAATGAAAATCCAAAGCTTGTCAAGTTTTCTAAATATCTTCCCATTGAACTAAATGAAAAATGTGTGGTACTGCTTAAAGAATAGAAAGATTTTTTTGCATGGTCCTATGAAGATTTAAAAACTTATGATACTTCTATTATTGAGCATAAGATTCCTTTAAAACTAGGTTTCAAGCCTTTCAAGCAAAATCTTAGACAGATTAATCCTATTCTCTTTCTTGTAATAGAAAGGGAGGTTAAAAAACTTCTTGGTGCAAAAATTACCATACCTCTTAGATACTCTGAATGGGTAGCCAATCTGGTTCCTGTCAAAAATAAAAATGGGGAGATAAGACTATGTGTTGATTTTAGAAATTTAAATCGGTCTTCATTAAAACACAATCACCCTCTTCCAAAAATGGATCATATTCTTGAAAAGGTGGTTGGGGAAAATAGAATTTCTATGATTGATGGCTTTTCAGGGTATAATCAAATAACTATCCATGAAAATGATAAAGTAAAAACTGCATTTACTACTCCATGGGGAACTTTTATGTATGAAAAAATGTCTTTTGGTTTGATGAATGCAGGTGAAACTTTTCAAAGAGCCATGGATATAGCTTTTGTTGGTGAGAAAGATAAATTTGTTGTCATTTATTTAGATTATCTGACAGTTTTTTCTAAATCTAATGCAGAACACTTGAAACATCTCAGAAAAACATTTGATAAATGTAGAAAGTTCGGTTTATCTCTAAATCCCAAGAAATCTCATATTTCCATACAAGAAGGGAAGTTTTTAGTGTCAGTGTTTCATGGAAACCTGTACAGGAGACCTAGATAAAGCATACACAAACAAATCTTATCAAGAAAAGGAAGAGAGATACAATATGAAGAATGAGAATCAATGTATATTATGATCCAATCAATGAGTGAGTGATCTTCACTCATATAGGAAATGACATCCTATAATTAGGAATGCCTACATAATAGGGATGGTATAAAATTAGAAAGTCTAAAATAGAACTAGTCAGTTAACTCCCATTGAACTAATGTTACTCCCACTGAACTAGTGTGTTGAAAACTCTCCCTTCTCCTGCTATTGCTACTGGAGTATCATCCCCCATGAGAATAGGGGGTCGTGAGAATGGACTCAAAGAAGATAAAACTTCCTCTTTCACTTACATATGATGGGATGCACCAGAATCTATAATCCATGAATCAAATGAGGAATTAATTCCAATCAGAGCATGATTATTACCTTTCTTAGGAGCATGATCTTCTTCCTTCTTCTTCTTGACTCCCTCTGGAATGAAGTTTCCAAGGTTTTTCTATTGAAGTGTTTGTTCCATAAGATTTATTTGTTTCTTCATGCATGTGGATTCTTCATGATTCGATTTATTGTAGTAAGTGCATTGATTTCCCTTCTTCTTCTTCTTGAAATCTAAAGTGTCTTTGGAACTTGAAGAATCGTTAAAGGGTTTGGAATATCCCTCCTTCTCGTTTTGTTTCTCCTTCCCTTTCTATTTGGATTATCCTTTTCCATCGTGCATGGAGAGTGCATGTGATTTTGGATCCTTGATGAGGCCCATCTATATGAGTTTTGTCTTCTCTTGTGTGAGAGACTCAATGAACTAAGTCATCGTAGGAATTTTCCAATTTGTTCCAAAAAGACATCTTCCAGAATGGAAATTGGAGACATATATAGCATATTATTGTCCTAGCTTGTCCAAGATTGTTAGAATAAGTTGTTTCTCTTGTGTAGACTTGTCAATACCACATTCACCCAAGCTCAAAATCAAATATTTAAATTTAAGAAAGAAATCATGTATATTATCAAAACGTTTAGGGTCTAAGGTATTAAACTCCACCTCAAGCATATGACCTCAAATCTCATCCTTCTTTCCAAAGAGTCCTTCCAAGGTGGTCCATATATCATTTAGATTCTTTCATGCGGCAACATGAAACCATAGATCAGTGGATATTAACTCAAGAATTAATCATCTGGCCTCATCCTTATGGTTCACGCATCTGGTCTTCTCAAGTGCTAATGTAGGTTTTGTTTATGTCATCATCGTCAAATTATGCAGTACTTTTCTTTTGAGTTAGAATGCGGCCTTTGGATTCCATTCAAAATAGTTGTACGGTGTGATTATTATCAACAGAATTGATTGAATAAGTTTCATCACCTCCATCCCTGCTATTGACTCTGAAAATATCCTGAAAACCCAGATCATGGATTCTGAGATATGAGGGATGATTCTATGACAACTATAGATATGATAAAACAACTATATCTCCTAAAATATGATGTGGGTTTTTGAGATTTTTGGTGAGTATAAGAATCCCTATGTTATACGTCTCTCCTTAAAATTTCATCCCGAATCAGATCATAGATTTTGAGATATGGCTATTTTACTGCAGAAACCCAATTTTTGGAGGGTTGTTGAATCGTTTCACTCTAAATAAGGATAAAGTGTAACGATGTTGAATCGTTGCATCTTATTGAAGGACACAGTGAGACGATTGTGAAAAATTGAATCATCTCACCTCGGATGAAGAATATAGTGCGACGACATCACACCTTGGTTGTGTATAGGCTGTGACGATGCCTGTGACGGTCGCACTTAGACAATGGAAGCTAAGGCATCTTTCAAACGATTCAAAAATCTATCAGAGAAGCATTGTTAGCACTAGGGCAGACCTGAGGTTCAGTTCTAATAGTGCACCAACATGCCCTAACTAATGGCCCTTTCGGCAACACCTGCAAAGCAGATTCAGCCTCACCCAAAGTAGCTATAGGGGGGTTGCAGGACATGGGTGTCTACAACCAGAAGAAATGAAAAGAGGATCCAGGGAAACACTCTCACACAAATCTAGTTATTCTTTATCTTTCTTAAGCCTACTGCGTGAACTATATCTCATATCTAACACAAAATTGCATTAACAGAATATTAGAGATCAAAAGAACACAACATAAATCACACGTAACAGGATATATGTGGTTCACCCTCTCCCTAGGGGTACGTCCACAGAACTGTGATTTATAATATATTAGATGAAATCATATAGTTCTATCTGCACTTAGCTTGTAGATCTCTCTCTTTCTTTCTCTTCTTGTCTCTCCCCTCCCTACACACCCAGCTGCAAGGTTGATCTTTGCACCTAGCTGAAGATCTTACAACACAGACTGCTCTCACCACACAATACTTCTCTCTCAATAATAACAAAAATCACTCATCATACATAATATCTCTCTCTCTCTCTCTCTCTTTCTAACCAGTCCCAGGTCCTCTTGACCTTTATTTATACATTACAATGACTCTCGAATGTCCTTAGGCCGAAACCTAGGTGTCAAAACCCTAAATACCAAAACCTAGGTGTTTAAAACCCTAGGTCAACTTGACCCATGTTTTCAGGGCTTCATCAGTTTGTCTTTCCTTCTTGCTTGCGAGGTGCTCCAAAGCATCTATTGGTGGATTTTACCGCTTCCTGAGTCATCCACAATCCATCTTCCTTGTTGATCTGTCTTCCTCGCTCTCTCCATCCAATGAATTTCTTTCTCTTACTTCGCTCTGTCTTTTCTTCTCTTTTGGTCACTTTGACCCAATCTCAGTCCACTTGTCTTCCGTGCAATTCACACTTTGCGCTTCTTTCCTTAATATTCACAACCTTCCATAACCAAGGTCCAACAAGCACCAATGTTGGTAAGTCTTGATTATTCAAAGGAGTTTTTAATATTTTCCTTTGCATCCGAATATACAATTGCAGCAGTGCACCTACAGAAAAAGAATGAAGGATATGAACAATCTATTGCCTTCTTTAGTAAAATCCTTAGAGATGCAAATTTGAAATGTGATATTTTATAGAAACAAGCTTATGCTATGGTCAAGGCACTTAAGGATTTCCAAACATATGTATTACTTTCCAAAATAATCGCATATGTACCCACTAGCACAGTCAAAGACATCCTAATTCAGCATGATAGTGATGGAAGAAGGGGAAAATGGCTGGAGAAAATTCAAGAATATGATTTAGAAGTAACCAACCGAATTGATAAAAGGACAGGGTTTGGAAAAATTACTTGTTGAATCAAATCTCAGATCCCTTGGAATAAATCATTTCGAGTCTGAAAATCCTCTCCCACATATTAAAGAAATCGATGATCAAATGCCAACAATTCAAATTGACGACAAATTTTCTTCCTCTTCTTGGTATAACAATATAGTGCCATACCTTCTTACTCTTCAATGTCTTGTTGATATGACTCCTTCCAAGGCAAGAACCTTAAAACTACAAGCAATCAAATATTGTATTGTTGATGCTAAGTTATATTGGAAGGACCCTTTGGGTTTCTTACTAAGCTTCCTAACAAAATTTGAATCAGAAGATGTCATTGATGAGTTTCATAAAGGAGTATGTGGAGGACACCATGCTTGGAGAGAAACAACTTACAAAATCCTAAGAGCAAGAGATTATTGGCAAAAATTATTCATTGATTTAAATGCAAGGGTTAGAGCTTGCAGACAATGCCAACTTTTTACTGGAAAGCAAAACCTCCCTGCCTTACCTTTAGTTCCTATCAAAGCTGAAGCTCCTTTCCAACAATGGGGCCTAGACTTCATCGGAGAGATTCACCCAAAATCGAGTGCCAAAAACAAATTAATTATAACGTCCACTGATTATTTTTCTAAATGGGTAGAAGCTATTCCCACTCAGAATGCTACAGATTCAGTGGTAATAAATATTTTGGTAGAAAACATTCTAGCAAGATTTGGTTGTCCAAGGAAAATAATCACAGATAATGCACAATATTTTAAATCTATTGCTATGGTAATTTTTTGTCAGAAATATAATATTAGTTTGGATCATTCTACAACTTATTATTCTCAAGGAAATGGACTAGAAGAATCGTCTAATAAAATTTTAATGAGGATAATTAAGAAAATTCTGACAAAAAATAAGAAAGATTGACATATACATCTGAAATATGCTCTATGGGAAAACAAAATCAGCACCAAGAAATCAATAGGTATGTCTCATTTTCAATTAGTTTATGGCACAGATGTTATTCTTCCTATTAATCTTTCTCTTCCTGTGATGAAACTCTAGCAGGATGCTAGTGAAGAACCAAATGATTTGACTAGAAGAATCAATCAAATAATTGAAGTCCAGCAGAACATGGGAGAAGTTAATGAAAAGCTTCAAAAATACCAAGACAATATGAAGTTTATCTTTCATAAGAAAGCCAAATATTGGGAATTTCTTCCTGGAGACTTAGTCCTAAAGTGGGAGGCTAGAAAAGAATATGTTGGGAAACATGGAAAATTTGACCATCTTTGGTTTGGTCCTTTCAAAATTGCAGCAATCGAAGGGAGAAATTCATTTTCTCTCGAAAATTTAAATGGAGATATTCTTGAGGCCCCTGTCAATGGGAGATATTTAAAACATTTCATGCAATAGTTTAGTTTGCAGTTGTTAGTTTTAGTTTTCCATTATATATACCGGTGTGGTTTGGATTTATATTGGGATTTACATTTTTTTTTTGTTTATACCTGATTGGCTTGAGAGATCATTTATGATCTGCAATCCAATTGAGTATTTTTTAGTGTTTTTTTTTTTGCTAAAAAATTCATGTAAATATTTTTCAAAAAAAAAGGGAAATAATTTATTTTGGAAAATAAATCATCTTTTACTTTTCATGAATTAAAACCCACTTTATAGTAAATAAAACAATAATTTATGTTTATAAAAATAGTTGAAGATTTCATTAGAGAGAATAGAGCCGTGAAAACATCATAACAATTTTTTAATACAAAATTACAGAGAATATGAGTTCAAAACTCGAAAAAATTTATAGTAACTGTCTATGTCTTGACATATTAATTCTTCACAAGTTTGTCAAGTTTTTGCAGCTACAAGAAACTGAACTGAAAAATAAATAAATAAAATAGGGAAACCTATCACTGGCTATTGATGTGGATTATATCTTCTCTATGCTTTACTTCTATTGCTTCCATGATATTGTCTAATTGTTGAAATTTTGCATTCACTTGAAGTTCCAGCTATTGAAGTACTTAACATTCTGATGAGTTGCTATATCACCCACAATAATGTCAGTTGGAGGTGAATGGCCTCTGGAAAAAGGTGAAAATGTTATATAAGCTCTTGATCCAACTGAGTTTGCAGGAATTTCCACTAGTGGTTGTTTTCTTTGCAATTGTCTCAATTGTCAATGATGGGAGCTCAAACGCATTGTATTTTGAATCAAATCTCTCATTATTGTCACCAACCCTTCATGATGTCGCATTTCTTGTGATTGAATCCACTGGTGAAGATGAAAATTTGATCCATGAGGTTATCAATGGTCACCCACCTTTTCCAACTGGCTCAAAACAATTTTTTGGCAACTTACTATTTTTAGCATTTTTTCAAGTCCCAAACTTCCGGGACCATTTTGAGGGCCTAAACGATGTTTTTTTTTTTCACAATTGGGCACCTCAATAATAGTCAAATGATATGATTGAGCCACCTAAATGAATCTCTTCATCAATATCTTTCCAACGAGCTATCGTGCACCCTAAATAGAGATCATATGCAAAAGTTATGACCCCATGAAGTTGATGTACTAACTTACCCCAACATGGCCCACATGATTTTTGGTGCTTCATCTCCTAGGGTAGGGTTTTTGGATGTCTAGGGTTTTCGAATTCATGTTTATTGTAAAAATTCCTTTAGAGCCTCATTGTACTCATCTTCTTGTGAATGAGCATAGTTGTCGCATCTCTTCTCAGAGATAAGTTGTCACCATTCTAGCAAGCTTGTTTTTGGTATGCATTTTACAGTTTTCAACATATTTCTTATTTAATAGAAGTCAAGTTTTATTGTATCTTTGTTATTTTTCACTGTCTCTATCTGTTAATATTATAAATATGTGGTTTCATTTTGTTCTACTCATAAATCTGGATCAATGGAATAAGAGCAGTCTACTCCTTGTCATTTTTTTTAATGCATGTCCCCAATGCGGTCAAGGTATAGAGAGTTGGGTGTCGAGCTTGTTTCTCTTGAGGACAACTGATCTCACATGCCCAAGAAACCATCCATGGTAGTTGAAAATAAAGATGATGGGACAGGATATCCTTTCAAAATGTTGCTCGAGGAATCCCTTGAGCGACAGAGGAACAAGATGATGGACAACTTTGCACAAATCCTTCAACGTCTGCCAACAAGCGACATATCTACCTCAAGAGGAGGCACCGCCCCCTTAAAGGTACAGATCAATTTTGATATTCCTATATTTTAAGGTCAAATAGATGCGGATTAGGTAGATAAATGTTTAAACCTTCTATAAGGGTATTTTTTGTCCACAACTTTTTCGATAGATAAAATATTACATTTGTGTTCCTCAAGGTCATCCCCCATATCAAAGATTGGTGGGATATTTTCTGTGAGACAAAGAAAATAGAGGGATCCACATTCTTTATAGTTACACCCACTTGGGGTTCCTTTAAGGATGTTATTAAGGAAAAATACTACCATGTTGGAAGTTATGATGACTTGTATACAAGATGGACCACACTGCGGCAGGAAAGAGACCAAACAATGTCAGAGTTCACCAATGTATTCCATACCTTGTGCACCAATTTAGGTATCAAATTTTCAGAGAGACATCTAGTGGTCAAGTACCACGGTGGTCTACATAGATACATATAGATAGAAATGGATTTTTTAGACATCTCATCCTTGGGCGCAGCCTATCAATATGTTGTCAAAATCGAGCAGAAGCTTAAACAAAAGACATGGCAGTTTGGGTCTGGTAACCCCTAACAATAGAATAAGGGAAAGTGCATCCCCAACATGTAAAACAAAGGATAGAGAAAATATGGACAACCTTAGGACAACCAATCCAAGCCACAAGCAAAGAAGGACAATGGGAAGATGAAGAAAGATATTGGGAAGTGGTGTGACTTCCATAAGATCCCATGGAATAACACTATTGATTGCCACTCAAAGTAGTCATTGGTGGCTAAGGTAAAAGCCTTTGAATCAGATGTGGGTTTTGAATCTGAGTCAAAACCAAAAAAGGGGAGATAGGTCATTGACATGGAACCCATTACCATTGTTTCTACCACCAAGCTCTAGCCCGGTGAACCTGATGAGCTAGAGAAAGGCGAGCGTCTATTTCATTCACAGATGTGGGTGAAAGGCACTATGTTGCACTTCATCGTTGATAGAAATATTTAGAAGAACCTCATCTCAACAGAGTTCATCAAGCAGCTATCCCTACTGAAAATGCTGCACCTGCATCCCTACACCATCGGATGGCTCCGTCAAGGAAGTGATCTTTGCGTCAGCTAACAATGTTACATGTCATATGGCATCAAGCCAGTCAAAGATGAGGTATTGTGTGATGTTTCTCCCCTTGAATTTTGTGATGTTCTTTTGGGCCAACCTTGTTTATGGAAACCTCATGTTGTATATGACTCTAGGCCTCGAGTGTTATTATTACTTTGAACAGGAAATACAGGATAACCGAGGTAGTCCCACCTAGTTTTATTTCCTTGATCTCTTCCAAGCAATGCAGGAAGGTCATTTATCATACTGGGAAGTTTGTCTCCTTCATGATTCTCTCTCAGAGTGAGAGACAGGTTGAAGCCACATCCATGACCTTCACAACTGACCTCTCCATGCAGCAGAAGCAAGTGAATAAGGTCATGGAATAATACAAATACATCTTATCATCACCTACTAGGGCACATTTTCACTATCAGGTCAAGCATCCCATCGATCTACCCCCGGTGCACCACTACCCAACTGGCCAATTTATCGCCACTCTCTGCTAGAAAATGAGAATATCAAGCATCAGATCTAAAAACTTCTCCACAAGGGGCACTTCCAACCTATCTCATCACCTTGTGGAAGCCCAATCATGATGGTACAGAAGAAATACGGGACCTGATGACTCTGCATTGATTATCGGTCCCTAAATAAAATCAGAGTCAAGAACTGGTGCCTGATTCCCCGAATTGACGATCTCCTTAATCATCTCAAGGGGGGTAAATACTTCAGTAAGATTGATCTGAAGTATGGATACCATCAGGTCCCAATATAGCAGACAGATGTATGGAAAATTTCCTTCAAGTCAAAATAAGGTCTTTTTGAATGGCTGGTCATGCCGTTTGGTTTGGAAAATGCCCCAGCAAGTTTCATGAGGATGATGGACGATATGTTGTGGCCTTTAACTAATTTATTTGTGTTGGTGTATATGTATGACATCCTCATCTACAACAAGACTTGGGAAGAACACTTGCAACATATTCAATAGGTTCTCGACACTCTACGACAGCACAAGCTATATGCCAACTTGGAAAAATTCTCCTTTGGCATGGATAGGGTCTAGTACCTAGGCTAAATTGTTGATGCGCATGGTGTGCATGTTTATCCATCCAAGATCCAAGTCATCCATGACTGAAAACCCAAACCACGCTCACTGAGCTTCAGAGCCTCTTAGGCCTTGCCAATTTCTATCACAAGTTCATGTTGGGATTTTCCCATATTGCATGGGCCCTCATCCAAATAACCAGGGGTGGTGGTAAGGAAAACATTGTGTGGGGAAGTACCAACCAAGTCGTTTATTGCCTCAATTGACCTCCATTCACAACACTCACCATAGTGATAGAATCTTGCATCCACGAGACCTCTGAATGGACCCACCTCTATGAAATAGATCATGACTTCACCAACACCTACCAAATGTTGGGTGCAAATACAACTGTCACTAATTTCCATATTCAATACGGGTTGTTGCACCATCTGGGACCATCTCTGTGTTCCATCAAGTGAGTGAGCGAAGTTTATTTGGGAATCACACTATAGTTGGGTGGAAGGACACTTTGGAATGGAAAAGATAGTGGCAATGTTGCAAATACATTTCTACTGGTCAAAAATTCAATAGGATGTCATCAAGTATATTTGGTCCTGCACTACCTGTGATATTTCCAAACCAGCCACTAAGAAACAATGCATATACAATCCTCTTCCTACTCATGATAGGCCCTAGGAATCCATCTCAATGGACTACATGTCAGGCCTTTCATCCACCAAGTGGGGAAATGACTGTATTTTTGTGTTTGTTGATCGCTTTTCCAAGATGGTGATTATGGTCGCCTGCAAGAAGAGCATCACAACAGAGGCCAATGCCAATCTCTTCTTTGAACGAGTGTGGGTACAATTTTGGATCCCACAAACCATTATTTCAAATTGGGATAGTCACTTCCTCAACACATTCTTGTCAATCCTCTAGTCATTGTTGGACACCAATCTCACCAATGCCACTGCCTTCCACCCCTAGACTGATGGCCAAAATGAGGTCGTCAATTGGATGATCGTGCACATATTGTGCATGTAAAATTCCAGGCACCCATGCACCTGGTATGAGAGTCTTCCCTATGTTCACCATATCTACAACAGAGCCATACATAGCTCAATCGGCCATATCCCCTTTCAGGTGGGGTTGAGATTTCAGCCATTGGGTCCCATGGATGTTTCACTACCCCTTATAGCCACCCAGGTAGACTCATTGCATACTCCAACTGAAGATGACAAACCCACCTAGTTCATTGATCGGATCCAGCACATTTTCCAACATGTTCATGATATTTTACAGAAGTCCAATTCCAAGTACAAGCAGTGCCATGATCAACATCAAGTGCCACACCAGTTTAAGGTGGGAGACAAAGTTTGGTTGCACTTGTAGAAACAATGCCTTACAGTGCCTCATTGGAATCTTTGTCCACTCCATTATGGACCTTACACCATAAAAAATGATATTTGAGCTCAACCTTCCCCCCTTCCTTGGCCCACCAATGTGGACCTCCTTCGGCCTTATTTTCCACCATTATTGGACACCTCAGAGATAGCAGAACAGTTGACACCAAAAGATCTCAAAACTAAATTCATGGAGCAGGAATCCACTAATCATATCATGGACACACATGTCAATGGCACTCACCAGTAGATGATCTAGATTTATCGGGTTGTCAAACCAGGGAAACTCTTGCACCAAGGCAATTGGCTCACCAAGGGCCAAATTCAGCAGAAATTTCCTCATCTGATGGGGGAACTCAACGCAATGGAGATAATTTCTTCCTAAGGGTGGAGGATTGATCTAGGAAGATTTCGGTGGCCACCAACCTTTTCCAACTGGCTCAAAACATTTTTTTTGCAACTTATTATTTTTAGCAGTTTTTCGAGTCCCAAATGTTTGGGGCGTTTTTTGGGTCCCAAACATTTGGGGCCATTTTGAGGGCCTAAACAATGTTTTTTCACGATTGAACACCTCAATGATGGTTGAAGGCTCTAATTGAGTCCCCTAAATTAATTTCCTCTTCAACACCTTTCCAACAAGCTACCGCGCACCCTAAACGAAGATCGTATGCAAAAGTTATGACTCTGAAAAGTTGATGTACTAACTTACCCCAACAAGGACCACATAACTTTTGGCGCTTCATCTCCTAGGGTTAGGTTTTTGGATGTCTAGGGATTTTGAATTCATGTGTATTGTAAAAATTACTTCAGAGCCTCATTGTACTCATATTCATGTGAATGAGCGTAGTCATCACATCTCTTCTCAAAGATAAGCTGCCACCATTCTAGCAAGCTTGTTTTCATTTTTCATTTTATAGTTTTCAGCATATTTATTATTTAATAAAAGTTAAGTTTTATTGTATGTTTGTTATTGTTCACTGTGTCTCTGTATTAATATTATAAATCTGTGGTTTCACTTCATTTCGCTCATAAATCTAGATCAAAATTCGAATTGTGGAGCTCTTGAATCGTTTCTTATTGCTCCCGAACCTTTTCTTGAAGAGTAAAAATTGCACAATTGAAACACTCACAGTCATCACATTCATGACTCATATCTTCCTTTATTTCGGACTCTTTGAATAAGGTGATGAATAGAATCAATTTTAAAAACTTTGAAAGAAATCAGGAAAATACGTCTCTTTCCTCTCTTTACTATTTTGTTAAGTATGTAAAAGCTTGTTTATAGAAGATATGAAGGATAATTCCCACGAACTGAAAGATAGCTTCATTATTGAATGAGAAGATTGGAGAGGTGGGGAAGTGGAGATCGGTAACGTCAGTTTCATTGGGTCTTTAATCACCACTGGTACGAAACTGAGACGAAAATCATAAGAAAATGAAAAAAGGTAGAAATATTGTTGCGAAATAGATAAAAGAAGGAGTCTTGTCTCGACAGAGTAATTCGTTTGAAGCATTTTATGTTCATCAAATTTAATGTGAACTTCTGATATTTATGTCACCTCTAACTTTAATCTTATCGACAAATAAAGTTCTATTTCTTATTCAATCATATTAGTCTTTATAGAAATGTTAAACTTAGCCAATACTAAAAATTAAAGCATACTCTTTAAACAAGTCTAGCGAAGATTTTACATATTTCTAGATTTTAATTGAAAAAGTATGTCTAGGTTAATCCTAGTAAATTTAGCTCTAATATTGGATTACATCTGATGACTTTTCTCAAGGTTCATCCCTGAAAACGAATAAATTTTCCCCCAAATATAAATTACCTATAAGTATTCTTAAAATTGTAGACAGATCAATTTTACACCAGATCATAAACGAATTCCATCCCTTGTATCCTCGATACAATTGATTTCCCCCACTTCAAAGTAGTAAAATAAAAGACAGATGGTGAAAGGAAATTCACAAATTGATTTCCCCTATATTGTCCAAATAGAGATGATGAAAGGAAATTCATATAATGATTTCCCTCATCTCAACTAAATGAAAGCATGTTTTTGAAGTGGTGAAAGGAAATTCAATCTGGGAGATATAGATAACTTCATTGGGGTAATGAACAGGCCTGCTGGAAGTGAAGAAATATCTATGATGTCTGTGAGGTTGTCTTACATATCTACATAATATATTATGTTATTTAGTTTTTTTTCATTAATACTTATATCCTGACCCAACTAGGTTTTCTTAATGAAACACACTTTGCATCTTTATAACCTTGAGAGAAAATAGAGTCAGATAAAATATGATATTCTAGTTAAATTTACTTTAATAATCCTGGATAATTCTTTAAACTTGAGATTGATCACCAAGTATGTTTTAAATTTTTAGATATCGTTATTTTAATTATTTTTATATAAGATTAAATTTCTAAAAGAAAGAAAACATTTAGATCAATAAAAAGCCAATAATGAATCCATTTACCCAAATAAGGCACCTAATCTATTGTTCTTTCATGCCTCACAGGGAGCCACAATCCCCAAATGGAGCCTATGTTAGAACATAAATAAAATTTTCAAATCAAAATCAAAATTTCAATTTCCTTTTTTTTTTTTGTCTTTTACAAATAAGGTTTTAACTTTAGAAGTATCAATTCATAAGCTAATAAAATTTTCGTCACATTTTGACAGGGTGGATCAAGTATCAGTCGTTAAACCTAACACTTATCAAAACCAACGACTCCTGTGACTTCGAAGATTCAAAATCGTGAGATGTTTAATCAATGGTATAACTCATATTCGAAGATTCACTTCAGGACTTCTTGCTTCAGTGCTCCAAGTTAAAATGTCTAAAGGTCCTAAAAACCTCAAAGTCACGAAGCTCTGAACTACCAGAGCTCTTAATTTTGATAATTAAGTACTCAATTGTTGTGACTTATGCCACCTGGAACTCTTTACACATGGAGACATGTGGCACTCATTTTGAGAACTCTTGGACGAGTAAATCGCACAATTCAGGGTGACACATGTTCTCATAACACATCATCATAGGTGATGTCATCCTGCCACATCACTCTAGGAGATCGCCCTCTAGAATATTAAATTGAAAACAAATCTAAAAAGTGTCGGAGTCCCAGAGTGTCGAAGTACTAAAGCATCGGTGATTAAAGAGTAAAATATGATTTATTTAGCATGATTAATAAGCACTTCGCAACACCGGCCTTCGGGGTAAACTTAAACATTACTAATGCAAACTCCTGAATTCGCGAAGCTTCGGAGCCTCGAACTTTCGAAACATTTTACAGATTAAAAAGAGAAAAAGCAGTGGTTAATTAAAGTAAGTATTAATTAAAGGATGACTAATTTCTCCATGAATTTGGCCTTTGGGAGATGTTAAGTTTCCCTCATTCAAAACCCCCGACTGTCAAAGCGTCAAAATACTTATCCTCACTAATCACGATCATTAAAGGTATATTAAACTTGGTTAAGATAAAAGATTTTAAAAAGCTTGTTGTTGTCAGGTAATAAATTTGACATATTTGACATGATTACCATGTCATTCGAATTAATTGTAAAATTGATTACTCTTTTGTGTTTTTAATTTAACAAAAGAGTTTGAAATTCATATAATTTCTCGATTTGCATTTGAAACTTTCACCTTAGTATTTGTATTCATAGATTTTAATTTGTATAAGGGTGTTATCACTGAAATTTCGTCTACAAATGGTCACAGGAATCCAACATCTCTAAACACCTATCAGTTCACCTATAGCCCCAAAAATACATTTCCAAAAGGAACAAACTATACAATTGGTCAATAAATTGACATGAGCTGAAACACTAAAGGAAGCGTGCACACGTGCACAGGCCTAAAATGTCGGGAAAGTGCACATGCGCCCGACGCACGATTGTGTACGATAAAATCCACAAACTCCTGTGAACGATGCATTTATGGTTCTTTTTGGACCCTCACCCACTTCTAGACTAGCTCCCAACTTGATTTTACCCCCAAATCCGAGATGAATCTGAATGGGGGGCTAGTCAAAGACCTAAGGGTGCCCTAAAGGGCCCCTTGTTCACACTAAAGACTGGTTGGATAATGCCTCAAAGATTTTCTATAAAAAGAGGCCATGGGTGCACTATGAATTCAATAATATCATTGTATTGTTATGTTACCTCTATTCTCCTACAAGAAACCTCTTTTCTTATTGGAACATACTAGCATCATCTCATTAAGCTATTCACCTCGCCTCTTGAGGGAATAAGATTGGATTTCTTCACCATCTGCTTTCTAGTTTACCATTTGTAAGAAGAGCTCTCACATAGGGTATTCAAGAGCCCTCCCAAGGAGGAAGAGGAGATCCATAAATCCTCCTTTCTCTACGGTGTTTTCCCACTAATATACTTCTCCATTAGTGGCATGAATATTGTTCATTTGTTTGATTAATTTTGGTTCTAATTTCCTCATACATTTTAGTTTCATTTCTTTAGTTACTTGTTTAGTTGTTATTAACTTAGTTGTTTGTTTATTTCATGTGATTGAGTCATTTGATTCATACACTAACCTATGTTTTGTCTAGCAGGCCCAACTAGACTTGCAAGTGCCCTTCTTTTGCTCATTGGAGTGACGAAAAGGACACAATAGATTGGCGACCAAATTGGGGATAAGGTATCAATTTCCTCCCTATTTGGGTTGTTTGAGCACTTATTTTTGACCTATTTTCCTTGCAAGGATCATAATTTTCCTAGTCCTACCTGCAAAAATCTGAATTTGGAGCTGGAAGAGGAGAATTCCACCTAAATTTTTCCTCTCAGAAAAGTATCAAAATGTGTGTGGGTTTTCCAGCCCACTTGCACGCATTCCAAGCACTATGCGCCAATAGCACTATGTTTCTCAGTGCATTCTACGCACAGTGCACCAACAGGTCCTCAGTTCTCTACGCATTGGCGCCACATGTGCCTCTGTCTAAACTATGACCCGCGCATATGTCTAGAATTCCAACATTGTAAGAGTTTTTTTGTGATGTTTTGAATGCCCCTAGCCTTCAAAATCTTGCTTTTATGCAATTTGTAAATGCACTACACTTAGATTCCCTTACCACATGAAGGGTTAGTCAAAACATAGGCATTAAGGGGGTTAAAAAGAACCATATTTATCCTCTTTTGCTTTGAGTTTCCACATGGATGGCATTTTTTTTATTGTAAAAGTTAAGTTAAGACCATTAAATATCACATATATAAAAATTTGCATTGGGACCAGAAATCAAACTTCAATCATTGAGTATGCTCTTCTCTCGCACCATAGAGCGATCTTGAGAATCGGAAAAATGATTGAGGGAAGATTTCATCTCCCTTAAAACAAAAGCTTTAGGAGAGGACAAAGCCCCCCTAGGGCTCCTCTTAGTTTCTTTTCAAAACATCTTAAATTTGTAAGGGCCCATACATGCCCACATGTTGCAAAGATTAGGATAGTTTTTTGAAGCTACTTTCATAGTTTACACCACTAGGGGATTTTAAAGATTATTGTAACAGGCCCATACCTGCCCACATGCTTGCAATCTAGGATAGTTTTTTGAAGATTTCTTATATGAAATCACATTAGGGTATTTAAAGGATTAGTAAGTACCCATATGTCCACATGCTAGTTCTTTAGGGACTTTAAAATTCTGCAAGGTTGTACCAATGGCATCTAGTAAGATAGGTAATCAAGAATTGTAAGGACCACAGGAAGTCCACATGTTGCAAGGTGACACCTAACTTGTTAAAAATTTGGCACATTTTTTCACTTGCTCACACGCACAAAGTCACTCCTCACTCACATAATTTCATCTCGAATTGTGGAGATTGAGGTAGGTCTCCTCCAAAGGGATTCTGAAACGTCCCACTATTTCTTGAAGAAATTATCCACACCCACTTAATTCAAATGAGATTGTTTCACAGCCCCACTCTCTCAACCAACCACATCTAAAAAAATTCTAAAAACTCACTAATTTTTCCTCCACAGGAGGTGCCAAAATAAATTTTTAGTCTAGGTAGGATCCCGAGGGTAGACATCCAAATAACCCCCTATTATCTGGTTCTCGCATCTTCAAACATTAGAAGTTGACAAATAGGGAACTTTAAATCCTCCAAGTCAAGTGTTCCTAACACCATAAGGTAGGGAGATACCTGTGAAGGGTCGAAGGCCGAGGTCTGGTTGTTCTATGCATCCTCCCTTGAGGCACCCACCTCTTGGAAGGGATCCAACCCATGACCCATTTCTGAGGCCAAAAATCTAAATGTCACACTTTGACCGAGGTACCTAGTGGCCAAATTTTAGGATATCTACCCAGGTGGCAATTGTGGGCTGCAATTGCACCTTGATCAGATTTTGTGTGGATATTGGGAAATATCACCATCTCTTCCTGGATATGCACCCTCTACCCCTCATTATAACTGATTGTTTCATCCTTCACTAGTTTCTCTTCTGGTGGCTTCAAACCCCATTGTTGAGTACTATTGGAAGGTCCAGTGCTATTTGAGAGGAACGACGTTACATCTTTTTAAGACACGATCATTTGTTTTATGTGTTCTTCCACGTGGAAAAATATCCACCTACCCACATGTATGCTTCTTTTTCAATTGATTTATGTATGACACTCTTGTGATTACATGCAATTGTGAGAAATATTGTGAAGGTCCAAAATTATACAAGTCTCTTGTTAAGTTACTTCTCTCATCACCAGTTTTCACACATCACACTTTGTTAGTCAGACATCATATGGGACCCACAGAATCCTCGTCGTTCCAGATGCTTGCAAAATATCCCTCCTATCCTAGGAGGATTTCCTAGTTTTTCCAACTCACTAGCTCAACAATCTCACACGCCTGTGAGTGATACCATTTTGGGATCCCCTTTACTTGGTTCCACTTTAATTAGGTCCACTTCCCAAGTTCATCCATCCACTAGCTCTCCTTCACAAGGAGGCGAAGGGTGCACTTCTTCCCAAGGGAGAAGTACACCCCCACCAAACCCCCCTCAAGGGTTAGGTCCACTACCTGCTCACACCATGGCCAGAACTAATCCTCCACCGCCACTCCACATGTTGTATTTTTCCTCCCTCGACATACCATATCTTAGTAAGCTCAAGAATGATCCTATATTGCATGACCCCACATGGCCTGCAATGCCTACCAAACTACCTTTAGACATTCCCAAGTTTGAAGGAAAGGTGGGAGAACATCCCGCCAACCATATCATGACCTTCCACTTATGGTTCTCTTCAAACAACATCATGGACGACTCCTTTTGATTAAGTTTATTTTAGTACACACTCACAGGTCCATCAGCCAAATGGTATGTGGACAAAAAATTAGGGTCCCACGTGACTTTTGAATCATTGGCCAAAACATTTTTTACCTTCTTTCAACTACCAGTTCTTCATGACAATGGTCTCAAATTACTCTCTGAGTGTAAACAATCCTCATCCATGCATATTGTCAACCACATTCATGAATGGCGTCGACGATGTAGTTTATGCAATGAATAAACCACCAAAGAACAATTCCTCAATTGGTTTCTCATATCACTCGTCTCTATCCTTTCCAAAGATGTGGCCTCCACATTCCCCCAAACTGAAGAAGAATCCATCAGCAAGGCTCAACAGTACGACCTCATTTATGCCCAGTCAAGTTACCTATACATGGTACTACCTGACACCCTGAGACCCATACCATTCGGCCAGGACAAACCAAGGATGTCTCATGTGGCAGACGGATTGATTGGTGCCACCACACACCACAATATGTACATCCAACCACCACTTATGTATGGTACACCCCAATATCCATTGATGTATGGAGGACCCCCTTATTACCCTCCCCCCCACCCTTATCAGCAACCATACCATGTCTTCCTCCCTCCACCCATGAGTGGACCTCACCGGCACCCATGATGCGCCCAACTGTTCAACCAAGTTTTGGTACCCCCTCTACCTCATCTTACACCCTGAGCACTAGTGAAAGGGCTACGCCTTCCTATGCACCCTACGGTTCATTACCACAAAATAATTTGTATTTCCCATTTCCTGGTCCTCCACAGCTAATTGCTCCTCCATAAGGACAATCACACATTGGGGTTAACTTTGTTCAGCCCTCTCTCATTCAGCAATTTCAAAATTTTGAACAACTGAATATTGCAAATCCATCCCATCAGCCAAATAATGCCAAAAATAAAGGGAAAATTGAAACAATAGTAACCCAGGACTATGAAGGTTGTGGCCTCTTCTGTGTTTCTAACTATGATGTTCCCCCACAATGGGAGAGTCATTACCATCGACCAAGTTTCACATTACGAGCCTAACCATTTCTCCAACATTGATAACATCCTACCTTTTGTCCACACTAATTCTGACACCTACCCACTCATAGATATGGGCCCCAGAATTTTCAAGGACCCATCCTTGTTGGGGACATACCATAGAGCACCACCACTCATACACCCCTCGACACAAGTGTGTGTCGTATCTTCTGATGGAACTGAAAATAGGAATACCATTCCTCCCACAGAGGCTTCTCCACCCCTCGATGTCCCACCCATTAAAGAAATCCTACATCATGAATTACTTGAGAAACCTACGACACCACTTCCCCCTGATTTCACCCTTCCCAAAGGGAAAATCTCGGTTTGAGAGACAATTCCCCAGGCCCTTACTCAAATTCCCTTCTTCTACCCCCCACCGAGAGTAAAATCTTTCCAGGTAACCGTAATGATTACCCTTCCCAACATGGTGTTTTCCATTCCGGTATGGTATCTCCACCCACCTACGATGGTTCCTCAACCATCCCTCCCTCCCCAAATAGAGGGAATCCCAATGCAGATTCCAGTACTAACTCCAACCACACCACCCTCACCCCCACTTGCCAGCACCACGGTGACGGTTGGGGGTAGATGGAAGAAGAAAGAGCCCACCGCTCCACTTCCTCCCCAATTTCAACCTCCTTTTATACTATGCGATAGAGAAGGATACCCCACAAATAGATATCCCTCTCTCCCCAAGTTACACAATTTGATCCAACTCCCTCGAGCAACCACCTCGCTCATCGCTTCACCAAGAACACCTAGTACTACCACCACGTCCCTTACCACAGGAAGCAAAGGGTTGTGAACCAAATTCACATGTGACATATGTTTAGAGTATGGCCACTACACTCACCATTGCCCCGTGCTACCTCAGTTTTGGCAGACACTGACGACAATATGCCAAAATTTTCAGCAAGACCCCTCTCCACCCATGTCATCAAGTACCCACATCACTGACATACATTATTTCATGACCTCAGTCAATGAATGGATGAGTTTCCCTTGCTCTCTTTGTGAATCCCTTGATCATTTCATGTACCATCATCCTACGATCATTAAATATAGGCGTCGTCAAATGGCCCTTATTCGAAATCCTCTAACCACCTCACTTCACGTGATGCAAGTGATTCCCCCTATTCTATATACAAATACTTTCCCCATCACCTCCCCTGAACCTAAGTAATTTCCCACCTCTCCATGGTTCATGGATAGAATGTCTGAGGATTTTCCCCCAAATCCCCCCAATTCTTCGGTTCATTTCCCTCAGGAAATCTTACCCCCAACCACATTTTACAACCCACAATGTCTAGACATTTGGTTTATGTCAAGCACGCCATTGCACCACCATTGTGATACTCCTTCTATGTATTCACCACCTGAAGACAACCATACGGTGACAACCACCAATGTGACTTTCCCAGATCCCTTATATTCTCTCATATTCCACTGCAACGAAGATATCCTGGAGGAACTAACTACCCCTGATTTCCCATGGAGCACTCTCCATCATAGAGCACTCTTTCTCTCACAGGATTTTATCCCGTCAAAGTCGAAACCAAGGATT
This sequence comes from Picea engelmannii, assembly GCA_009831015.1. NCBI lineage: Eukaryota > Viridiplantae > Streptophyta > Pinopsida > Pinales > Pinaceae > Picea > Picea engelmannii. The sequence continues at coordinate 1,917,362 of ML776865.1, forward strand.
TTATCCCATCAAAGCATATATATTGGTTCAATAATCCTATCCCTACTCCTGATGCTTTCGAAGAAGGAAACATGGCCAACATTTCCCCCACTGTCAAAATTGACATTTCCATCAAACCAGGAATCATATAAGAAATCACCATAGGTGTTTAATTCTCTTCTAAAGAACTCACAGCTTACAAAGCTGTCTTTCAAGAATATCGGGATATTTTTTCCTGGTCATACACAGAGATTCCTGGCCTCGATCCTTCTATCGTCGAAAATCACATCGACACATGGCCAAATATAACCCCTAGTACAGGCATTCGTACAACCCTGCTTGGAAACGAGAACCTATCTACTATGCAGGAAGATGAGACCACTAACCTAGCTCTCGCCAATCCTAGATCGACTGGCTCGAACTCTTGTAATATCCAAATCTCCTCTAGAATCCTCTCGTCAACTCACTCTGGCCATAGTTACAAATGAAGTGGCATTGTGGACCCTACATCTATATATAGTCCCTTTTTCCAAACTTCCACACTTAGTTACAGGAGCTTAGAGTCTCTGTTTTCCGATTCGTCTTCAGCCACAGGATTAGGATCCCACCACCTACACAGTCACATTCCCTGGGCCACCATCCTTAGCCCCAAGGGATCATTTTTCTCACATCGCGTCTAGGTATGCATGCTCATGTTCAAAATTATCAAATAATTGCTATACGATCTTTATCTTCAGATATTGTTCATGTCGGGTATTTGGTTTTAATGTGTGAAAATACTTGGTCATCACTAATCAACGTATCCCCTTCAGGTATATGATCGACACTAGCATGTAATCATTCCCTCTGAACATCAATTGCATCTCCCAGCCACACCCTCCGACATTTTCCTATAGGATCCTCACATCCAGCTCTGCAGTACTATCACCTCCACTACATTTCAGTACTATCACCCGGTAGCACTCTCTCCTACATGAGTTGTCCCATTCATAGTCCCCTTTGGCAATTTGACACTCATGATGCTTTCACCCCATAGGGATGGGAGTCTCGATAGTCTTACTCATGTTAGAGAATCAGCCACATACTCCTTCTCCTCATTATGCTAGTTTTCCCAATGGACTCCCAAGATATCTCCTCGCGGTTCTCGTTTGACTTTGCCTCTGCAGTATCATTAACCCTCCATTTCATCCACAATCAGATTGCCCATTTGCAGATTTCCCTACATTCATTTACCTCATATAGAAACCCACCCATGAGGCCCCCACCCTCCACCAGTTCTCCACACAACTTGCGCCCTCACTGGCCAAGCCATCTTGCACTGGGGCACCCATTTCTGTATCTCCACACTTATCCCAAATTATTCTTTATTCATTTGGTAATTGTAAAAATCCTTTGTTTCTAGCATTTACATAGTTTTTTGTTGACGCCTTTAGTGACCTTATTTTTCTAGAAAATCAACCCATGTCACCCTTGGTTGGGGCATTTACTATCTCCTACTCCTGTCGACATCGTCCATAAACCTCGAGTATCCCACAGTCCATGTACCCCCAATATCTGATTTTGTCCACTTTGTGACGCTTCTGGCACACTTTAACCCACATCTAGTCATCCCCTAGATCTAGTTTTTCGATTACTACCAATCATCCTTCACATATATCCCCAACCAAGGGTAGTCTTGAGTCTCACCACATCTTGACTTTGTCCATGTTTCTTATCAGTTCCTGATCTTATCCAGTGGATTTCATGAAGCCCTTTTTCTTCTTGGAGTCGTGTCTCCCTTTACGTCAACCTCAACACACTTTCCAGAAGGGCAGCAATATATTGACTCTCATTACCTTTACAATGAGGAGTCTTGAATGACACAGGGAGAACCATCATTGCTCGCTATTGTCGTTGACCCCCATAAAATTCAACTTCAACACAATCTCATGTTACAGTGGGTATTACTATGAGACTATTGCAGTTTTTTTATACTATCTGAAGACCTCTGAATTCGCTAGGCCATCAATGCCTACGAGTCATTGACACTTCTTACAGTCGTCCTTGCCTCTTTCAGAGTATGTTCACCATCTGAATTGTCATCTGCCATCATCAAACCACCCTAAAGGGAGATGCAGTTATCTACATAAACATACAACTTCAGTTACTGTCTTACATTTTGAATTACATGACATGAGCATGGGGCATGCCCGCCTCGTTCGTTTACATATTTTATTTTCCCACACCTAGAGAAAGGTTTGGGTCCCACAGTTTCTCCTCTCCTTATGATGGATCACTCTTGTTGTTCCTATCAACACTCTTCATTACAATGGTACTCTCAGTAGAAGAAACATTGATGTATTTCGGCTATACATATGCTTCTAACCTCACACATCAGGGGGCATCTGTTATCACAGAAATTTCATCCACAAATGGTCACAGTAATCCAGCATCTCCAAACACCTATTAGTTTACCTATAGCCCCAAAAATACATTTCCAAAAGGCACAAACTATACAACTGTTCAATAAATTGACATGTTTTGAAACACTAAAGGAAGTGTGTGCACATGCATAGGCCTAAAAAGCCGGTAAAGCGCACATGTGCTCAATGTGTGACTTTGTACAAGAAAAGTCGTGCACTCCTGTGAACGGCGCATTTATGGTTTTTTTTGAACCCTCACCCATTATGGACCAGCTCCTAACTTGATTTGACCCCCAAATCCAAGATGAATCCGAATGTGGGGGCTGGTCAAAGACCTAAGGGTGCCCTAAAGGGCCCCTTGTTCACACTAAAGACCAGTTGGATAATGCCTCAAATATTTGCTATAAAAAGAGGCCATGGGTGCACTATGAATTCAAGAATATCATTGTATTGTTATGCTGCCTCTATTCTCCTACAAGAAACCTCTTTTCTTATTGGAGCATACTAGCATCATCTCATTAAGCTATTCACCTCACCTCTTGAGGGAATAAGCTTGGATTTCTTCACCATTTTCTTTCTAGTTTACCATTTGTAAGAAGATCTCTCACATAGGGGATTCAAGAGCCCTCCCAAGGAGGAAGAGGGGATCCATAAATCCTCCTCTATCTGCAGTGTTTTCCCACTAATATACTTCTCCATTGGTGGCATGAATATTGGTCATTTGTTTGATTAATTTTGGTTCTAATTTCCTCTTGCATTTTAGTTGCATTTCTTTAGTTATTTCCTTAGTTTTTATTATCTTAGTTGTTTGTTTATTTCATGTGATTGAGCCATTTGATTCATACACTAACCTTTGTCATGTCTAGTAGGCCCAACTAGACTTGCAAGGGCCCTTCTTTTTCTCATTGGAGTGACGAAAAGGACACAACAAAGGGGTTGGTATTGGAAAATGGAAAATTGTGGCACCACGTAAAATAGAAAAAAACAAGATCCATCTATAGAAGAGCCAAACCCAAATTCAGATATTTTTTCAGACACTACCACTCACCTGACAGACATCATTAAATCATGGAAGCAGGTTTGTGAAATCATGTAACATGAAAAATCCCAACCTTCTGATGAATCAAGTGAAGGATAAGATGAGTCGGCTACAAACAGACTTAGAGAGGTGGCTAAGTCAGAACTTCACAAAGTCTCAGCATGGCCAAAAATTTTGTCGTATATAGATATGATACGTTGGGCGCTCGATCATGTAGATATTTTGACTAGAACCATCTACATTCATTAGAAGACCATTGTCGTCTCATTTCGACGAGAGGACATTCAAGTAATGTATAAATTAACTTGAAATCCCAAATATGTTTATAGTGCACCATTTATAATGAAATTTGAGAATGATGAATGTGCAAGTTACATCAGAATTTTACATGATATAGTCAAAACATGGTGGGGAAATGAAAATAAATTCAAAGTTGATAGCCATGGAATATACTTTATAGCCTCTTGTGATGCCCACATTATGTATGCAACCATGATGCTTTGTAGAATGTTTGGAAAGAAAATCCCTACACATTTTACTATAGATTGGGTTCTTATAATTCATGAAGTAGCAGAGGGATATACTTTCGATTGGTGAAAAATGTTGTTAGACAATCTAGCCAAACAAATAGAAGACTACATAGCCCAGAAATATAAAGGAGAGCATGCTCCCTTCTATATGTCTGCATATAATCAGTAATAGAGAAATTTAATCCTTTTTAACCATATAATCCAAGTGTTATATCAATGTAGAGTTATCATCCAATAACTGCAGAGTAAATAAGCAATGAACAAATGAACAATCATACACATACACAATACACCAGTGTTTTACGTGGAAACCCACAGTGGGAGAAAACCACGAAATATTTTTTCTTATATGTCTTGAAGAATTACATTCATTGGAAGCACCAACTTCCTTTGTTTTCCAACTGCAACTGGAAGGAGCCTCCAACCCCCTAGTTTCTCATGCTACAACCTAAGGGAATCTCCAACTCCCCAATTCCTTGGATACAATCAAAAAGAGGCTATAACCCCTTATGTTCTTCGACTACAACTGAAGGTGGCTACAACCACATGTCCTTTCCCCATCCAACCACCCCGACGTATAAGTAGAATGATGGAACCACTGCCACACTATCACTGTGAGATACACTAATGTAAACATGTACCAATAAACTTGTAATCAAATTGTAGCATAAACATGTGCATCATCCATGCACCAACCTGTACAAAACTTGTACCATGAACAAGTGCATCAACCATGCACCAAACCTGTATAAAACCTGTACCATGAATAAGTGCATCAACCATGCACCAAACCTGTACAAATAACCTATCACAACAACCTGTCCAAACAACCTATCACAACAACTTGTCTCATCAATCTTATCAACCAAATCAGATCTACTCACCAAGATCAATATGTGTTTCTAATAATATACCAATACAAGTATGCTACATCATCCATAAACCATGTGTCAACAATACTACTAACAAGTTCCTCCAACCATGTACCAAGTATGTACCAATCATGTATCAACTACTCATCAACTATGACTCATCAATATGTACCAACATCATCAAATATACACCTCATGTATGTGCCAACTCATCAACTACTTGTCTCAACCATGTACCCAACATGTACCTTAACCAAAATCCCTCATCAATTTCATCATCCAAATATGATTTGTAACTCTGTAATAGACCTGATGTATATGATCACATACCTACAAAGCTTCATTAACTTTCACAACAAGAGACTAACATTTTCATCAAAATTTTATTTAGTCTCACATGACTAGTTTGGGATTAGTCAACAACCCTAACTTGAAATAATCATAACTATGTACCTGTAATGAATAAAGATCTGAAAATAGTACACAATGTTCTTTAATTTGGTTTATACAATTCCTCCAGGTGTCACTACTTGGAACCTCTCAGAAAAGGAGTTATAGCAAAAATGGCATACCTTGTTGAATTCTAGCTTATTCTAGGGAGCGACCTTGTAGAGTGTTCCCCACATGGAATATTTGTTGAATGGACCTGAAAATGTTACACGGAATACTAAATATTGTACTCTAACCAACACATTTGGTCTTACTAAATTTGGACCTGTTATGAAGAAGTTATGACGTTTTTACCCGAAACACATGTTTTAGACTAGTTTTAGGATTAGCCACAAACCCTATATTCCATGGAGTGTAACTCCAAAAATACAATGACCCACAAGATGAAATGTTTACCACAAATACTTGGATATGTTTTTACTCAATGGCCTATAAATTTCACGGTCTAAATCATTCTAGAAAAAACTTTATTGCGAAAATGGTGAGATGACCTGTAAATAACATACCTTAGAAAGCATCATCAAAAGAATTTATCCTCCCTTGAATTCCGGCCTTCTTTTCTTCACCTTCCCTTTGAAATTCGACTTACATATCCTTTGGTTACCTCATTCACCTATAGATATTCAATATGCTCAAGTGTGATCTTAAACTAGAGAGCCTTGCCTCTTATTTATACTCTCCAAATATCTTCCTTAGAAACATATTCTAGGTCACTTAACCCATTTGTAGGTCACTTAACTTATTTTCCTCATTTTTAGGGTTAACCACTTTCCATAATTAGAAAGTTCTCCGTTACTTTATCATTTAAATATTCCTCCTTGACTTTGTCACCTCAATTTATCATTTAAATAATCTTCTTTGATTTTGTCACTTCACTTTATTATTTAAATAATCCTTCTTGACTTTGTCACTTTACTTTATCATTTAAATAATAATTTCTTCTTTGCAAGATCTTTGACTTCTTTGACCTTTTGAGGCTTCAAGCCAACATATGAGGGTCCTCCAACTTCGTAAGGCCATAACTCTCAAATCGTGAGGAGTTATGTGACGTTCCACATACCACCAGAAATAGAATGACATGTACTATCCATATAGAATAGTATTGCCTTCAAATATATCAAAACTCATACCATTATCCATCAAACAAACTTGGGTCCATTACCCAAACCTGGGTTCTCCAACTTCTCATGGCCATAACTCTCTAACCGTGAGGAG
>ML776865.1:1923898-1948755 GCA_009831015.1 Picea engelmannii
AAACTCATACCATTATCCATCAAACAAACTTGGGTCCATTACCCAAACCTGGGTTCTCCAACTTCTCATGGCCATAACTCTCTAACCGTGAGGAGTTATGTGATGTTCCACATACCACCAGAAATGGAATCACATTTACTATCCATATAGAATAGTCTTACCTTAAAATATATTAAAACTCATACCATTATACATCAAACAACCTTGGGTCCATTACCCAAACCTTTGTGCTACCAGAATTCGCTACCAGAATTTCTCCAAGGGTTGACATCAATCTACAATATCACTCTCCAATAGTTAACATCAATGACAACCAACAATCCATACCAACTATCCATCAACCTAATCCAATTGTCTGACAATATCCCCATTTGGCATTGATGGCAACACCAACATTGATGGAAACACTTAGTCATGATAGCATTCATGTTTATACTCTTTATCAATGTTTCTATCTCTCCCCCTTTGACATCAATGGAAAAGGGTATCTCTCTTTAGGGCTGTTGCCCCTAACTGAATTCTCCTTGGGGTTGCTCCCCCTATCTACATGCCTTTTATTTTTCTTTTTTTTTATAATCCTCGGATTACTCTCTTTCCCTTCATATGAATAATATCTCCCCCTTTGACAAAGGGTATCACTCTGAAGTCATATTGCTCATTCTTCCCTTGTGACAATCGCTACCCTTGGAAACATGCCTCTATGCTCTCTCTCCAAACATTTACCTTTGCATCTGATAAATCTCTCCCCTTTGTCATATTTATGGTGTTTCCTCATGTACATCTAAGACATATAATATAAGCATTCAAAAGAATTCATTTTGGAGTAGAAATTACTCCTAGTCTTTGGCGAAGATACTCAATGGATTCCTGTGGAAGCAGTTTTGTAAAGATGTATGCCACTTGTTCTTTTGTTCCCACATATTCAACTCTAATGTTCTTCTCTGCAACCTATTATCATAGAAAGTGATACTTGATTGGAATGTGCTTCTACTTGGAGTGCATCACCAGGTTTTTTGAGATACTGATGGCGCTTGTATTATCAAAATAGATTATACTGGGCTCATCATACTCAACCTGTATATCTGTCAAAGTTTGTTTCATCCATAGAATCTATGTACAACATGTTGCTTTTGCAATATACTATGTCTCGGTTGTAGATAAGGATATTGATGATTGTTTCTTTCTTAGCCAAGATACTAAACACTCACCCAAGTAGAACGTTGCTCCACAGGTGCTTCATCGGTCATCAATGCAACCTTCCCAATCTGCATCTCTGTAGGCAATAACTGATAGATCCTTTCCTTTTGGATACCATAATCCAAACTCTTATGTTCCTTTGAGATATCTAAAAATCCTCTTCACTAATAATACATGTGATTCCTTTGGTGCTCCTTGAAATCGTGCCACATGTCCAACTGCCTGCATTGCATCTGGTCTGGATGTTGTCACATATAGTAAGTTGTCAATCATTCACTTGTATTGCCTTTGGTCTGTAGACTTTGAATCATCATCTTTTCTCAACTTGCAACTAGTTTGCATAGGAGTGGTAACTGGTTTGCAATCTTCCATTCCAAACCTCTTTAGCATTTCTCTTATATACTTAGTTTGAGAAATAAAAATTCCTTGGTTTCTTTGACATGTCTAAAGACCCAAAAAGAAGGATATTTCTTCAAGTAATGAAATTTCAAATTCATTCGGCATATCCTTTTCAAATTTCTAGCTTAACCTGTCATTAGTACTTCCAAAACAATATCATCGACATAAATTTAAATTAATAAAATATTACCTTGAGTTACGTTGATGTAGAGGTTGTTGTATGTGCTTCATTTCCATAGTTCATAGGAAGTTTTGGCATTGTTGTTTCTAAGCATTACTCTGTTTTGAATGTGAGCTGATGTATGCACTGCCTATTTCCAAAACATATATGTCAATTTTGAATCCATTAGCATTGTTCGAGCCATTTCCTGTGTAATTATCATCCATTATGATAATGTCTCTTTGTCTATGAACCACTCTCTGAACCAATCTATGAATCCATGCTCTCATCCGCTATCATATATATGTCCAAACGTGCTAAGTGTTCTTACAAATCCATCTCTGTCCATACTGTCCAAGACTCTACTTGTGCAACTGTCCATAATTCTAACCCATTTATCACTATACTATCATGAAGTCTTTATTAATCATCAAATTGTACGTCTACTAACTGATTTCTCTAAATCTATCTTCTCAAACTCTGCAAGTTTCTCGAAGGATGGTTCTTTGGTCTGTCACAGCTATTGCATAGACTCCCCCTGTCTAATATTCATATTACTTGGGAGTCTCTAAGTCGGATGGCTCAGAACAATTCCTACTCTAATGTGTACTCATCATCATCTTCATTGGTAGATTCATCATCATCTTCATTGGTAGATTCATTATCTCTCTGAGCTCTGACTTCTTTCTTTCTATCTGTGGACTCATCCTTCACTACAATGCCTGAAAGTACAATCTCTTGAACATGTTCCTTATTTACCTGTCCTTCCTTTCTTTCAGTTATTTTCCAAACATTTATGTATCTGACAACTTTCTTTTTCTCTGTATAATTTTATTCATCTCGTTTTATTTCCAATCTTGCAATCTTTGGTACTTGGTCCTTGTTCACCTGTTCTTCCTGTTTTCTTATCCATACTTTCTTATATCTGATATCAGTATTCTCTTTCACGGAAGTATTGATCATGCTTCTACAATCACTGGCTATGTGTCCATAGTTATGACATTTGTAACACTCAATGTTACGTGCGACCACATAGGCACTTCTTTCTTGAACAATTCTTTTATAATCCCTGCAATCTGCAACCTTATGTCCAAAGTTAGTACAATAAAAAAAATGACCATAAAATAAATTTGCATACCTGGGAGTGAATGATCTTCTTTGTGGCATAGTCCTTCTGAATTTTTTCCTTGATTGATCATGATCATGATTGAAGCTTCTTTGTGGCTTGAACATGGATGGTATTCTTGAATATGTATCTTCAATAGTTTTCTTAGATTCTGGTTGACCATGATTCCTTCCTTTGAGTACTTCTACATAACTCTTTATATTTTCTTCATTCTTCTTTTCTAGAAACCTAGAGTGCTTCTCTTCATTCTCTATTACTGATGTGGATGTTTCTGTCTCTTCAATGTTCTTGTTGAGCTTGATGATTTTACTTCTCAATGTGACAACCTCTTCTTCTTTCTTCATTATCTAAGACTTCATGACTTCTTCTGTTCTTTTCACTTCTTCAAGCTGAATTTTTAATGTGATTATTTCTTCTTCAAGTCCTTTCTCTTCTTGAACAAACTCTACCTCAAGTTGGTTTAGATCGTTAGTTCTTTCCTTAAGATGATCTATCAATATCTTCTCTCTCATTTCTTCTTCTTCCTTCTGTGCTACTATGTTGGTTTCCAAACACTATTTTTTATATTCAATATTTTCTTTGATCTTTCTGGCTTCTTCTAGCTGAGTTCTTAAGTTCTCTATGACATGTTGGGCTTCTTAAAAAATGTGAACACTTTCCTTTTGTTTCATCAATTCTTTCTTGAGTGAATTGTTTTCTTCTCTTAGTTCATCTAAAGAACTAATCAATTATTCTTCATAATTGTCTTCCTTTTCAATTAGTTTTTCTATCTCATTTCCTTCATGGCATTCTATTTCAAGATGTCCATGTTTTTCACAATTAAAACAAAACAACATACCCCTGGTGATTATGTACTCTTCATCTTTTGAACCTGCTTGACATGGTGAACATAATTCTTATTTATTTGTATCTGCATCTTCTTTGACATTTTCTAATACTGTGATGGGTGAAAAATATATGTCATGTAACTTATCCCAAAGTTATTTTGATGATGAACATTTACCAACCTTTTCTCTTACCGGATTAGGTAATCCTTCCCAGATGAAATCCATTGCTATTTTGTTATTCTTCCTCAATTCCTTATTGGATGCAGTCTTTTCCCTTTTTGAACTAGCATATATTTAACAACTGATAGCCAAATATAATGTCCATGTGCCTATAAAAATACTTTCTTCTTTATGCTCCACATCTCATACTTAAAACCATTCTGACCATTAAACATTGGTACTCCATTCTTATAATAATCCATGATCTCCTTCCAGTGGTTAAACTGTTTCCTAAAGGAACCGGATCTGATACCAATTGTTGGATTACTGAGAGGGGAGTTGAATCAGTAATAGAGAAATTTAATCTTTTTTAACCATATAATCCAAGTGTTATATCAATGTAGCATTATCATCCAATAATTGTAGAGTAAATAAGAAATGAACAAATGAAAAATCATACACATACACAGTACACCAGTGTTTTACGTGGAAACCCAAAGCAGGAGAAAACCACGGAATGTGTTTTCTTATATGTCTTGAAGAATTACATTCATTGGAAGCACAAACTTCCTTTGTTTTCCAGCTGCAACTGGAAGGAGGCTCCAACCCCCTAGTTTCTCAAGCTACAACCTAAGGGAATCTCCAACTCCCCAATTCTATGGCTACAACCAGAAGGAGGCTACAACCAGAAAGAGGCTACAACCCCCTATGTTCTCCGGCTACAATTGGAAGGTGGATACAACCACATGTGCTTGCCCCATCCAACCACCCTAACGTATAATTAGAATGATGGAACCACTGTCACACTGTTACTATGAGATATACTGATGTAAACTTGTACCGATAAACCTATAATCAACCTGTACCATAAACAAGTGCATCAACCATGCACCAACCCATACAAAACCTGTACCATGAACAAGTGCATCAACCATGCACCAAACCTATACAAAACATGTACCATGAATAAGTGCATCAACCATGCACCAAACTTGTACAAAACTTGTACCATGCACCAAACCTGTACAAATAACCTGTCACAACAACCTATCAAAACAACCTATCACAACAACCTGTCTCATCAATCTTATCAACCAAATCATATCTACTCACCAAGATCAATATGTGCTTCCAATAATATACCAATACAAGTATGCTACATCATCCATAAACCATGTGTCAAAAATACTACTAACAAGTGCCTCCAACCATGTACCAAGTATGTACCAATCATGTGTCAACTACTCATCAACTATGACTCATCGAAATGCACCAACATCATCAACTATACACCTCATGTATGTGCCAACTCATCAACTACTTGTCTCAACCATGTACCCAACATGTACCTTAACCAAAATACCTCATCAATTTCATCATCCAAATATTATTTGTAACTATGTAATAGACCTTGTGTATATGATCACATACCCGCAAACCTTCGTTAACTTTCACAACAAGAGAAGATCATTTTCATCAAACTTTTCTTTAGTCTCACATGACTAGTTTGGGATTAGTCAACAACCCTAACTTGAAATAACCATAACTATGTACATGTAATGAATAAAGATTTGAAAATAGTACATAATGTTCTTCAGTTTGTTTTATGCAATTCCTCCATGTTTCACTACTTGGAACCTCTCAGAAAATGATTTATAGAAAAAATGGCATACCTTGTTGAATTATGGCTTATTCTAGAGAGTGACCTTATAGAGCGTGCCCCGCACGGAATATTTGTTGAATGGTTCTAAAAATGTTACAAAGAATACTATAGACTGTACTCTAACCAACACATTGTGTCTTACTGAATTTGGATCTGTTATGAAGAAGCTATGACATTTTACCTGAAACACATGTTTTAGACTAGTTTCAGGACTAGCCACAAACCCTATTTTCCACGGAGTGTAACTCCAAAAATACAACGATCCAAAAGATGAAATGATTACCACAGATACTTGGATATGTTTCCTCAATTTCGTATCAATCTCACGTTCTGAATCATTCTAGAAAACAAGTTATTGAGAAAATGGTGAGATGACCTGTAAAAAACATACCTTAGAAAGCATCATGAAAAGAATTTATCCTCCCTTGAATTTCAGCCTTCTTTTCTTCACCTTCCCTCTGAAATTTGGCTTAGATATCCTTTGGTACCTCATTCACCTATATATATTCAATATTATCAAGTGTGATCTTAAATGAGAGAGCCTTGCCTCTTATTTATACTCTCCAAATATCTTCCTTAGAAGCATATTCTAGGTCACTTAATCCATTTCTGGGTCACTTAACCTATTTCTAGGTCACTTAACCTATTTCTAGGTCACTTAACCCATTTATAGGTCACTTAACCTATTTTCCTCATTTTTAGGGTTAACCACTTTCCATAATTAGAAAATTATTCATTACTTTATCATTTAAATATTCCTCCTTGACTTTGTCACCTCACTTTATCATTTAAATAATCTTCTTTGATTTTGTCACTTCACTTTATTATTTAAATAATCCTTCTTGAATTTGTCACTTTACTTTATCATTTAAATAATAATTTCTTCTTTGCAATCTCTTTGACTTCTTTGACCTTTTGGGGCTTCAAGTCAACATATGAGGGTCCTCCAACTTCGTAAGGCCATAACTCTCAAACCGTGAGGAGTTAGATGACGTTCCACATACCACCATAAATGGAATGACTTGTAATATCCATATAGAATAGTCTTGCCTTCAAATATATCAAAACTCATACCATTTTCCATCAAACAAACTTGGGTCCATTACCCAAACCTATGTTCCCCAACTTCTCATGGCCATAACTCTCTAACCATGAGGAGTTATGTGATGTTCCACATACCACCAGGAATGGAATGACATGTAATATCCATCTAGAATAGTCTTAGCTTAAAATATATTAAAACTCATACTATTATACATTAAACAACCTTGGGTCCATTACCCAAACCTTTGTGCTACCGGAATTCGCTACCGAACTTTCTCCAAGGGTTGACAACAATCACTAAGGGTTGAAATCAATCTACAATATCACTCTTCAGTGTTTGACATCAATGACAACCAACAATACATACCAACTATCCATCAACCTTAGCCAACTTTCTGGCAGTAGCCTATCAGACAATTTCAGCAGGCATCACCAAAGAACTGAAGGTTGCACAAAAAATATTTTGGCCAACCTATCCTATACAGGTTGGTATATTTTCATTATTAGATTTTGGACATGATAAGGTTGAAGCTTCAGCCTCAGGTGATATTACATTGGGTGACATTGAATTCAAGAAGCATGATCCACATAGGGTGGTAGAAAATCATTTGGCTCAATTTGACATGAAGAAATACTTCCATTAATATTCACCTTATGACGAATTTTTCAAAGGAGCCAGAACATATGATGAAGTTATATCCAGATTTCAAAGTATTCCTGAAGAGGAACAATCATGTTTTCTCAACTTCCAAAAGCAGAGAAGGAGAGGTTTACCCAAGATATTGCAAGTATAACAAAGTCTTAATCCAACTTCACATGTGGCACCATCATCAAACCCCAAGCAACATGCCTTTCCTAAGGTCAAAACCAAAGAAGTTGAAAAGACACCAGAGATATCGTCCAAAGACACAACAATTACAGGGATATCCATACGAGGTAAAATTGATCAAGAATCATTAGCATTGTTTGAATCTTTCATGAAACATGGTCATGCTTTTGCTTAGTTTTTTTCAAACATTGAAACTCCTATGAAACATGTCACAATTCAAGGGGAATCTACTACACTTGTAATTCTTATACCATCTTTAACTCCCCTAGAAACAAGTTCTAATTTACATAGTTTAGAGGTTATAAATATAGATGACCTGATACCTATTGAACTATAAGAGATGCCTTCATCGGATTTCTTCTTCAAAAAGAAAAGGAAAGCTATCATTCCAAGAGAAATTTAGCAAAAAGGAGGAATAGTTACTAAAAGGAAAAAAATGGTATATGATGGGCAGGAACATAGCGACCCTAAATTCCCAAAGCAAGTAGAAGATTCACTGGGGGCATTTTCAACAACCAACTTATGGTCAGTAGATAAATTGAGAGAGCAACTTGACCAAAAGAATTGTTTGATTGAGCAGTTGCAAAATGAATTGAGACATACAAAAGTCATTGTCAAGGAGAAAATCAATTCTAAACTAAGTCAGGTCAAACAGGGTTTTGAGCAGCGGATCAAACAGTTAGAAGAGAAATTGAAGGTAATTTTTCAAGATCAACACTTGAGCAAGAACATGATTTCCCAAATGTTATCACCCTGTAATTTCCCGGGATGAGGAGGAAATTGGCAAGGGTAACCACAAAACCACTTCGAGTCAAGGATATAGCCCTCCAAGACTCAGAGAGGGATCTCTCTGTCTGATATAACTTTGTTTATGTGTGGATCTTAGGCTAGCTATGCAGAACATGGGTTTGTTTATGGAATTTTGAATTGTTTTCGTTGAGACATAAAAAGGACCATTGGGCAAAATGGAGTCAAGGATAAACAACGATTAAATGAATAAATAACAAAGACATATGTATCCAGGCAAGACAGTCATATCAGTGCATTCTTATAATTTGTGAGGTGGAGAGAGGAAAAGATCAGAGATCATTTCGAATGTAGAGCAGAGTTTATCTAAATTTTGCTTTCAATCTTCAGAAGAAAACATAAGCATTGTCTTTAAGCCAGATCAGGGTGTTCATGAAAAATCCTTAGCATACTCTTCTTATAAGCAATAAGAACAGAAATAACAATATGAAAAACTAAGGAATAATAGTTTACATCAGAGAAAACTTCACCACAGAAAATGACACAAGAATCTGGAAAATAAAGTATTTGTATTCATTCATTACAGTCAATTAAAGCCTATGAGAATTTTTACATTTTTGGTCATCCCAAGTCCCACACTTGGTTCATCAAAATTTTGTGGCTTTATAGCCCTTACATCAAATATCCAGATCCTAGAATACTGGATCAAATTTACTTAAAATAGAAAGTCAACAACTGACAAAAGAAAATAGGAAAGATCCTATAAAATAGGTCAACTCCTTATCTTTGATGGTCTTCATATCCTTATAATATTCGACAGCTACAGGAAACCTTCCAAGGCTGATGAATAAGGAGAAAATTGCCATCTTTAGCAAAAGACAGTTTCTTCCCAAAAATAGAAAACCAAATTTATCTTCTCCTTCTTGCTAGCACCTTGAAAACTGGAACAGAAACCTAAAACGGATGCCCTTAATTATTATCCATCATTACAAACCATCTTCGAAGCATCTGGGTGATAACATCTTGGATCTATGCAAAAATAGTTCCTCTCTGCCCTGTCTATGCTTTCGGTGGCTAAGAGAGGCAAAATCTGAACTTGTTAGCCACCGAAAGATCTACTTTCGGTGGCTAATGAACAGTTGAAATGTTCGCCTAAGCCACCGAAAGTCCTATCTTAGTGAAAAATTAACAAAATTGCAAAATACCTTTTATCTTATCTTTAAAACACTTCAAGGCTGATCTTTTGAAGCCTCTACATCTTGAGCAGGTTCTGGAATGGTTGTAGAATTGTTGGTTGCCTCTGGATCATTCAAATGGATATCTACATTTGCTAGGGTTTCAAGATCAACAGGTGCTTGAGGCTGAGGTCTTGAAGGCATGGCTTGCAACTTCAATAACCTGACCTTTTTCTTCAAATTCATAGCCACTCTCCATAGATTGTTATAGTCTTTTACAATCTTCTTCTTCTTTCTCTTTTCCTTTACACTTTCATGTGCCAATCTTTCTAAGGTTGCCCTAGTTTCTGCGAAATTCTTTGATAGAGTTTTGTATCTGGCCTTTAACACTCTCTCTAGCACTTCTTACTGTGTTATTCTCTCTTTGAGTTTCTTAATCTTCTTTGATTTGTTCTGCTTTCTTTTGCTGCTAGATGTTTCACCCTTTTCAAGATTTGTAAACATCTTAGTCTCAGGTGCTTGCTCCATGGAAAATTCAATATTTTCATCAACAAGGACTTCCTCTTTTTCTGGTTCTTCATCAGAATCTGAATATGGAAAATTTAGAAAGATTGTCTTCTTTGGTGCAGCCTGCTCTGTGTCTTCATTAAAATCTAGCTTCTTCTTTTCTTCCTTAGGGTTGGAAGATGGAGTATATTTCTCAGATGCCACTGAAGAGATAGCTCTCCTTTTCCTTTTCTCACTCTTGGGAGTAGAGGACTTCTTTGAAGAAGATATTTTTTTATCCTCTGGTTGTAAATCAGTATGAAACTCACTCCAAAATAAGAAGTGGCCCCAATCCTTGTTCCTTCTTAGCAATAGTTCACAAATTAGGAGCTTGATCAAACCGTGATGAGAGAGTTTGCATTCAACCTTATTGGGCTTAGATTTGACTTGATGAGCCATCTTAGTCAAGCTTCTATGGAGATAATAAGGTAGATTGAGGAGATTTCTACCAATGAAGTGATTCAACAGTTTGAAAAGGTAGATCGTCACCCTATTATATCTACCTTCACAAGTTATGTAGACAAGAATTGATTTCAATAGGTGTTGCCATTTCTCTTCAAGATAGGACATAGGAGTTTCCTTCTTCCATATGAGACACTTGTGTTCTGGCTTCAAGTAAGATCGAAATTCTACATCCCTGGTGATAGTAGTTTTGAACCAGTTCTCACATGTTCTTGGAAGCTCTGTAACATCTGCTATTAGGGATTCATATACATGGAATTCCTCTTTGCCAATTACTGCCTTTCTTCCATCGAATGACAGAGAAAATGCTTTTGCCACCTGCTGGTGAGAACTCTATAATTTCTCACAAAATCTGTAAAATCCCACGTCCTTTAAGCATTGGAACACCTCAGGGTGTGAATCAAGATAGTTGATATCATCTATCTCTTTCCTGAGAGTTGGTCCTCCTCTCTTCATTTGCTAGAATGCTCTTGTACCTGCAAATTGAAAAATTTGGGCTTGGGAGGAGATAGAAATAGCGCAGAATCAGGGAGGTTTGTGCTCAGCTATGACAGACACAAGAAATGGGGAAATACGATTAAGGCGAGCCCTGATTTTGAGGGATGTTAGAGGGTAATTAGGATTTGAAATGATAATGATTATTTGATAAAACTTGAAGGATAGGAATTACAAAGACCACATGATCTCATGAAACTTAGAGTTGAAATGATCAAGTCAGGATACGCTGAGATCATATCCTAATTCCTAGGATAGGTGTAAGATCTGGAGGGTTTAGGGTTAGATAGATCAAATCATAATCATAATAACTCATAAAACACCTCTTACCGAGTCATACTCGACAACTCCTCTGTCTTTTCAGTGGCCAACTACAATCATAACACTTCACTAAGACGTGTTGACTGTTTAAAATCTCCCTGCGATTTCAGTGGCTAGGAGAGCCCCGAATTTTGCGTTTAAGCTGCTGAAATCTAGGTCTTTCGGTGGCTTAGAATCCCTTTTGAAAAGGCACTTAGCCACTGAAACCTGTATTTTGAGTTTTTTGAAATAAAAACTAAATCAAACATTTTTCAAAGTTTATTACATGCTTAAAGCTCTTTAAAATGAGCCTTAAAAAATTTAGAAATGTTCTTTCTAATAACAACCTAACACCTAATCAGATGAAATTGACTAATCTATTTGAGGAGATAATAGGCCAGCAAACCAGGAATTTCATCATGAAACCCACAAATAATATCTGAATAATCAGATCTCCTATCGTTATAGGTCACTAACATAGGCTCCAATTGGGGATGAAAGCTCCTGAGGAGGTGTCAATAATCTCAGATCTCTGGATTTCGTAAATCAGTGCCTTATCCATTGGGTTGATCCCACAACATGTACCTCGATCTATCCTACACCTTGGTGACTAGAAGTCGGTTGATTATCCATTCTGACCTTGACTGAGTCTTTGAAGTAAAACAAAAAAAAAAATAAACCACATACTTGCCTGGCAAGTTGATGCAGGAGCATCTCTCCACGTCGGCCAGCTAGCCAACCAGCCACGTCTACGAATTCAAATCGCGTGTTGAAGAGAGGCGCAGCCTCATTTAAAACTTGAATTGAATGTAGTTTAATGTTTAAAGTTGTTGAGCTGTGAAGCCATGCCTTTGTGCAGGCGTAAGTAGGTAGGCCTTTAATGTTTTGTAAGGCTGAGATCTAGATCTGGATAGCGGACTAGACAACCCATTCAATGTAATTGAATAGGGTAGGTAGACTGGAGGGAAGAGCTCGAAGAGCCCCTCAGGTAAAAAGGGAATTTAGTATCTCATTTTGAGAAGTAGTATAGGTGTGGAAGAGCATAGAGAGTTAGAATCTATGAGTAGAGAGGAGGAAGAGAAGTTCCTGTGAGCACGCTGACCTTCCGACCCGCGGGTTGTGGGGTTGCGGGCGCGTCGCCGTCAGTGTGGTATCAGAGCCTGATTCTTATCTGTATATTTCAGATGAGAGAGGCATAAGAGGTAAAGAGCACTCTGATACACTACGCTAGTGTGGTATCAGAGCTTAAACTCTGTTTGTATATTTCAAGCAGAGGGAGAAGGCAGAGGAAGAAGACAGAGTACTGAAACTCTGTAAGGATTTGTTTGCAGGTAGGAAACAATCCATAGGCAGTTAGGAGGACTGTAGGATAAAGTTGGAAACACTCAGGGTACAGAGTGACAGCAACAGGTTTGCTAGGAGAGCAGACAGAGACAGCAACATGGCTACTGAAGGCCATAGGTATGCTGGAAGAAAAATCCCAGAGCTGATGAGCACAGCCGAAAGGGGGAAAGAACTTGCCAACATCAGGGCAAGAATGGAAGAACTTGAATGGCAGATATAGCAGAATACCAGGTCAAGGTGGGTATATGAATGGCCCATGAAGAAGCTGAAGGTAAATTGGCTAGTCAAGGAGTTGATGGCTAGAAGACAACGTAGACTGTTAAGAGGATGGTTGAGGCATACTGAAAACCTCGACGGACCTGGAGAAATGGTTCAGATATGTGAACCATAGACTGGGAGGATTCTCGGTGAAGAGAACAAAATGGGATCAGCTAAGGATCTCAAGAACTGCCAGGTGGGCAGAAAAAAAATTCCAAATTTCCAGGTGGGCAAGGAATTGAGATCGGTTGAAGATCTCACGGACTGTCAGGAGGACAGCCAAGGAATTTCACATTTCCAGTTGGGCGATGATATGATATCGCTGCAGAATCTCAAAGACTACCAGGAGGGTAGTAGAAGCATCCCATATTTCCAAGAGGGTAGGGATGAACAGATGAGACTATTTGAGGGTCTCATGAACTCAAAGGTGAGTCGGAATCAGCCTAAGGAGCTGACAGAGCAGGTGGGCTCAGAATTGAATTTAGATCAGCAGGTGCAGCTGACAGAGAATGAAGATTCATGTGGTTTTCCAAGCCATGTGAATGAAGATGATGATAAGTTAAAAACTTTCACCATCCGAGAGGGAGATCTGAAGAACCTTATAATGATTGGGGGGATCGAGATATTCCTACCACTTGCCCAAGAGGAGGCAGAAATCTGTGTTGCAGGTGCAGTAACAACAGAAGAACAGCCAGTTGCGACTATCAAGAAAGAAGGATTGGAGCAGATATCTGAAATTTCCCAAGCAGGAGATGAAGAAGATGAGCATTCTGAGGAGTGTCTCAATGCTTTCAGCCAGGAAGCTGAGGAAGCTGTAGTACTGAAGCTGACAGCAGAAGAAGTAGAAGAGAATGATGAGCATTCTGAGGAATGGCTCAATATTTTCAGCCAGGAGACTGAAAAGACTGCAACATGGGAGTTTGCAGCAGAAGAAGAAGAAGCAAACAGCATTAGTTTAGTTGATCTGTATGAACAGATAGAAGCCCTGGAGAGAAGGGTGAAAGTGCAGGGCATGCACATCCAACAGGTGAAGTTGGAAGTTGATGAAGAAGGCATGAGAGATCACGGTGATCTGCTCATGTGCCAAAAAATTTTGCAGTTGAGGAGACTGCATGAACAAGGCCAGCCATTGGAGCAGTTGGACAAAGTGATCAATATGATCAGAGAGTTGATGATCCGGTCAGTAGAAACTGTCAGCAAGGAGAAGCTGGGTAGGAAAGAAGCAGCAGCAGCGCAGAAGCAGCAGCACCACCACCAGAATGGAGCAGATGAACAACTCCATAGGATGATTTGGGATCCAGGAGGATTTCCACAGTTGAGATGGGAAGCTCATGAGCAGGGGCTCATGAATTTTGCAGCTAAGGAGTATGATGCAGGAGCATCTCTCCACATCAGCCAGCCACATCTACGAATTCAAATCGCGTGTTGAAGAGAGGCGCAGACTCAT
This sequence comes from Picea engelmannii, assembly GCA_009831015.1. NCBI lineage: Eukaryota > Viridiplantae > Streptophyta > Pinopsida > Pinales > Pinaceae > Picea > Picea engelmannii. Next base: position 1,938,077 of record ML776865.1, read on the forward strand.
TTAAAACTTGAATTGAATGTAATTTAATGTTTAAAGTTGTTGAGCTGAGAAGCCATGCCTTTGTGTAGGCATAAGTAGGTAGGCCTTTAATGTTTTGTAAGGCTGAGATCTAGATCCGGATAGCGGACTAGACATCCCATTAAATGTAATTGAATAGGGTAGGTAGATTGGAGGGAAGATCTCAAAGAGCCCCTCAGGTAAAAAGGGAATTTAGTATCTCATCTTGAGAAGTAGTATAGGTGTGGAAGAGCATAGAGAGTTAGAATCTGCGAGTAGAGAGGAGGAAGAGAAGATCTTGTGAACACGCTGACCTTCCGACTTGCGGGTTGTGGGGTTGCGGGCGCGTCACCGTCACAAGTTTATTTGCATATGGAAAATCTAATAAAAAATGTTGATCTGATGATCTTATTTATATACATACATCCTATTCTAACCTAAGGATGCTTGATCTTAATCAATATGAAATATCAGTATAACCAATCAAAAATTGGATCTGAAACTTGGGCTTCTTCACTGATTTTTACCAAATTCAAATGTAGATCTGGTAATAATATGTGATAAGGATTTCTATCTTGATCTCCTTTACATGAGAATTGATCAATCTGGGGAACAGTTCAACCTACTAAGAATGTATTGTGGCCCTTCCATGAAATTTTTTTCCATATAGATATATATAGGGTTAAAATAGACCTGAGTTATTTCTTGGCATTTGAAATCAGTCCATTCCATCTCCTGACCTTGTGCTATTCATGAGGTCTTCTAGTATTTAAACATTTTAAGGTGTGTTTATATCTCATCTGATGGGTTTTGCACTGATATTTCTGCTGAACCAAATAGTGGGGTACACTATCTGATCATATCCATATCATTACAAGTTTTTAATTCATTTGGAGTAAATGAAACCAGACTTTGAAAACACACATCATCCAGAATATCAGCTATAGGGTCATAAAATGCTTCAGATAATGGTGGCATTGGCCCTACTAGTACTTCATGGTTTACACTGTGACATTCAACTAGAATCTAACTAAGATTCCCTCTCAAAATTTGAAATGAATTAAATAATAGAGGCAGTGAATCAAAATGGATCAGCTCATCACCTTTTTTAGGCTTCATGATTTCATCTGAGGTTTGACCTTCAAAAAGGCTCAAGCGCTGCACCTATGGATCATCTTTTGTATCTCCCTTGTTTTCCTCAACCGATGCATTAGAACATTCCTCATTCTTTCTATTCACGACCTGTTTGTAATGTTCCCTTAATAGTGAGGCAAAACAGAGGGGCAGCCATTCTGCATTTCTTGGGAAATTTTCTGCATCATCCTCCTAGTAATCTTGTTGGGTATGCAGAATCTGATTGTCATCTGTGCATTGTGATAACTGGGCTTCTTCTTCCCATGAAGATAATATTGGCTTCTTTGAACAATCACCTTCAATCTCAACCATATAGTCACCATTATGAATATCATATTTGAGCATATTATCTATGTAGGGGAGGTCATCAAACATGCACATCATCTCTAGAGATTTTTCCACCACCGCCTGATTTTGAACTTCCTCTTTGATTGTATTGTGAATTGAGTACATGAAGAAATCCTTCAGTGGTTTAGGATACTTAGGTTGGGATGTTAAGTTCTTGGGGACATTTGTTCTTGTTCTTTCTAGAGTCAATGGTACATGAGGCCTTTGAAAAAAAAAATCATCTTTCCTACTAATCTTATGCAGCATTTCATTGACTGTGTTGGTCAGAATATCTAATTTCACTTCTGAAGATGTCATCCATTCATTTTTTGTTCTATCTTTTTCTTCTGCCTCTAACTTTTCCCTTCTGTACAACAAGTTAGCTTCCACATCAACCACAATCTTTTGCATTTATTCAAGGGTTGCAGTGTTCCTTTCTCTTAACTAGAATGTCATCTCAGGATCGAAGGCATATGAGTAATGCAAGTGAGTTGATCCTGGGGGTGGACTTATATCAGTAGGTATTGCATGATATACCTTATTGAAGCTTGTTGAAAACTGATGTACTGTCTCCCCTGGCTGTCTTTTCAAATGTTCATACTCTTCTAGGATAAGAAAGATATTTCCCATGATCACCCATCGGTCTATGAAAACTTGCAAGAACTGATGAAAATTTATGATGCTTGCAACTAGAAGGTTTTTAAAAAAAAAATTAACTTTACCTTGCAAAGACAAAGCAAACATCTTGATATAGACATCGTCATCTTCAACCTCATAAAGGTCAAGGAAATACTCAAACCTCTGGATGTGTTTTTCAGCAGTAATATTGGCATTCTCTCCATCAAACCTGGGTAGATTGTTGGTGTAATTTGCAGGGAGGTCATGGAGGATAGGAGGAAAATCTAGGGGCTTGTATCTATCTGGGATTTTGGTAGGTACAGGAGGTGAAGCAAGAGGCTTATAACTATCTGGAATTTCAACCTGTAACTCAAATATTTTTACATATGTGTTAGAGATCTTGATAGCTATGGAGGAATAAAGCAAGTGGCTTATGTCTGTCAAGGATTTATATAGGTTTAAGAGTGTGTACAAGAGCTATGGGAATGGGCTCAATCTTTTGAGGTTCTTCAGGTTGAAAATGATCATCCTAAATTTCAACAATATACTCTGGACAAGGATCATGATAAGAGAGAAAGTAATTGCAGATGAAACCAATAATATCATGAATACAATTTGAGCTTGAGTACTTGGTATTTCTAGGTTGATTGGTCATGCTTCAGGTTCTTCCTCCAATGGAGTCTTTGAGTTGGCACTATCTGGAGCTAATTGGAGTCGCCAGGTGAAATATTTCATCCTTCTTGTGTCTGGTCACTATCCACCATCAATGATCAGATATGGAACTTTGAAGTGTATTACTGGGGAAAGTTCCCCAGTATGGTTGTCATTCTGTTATCACCTTGTAATTTCCCAGGCTGAGGAGGAAATCGGCAGGGGTAACCACAAAACCAATTTGAGTAAAGTATCTATCCCTCCAAGACTCAGAGAGGGATCTCTCTGTCTGATATAACTTTGTTTATGTGTAGATCTTAGGCTAGCTATGCAGAACATGGGTTTGTTTATGGATTTTTGAATTGTTTTGGTTGAGACATAAAAAGGACCATTGGGAAAAATGGAGTTAAGGATAAAAAATGATTAAATGAATAAATAACAGAGACATATGTATCCAGGCAAGACAGTCATATAAGTGGATTCTTATAATTTGTGAGGTGGAGAGAGGAAAAGATCAGAGATCATTTCGAATGCAAAGTAGAGTTTATCTGAATTCTTCTTTCAATCTTCAGAAGAAAACATAAACATTGTCTTTAAGCCAGATCAGGGTGTTCATGACAAATCATGAGCATACTCTTCTTATAAGAAATGAGAACAGAAATAACAATATGAAAAACTAAGGAATAATAGTTTACATCAGAGAAAACTTCACCACAGAAAATGACACAAGAATATGGAAAATAAAGTCTTTATATTCATTCATTACAGTCAATTAAATCTTGTGAGAATTTTTACATTTTTGGTCATCCCAAGTCCCACACTTGGTTCATCAAAATTTTGTGTCTTTATAGCCCTTACATCAGATATCCAGATCCTAGAATACTGGATCAAATTTACTTAAAATAGAAAGTCAACAACTGACACAAGAAAATAGGAAACGATCCTATAAAATAGGTCAACTCCTTATCTTTGATGGTCTTCATATCCTTATAATCTTCGACAGCTGCAGGAAACCTTCCAAGGCTGATGGATAAGGCAAAAATTTCCATCTTTAGCAAAAGACAGTTTTTTCCCAAAAATAGAAAACCAATTTATCTTCTCCTTCTTGCTAGCACCTTGAAAACTGGAACAAAAACCTAAAACGGATGCCCTTAATTATTATCCATCATTACAAACCATCTTCGAGGCATCTTGGTGAGAAAATCTTGGATCTGTTCAAAAACAGTGCCTCTCTGCCCTGTCTATGCTTTTGGTGGCTAAGAGAGGCAAAATCCGAACCTGTTAGCCACCAAAAGATCTACTTTTGGTGGCTAATGAACAGTTGAAATGTTCGCCTAAGCCACCAAAAGTCCTGTCTTAGTGAAAAATTAACAAAATTGCAAAATACCTTTTATATTAGCTTTAAAACACTTCAGGGTCGATCTTCTGAAGCCTCTACATATTGAGCAGGTTATGGAATGGTTGTAGAATTGTTGGCTGCCTCTGAATCATTCAAACAGATCGTTGCATTTGCTAGGGTTTCAAGATCAACAGGTGCTTGAGGATGAGGTATTGAAGGCATGGCTTGCAACTTCAATAACCTGAATTTTTTCTTCAAATGCATAGCCACTCTCCATAGACTGTTATATTCCTTTACGATCCTCTTATTGTTTTTATTTTCCTTTACACTTCCATGTGCCAATCTTTCTAGGGTTGCACTGGTTTCTGCGAAATTCTTTGATAGAGTTTTGTATATGGCCTTTAACACTCTCTCTAGCACTTCATGCTATGTTATTCTCTCTTTGAGTTTCTTAATCTTCTTTGATTTGTTCTACTTTCTTTTGCTGCTAGATGTTTCACCTTTTCCAGGATTTGTGAACATCTCAGTCTCTGGTGCTTGCTCCATGGAAAATTCAATATTTACATCAATAGGGACTTCTTGTTTTTCTGGTTCTTCATCAGAATCTGAATATGGAAAATTTAGAAAGTTTGTCTTCTTTGGTGCAGCCTGCTCTGTGTCTTCATTAAAATCCAGCTTCCTCTTTGGTGCAGCCTGCTCTGTGTCTTCATTAAAATCCAGCTTCTTCTTTGGTGCAGCCTGCTCTGTGTCTTCATTAAAATACATCTTCTTCTTTGCTTCCTTAGGCTTGTAAGATCAAGTATCTTGCTCAGATGCCACTGGAGAGATAGCTCTCCTCTTCCTTTTCTCACTCCAGGGAGTAGAGGACTTCTTTGAAGAAGATCTATTTTTATCCTTTGGTTGTAAATCAGTCTGAAACTCATTCCAAAATAAGAAGTGGCCCCAATCCTTGTTCCTTCTCTGCAGTAGTTCACAAATTAGGAGTTTGATCAAACTGTGATGAGAGAGTCTGCCTTCAACCTTATTGGTCTTAGCTTTGACTTGATGAGCCATCTTAGTCAAGCTTATGTGGAGATAATAAGGTAGATTGAGGAGATTTCTACCAGTGAAGTGATTCATCAGTTTGAAATGGTAGATCATCACCCTATTATATCTACCTTCACAAATTATGTAGACAAGAATTGATTTCAACAGGTGTTGTCATTTCTCTTCAAGATAGGACATAGGAATGTCCTTCTTCCATATGAGACACTTATGTTCTGGCTTCAAGTAAGATCTAAATTCTACATCCTTGGTGATAGTAGTTTTGAACCAGTTCTCACCTGTTCTTGGAAGCTCTGTAACATCAGCTATTAGGGATTCATCTACCTGGAATTCCTCTTTGCCAATTATTGCCTTTATTCCATCGAATGACAGAGAAAATGCTTCTGCCACCTGCTGGTGAGAACTCTGCAATTTCTCACAAAATCTGTAACAGCCCACGTCCTTTAAGCATTGGCACACCTCCGGATGTGAATCAAGATAGCCGATATCATCTAGCTTTTTCCTGAGAGTTGTTCCTCCTCTCTTCATTTGCTAGAATGCTCTTGTACCTACAAATTGAAAAATCCAGGCTTGGGAGGAGATAGACACAGTGCAGAATCAGGGAGGTTTGTGATCAGCTATGTCATAGGCAAGAAATGGGGAAATACGAATAAGGTGAGCCCTGATTTTGAGGGATGTGAGAGGGTAGTTAGGATTTGAAATGATAATGATTATTCAATAAACATCGAAGGATAGGAATTACAAAGACCACGTGTTCTCATGAAACTTAGAGTTGAAATGATCAAGTCAGGATACGCCGAGATCAGATCCTAATTCCTAGGACAAGTGTAAGATATGGAGGGTTTAGGGTTAGATAGATGAAATCATAATCATAATAACTCGTAAAACACCTCTTACCAAGTCATACTCAATAACTCCTATGTATTTTCGGCGGCTAACTACAATCATAGCACTTCATTAAGACATACTAACCATTTCAAATCTCCCTATGATTTCAGTGGCTAGGAGAGCCCCGAATTTCACGTTTAAGTCATCGAAAGCTAGGGCTTTCGGTGGCTTAGAATCCCTTTTGAAAAGGCACTTAGCCACTGAAACCTGTATTTTGAGTTTTTTTAAATAAAAACTAAATCAAATGATTTTCAAAGTTTATTACAAGCTTAAATCTCTTTAAAATGAGCCTTAAAAAATTTAGAAATGTTCTTTCTAATAACAACCTAACACCTAATCACATGAAATTGACTAATTTATTTGAGGAGATAATAGGCTAGGAAACCGGGAATTTCATCACAAAACCCACAAATAATATCTGAATCATCAGATATCCTATCGTTATAGGTCACTAACACTAGAGAGATACATTCATAAATCAAATTCAAGCTCGAATAGCTACAATTGAAAGCACATTAATTGACATTCCTGCCTTCAAGAAACAAGCATCAAAAATCAATGAGGGATTGCAGATTATTCAACAGAATTTCTATGAAAGGTTGGATACTATCCAAAATCATTATCATGTTATCAATAATTCATTGCATATTGTTGATGACAAAGAGAAAGAATCTATTATTGCTAGATCCAAATTTTAGGAACTTATACTGTGGAGGAAAAATCTCAATATACTAGGACTTGTTCCTTTTTCATAAATTAAGCAGCTAAAAGGAGAAATGGCCTTAAAATCCTGGGAAAAAAATCTTGAAGAAAGTAAAAGATTAGATAAAGAGGCAAAGTATGTTTGTCTTAATGCTCTTTTAGTTGTAGATGTAGAGATGGCAGAAATTCATATCGGTAATATTCATGCATATATTGGACAAGTCAAGATTGAAAAGAGAAAATAAAATCTAAAGAAAAACAAGGAAGGAATGCAAAATGATATATCACAAATCAATCATGTTGATTTGAAAATATTAAATGATCTTCTGGTAAAACAAAGTTTGCAATATCAAATCACCCAACAGGTTGCAGTAACAATTCAAAGATATTTACCATTAGTGCATAAAAGGGTTTTTACCTTTGAATTAAATGCCAATATGGAACCCCCCAAGTTCCTTACTGCACTATTGGATTTGCATGTGCAATACAAGGATCAGAAAAAGACAGTTGCATCTACAAGAAAATAAAGGAAGAATGAATCGTCATCAAATGAAGAAGTTCTCAGAAGGTGGACAAATGTTCAAAATCCTTGTAATATTTAGTTAGTTTGGATTTTATTCTATTTTGATAGCTAAGAATGTGGAAAGTCTAACCACTTTTGGTTAAGACAATTTTGCATAAATAAGTATATTAGAGATGTAATCATGGATTCTTTTGATTGAATGTAAAAGAGAGACCTCTTAATACAAATTATAGAGAAAATACAGAGATTCTACATTTCATTTCTTTGAGTTATGTGCTTTTTTCATGTTGCTATTTAATCATAATCCATTTTCTTCACTTTATGGTGCTTAAGGATTGAAAGACTACAATTTAGTAATACATCCATTTTGGTCCATATAATTGGAAGTCTATTCAGCTACAATTTTTCCTCTATTATTTCTTTGAGTAAAACAAGACTTGTATCTGCATGGATATCCTCATCTCAATTCATCTTTAAGACATACTCTTCATGTTTCTTCTATTACGAATAAGGTAAGATTTATTAGCATTGGATACCTTACTTTGTTTTTTTATTTTGTTTACCACAATTCTTCTTTTCATCTCTTTAATATTGATCAAACTCAAAGGAAGAGATATTGCCTCTTTTTTTTCTAAATCATTAAGTTATTTGAAGTTCCATCTCAAACTGAAGGTAGAAAGGCATTATAAAAACAAATATTTTAAATTTTGGATGCCTGGAATTATTATGTGAGCCTAGAGTAAATCTCAGGAACAACACTCCCAAATGAGTAAAATGACCTCTCTAAAGTAGTGGGATGGCCTCTATCAAGTGTGCTAGTAGCCCCTCTACGTCCTCTAAAGGACCAAGGCATCAATCAAGTGTGGATCCATGTGAAATCCATCATCCAAGGAAGGGTTCATATAGTATAATGTATCCATAAAAATTGGAGGCATGTACACAAGTATGTAGGGAATGTTATATTCTTTGCAGTGAATGAACAATAAACCGATTGGTTGGTCGAGGCGGATCGATTGGGTGAATGTTCAACTAGATATATAATTCGAGTCGAGGGTTACATTGAGGTCGAAGTGAATGACCGAGAAGTTGAAAGGTTAGCAACTAGGACGTCTATAGGAGGTCAAGTGGTATCCAACTGAAGATTGACTAAAGTTTGATTGGGTATCCTATTGGCATTTGATTGTAACAAAATCCCGAGATTTGCAGGAATGCAACCAATTATCTACATGGATCTATAAGCATTTTTGGGTGCCATGATTTAGGATTTTTCCTATTGTAAATCCTATAAATCAGGTGCATTGTAATTGTAATAGTTAATTTATTTAGAAGAATCGTGAAGGCTCATGTAGATGCAAGACGAATTGGTGTTACCCATGATTTTGGTCATCATGATGGTGTACTCAGGCTCCTCATAAGAACTTTCTCCTGAGAAAATTTATATTCATCTCTTCCCAGAAAACTCATTTTTGAAGAGAGTTCACAAGTTGTTAGTATCCCAGGGTGCGAGAATGACCCATTCTCGCAGGCTGCCTTAAGCTGGGCTGTGAACTTCTCGCACTATGTAACATAGCTAGGGTGAGAACCTTCTCTAAAGCTTCGAGAAAGATGAATTATCGATGATTCTAGAAGGGACTATTCTAGAAGAATGGGTTGGCATTCGAATGGTTATCCTTGTAATGGATTCCTTGATATTGTGGGATCATTCTTATCTAAGTATGTTACTTGTTACTTGTTCCTTCCTACTAGCTGATTCAATGGTCAAAACTTAGGGAAAGAGTCATGTCCTGTCGTGTTTTGTTCTAGATCCAAGTGGATCTAGGGAGATATGTTAGTGTCCGCACCTACCGATTAGTCCGATAACTTTTACCATATCATTTTCACTTTTCCACTATTTGAGCCCAAAAACCCCTCTTTTACCCTCGAAGTTCGGCGTCAAATTGCGGGAGTTACGAGCATCCATTCATCGAGCCGTCGGCGACAGTGAGGTAGGATTTTTGTCCTCTACTCTTTCATGGTTTTATTTTGCATTTTCATTGGTTAAAATTCATTTTTTGAGTTGGTTTTGTGAGCCCTACTTGTGCTCAGCCATTCTCACAGGTATTTCATGTACAGGGATGCGGACATATTTTTCTTTGTCATCACATGTTTTGATTGTTTTTATGGTTTTTGTATAAAACCTCGAGCGTGGTCTTTGTCCGTTCTCATGCTCGAAAATACATGAGAACAGGATCGATCATACTTTTATCACTTTTTCGAGCTCAAAAAGGTTATACGAAAAAGGAACCCCCTTGGAGTCCTCTTTAAGCTCTTTTCAGACTCTCTAAACATGAAAAGATAGCCGAGTGACCTTGTTATTTTCACGCTCGATAAAGTATTTGAAGAAAGTGTCTAGTGAGCGATAATTTATCTCTGTTTTGGTCTCATTGGACTATTTTACGAAAAAGGAACTGAGAGAGTTCTCTTTTAAGTGTTTTTCCAGACTCTATAATCATGAAAAACCTTCGAGTTTTCTATCCTTGGACTCGTTAAACAAACATTGACAGACCCGTAATGGGACCAAACCACTCCTTCTTAGGGTTCATTAAACATACTCTGAAGGACTTATCCGAAGGATAAGCTTATATCAACAAGCATATGTTATCCTCCTCAAGCTTGCGTAAAAATAAAGAGGTAATCGCCAGAAATGGTGGGGGGGAATTTGGGAAAGGGATATGTTTTCATCTTCATATTGATTGGCAGTAAGTGTCGCTCTTGAACATGACACCCCCTATTCATTATATTTGAAGCCGGTTTGGGAAATCCATTTGTCTCTCATTCGATTTGCTACAAGGTCATTCCCTGTGTCATATTTGGGTCAATGCTGCTAAATCATTGGTCGTGTCATTCATATGTTCAAGAGAAGTCCATCTGAAACCTTTATTGAGTCGGCCATCTACAGTTGTCCATTCTCTCCGTGTCGACCTTCCCTGTGTCTAGTTTGATTTACATCATACTCAGTTTCACCTTCAAAATATGTTACTCATTTCAAGTCATTGATGGGGGATACATCAAGGCCCTCCTGTGAAGAGTTTTGTTCCGTCGACTTTAGCTCATTATTCGGAAACAAGACTTAGAAATTGTTGGTACCTTGGAACTTTCATGCCTCAATGGCAGGTTTCCTCGCTTTCGATAGTGGGTTTACAACATTGACCCCTGATCAAAATATTCTGTCGAATGTTTGACTTCAACTCATTCATTCACACTCGATGGATTGTACTAGAGTACCTTGGGAGTCATTGACATCAATGGTGATTTCCCTCACATTTGTTAATAGTTTCATCAATGACCGGTAATCAAGTGGTTTCTGCCATGTTCGACTTCAACACATGTAATCACATGGTTAGATTCGTACTTTTGGGTGACGAGATTGAAGACCCTGGATATCATCTCTTTGTCTAGGTTGCGATGGAGTATGTA
>ML776865.1:1949261-1960447 GCA_009831015.1 Picea engelmannii
TCGAAAGGAAGCTTGCGACATCAAGGCGATCAGGTTGTAATCTTTACTTTCAATTAATATGATACAGTGGCATGTCCCTTTCCCATAAAGCTATTCTCACTTTATTGTGTAATTCCTTGATCATACACATAAGTTGACAGTTGGATATATTTTTCTATATTCACTTTGGTTGGTTTGTGTTGTCTTGGTCTTGACCTCACGAGAGCACCGGAGTAAAGCGGGAGCAACAGAGACCCTAGGAAGTGATACTAAGGTATGTTACTTGTTCCTTCCTACTAGCTGATTCAATGGTCAAAACTTAGGGAAAGAGTCATGTCCTGTCCTATTTTGTTCTAGATCTAGGTGGATCTAGGGAGATCTGTTAGTGTCTGCACCTACCGATTAGTCCGATAACAATTGGCTGCAGAGTTGTTCTTGTGAAAAGCAAGAGAGCAGGACGATAATTGTGTCTTAGGTGTAGAAGAATATTATTCATGTAACTTTTTATTCAATGAATGAATAATACAACAACAGAGCAAGACACTTAAGGAATGTTGGTTTTCCTGAGTTGAGTTTCCAGGGTAAAATCTCTATGCACTGTGGGTGTCTTCATTTAATTTCTACTTAAATTTGTCTTCTCTTTCCTGGTTGGTTTAGTGTGAGTATTTATATTCTCTACAAGTGGTATCAGAGTGTATCTGAGCAGTTATGATACAAGAAGTATCAAATCTCAAATATGTTGCTCTGGCCAATTCATATCAAAGCAAGATTAATCAGATCTTGGATTTGAGCTAAACCAAGGTCCAGTGGGATTTGTAAGTCAATGATCATTAAATTTGTAATTGAAATAATGGCAAGCAGTTCGACGATAGTGATAAAAATTTCAATATCCATAATTTTGAGATTTGGAAGCTTAAAATTGAAGATCTCCTTGTAGATCGAGAACAGTGGGCAGCGATATGCCTAGGAACCATTATGATAGGTATGTTGAAAGAATAATGGGAGAAACTTGAGCGAATGGAAAGGAGTATGATTTGAATTTTTCTTGTAGATTCAGCATTGTTGATTGTCTCAGGTGAATACTTTGCAAAGAAACCATGGGACAAGTTGGGAAGCTTATACTAATTAAAATCCCTAGTAAATAATGTGTTCCTTCAGAAGAAATTGTATCTTTTGAAGATGAGTGATGTTAGATCAGTAACAGAGCACTTAAATGCATTCAATATTGTAGTACGTTAGTTATTGTATGTGGATATTAGAATCACTAAGGAGGAGAAATGTGTTATCCTATTACATTCTTTATCAGAATCTTGGGATAACTCAATTGAGGCTATAAGAAGTAATTTGACCACACTAGTGCTTGAATACGTGGTTCCATATCTATTGTAAGAAGAAATGAGGCAGGAGAAAATATATGTAACACACCCAACCTCCTAACCCTCATTAGGTTGGTGGGGTACAAAATTTCTCTCTTATTTCCTCCAAGTCACCTTTCTTAACCACACCTATAAATCTACTACTGAGCTCATAAGTCATCTTTGCTCACTGAGAGATTTCCAATGACTGTAATTATTCTCAAATATGATATCAAGATCAAAACTTATGGCCTCCTAAATCCTTCAGGATTTTCCCTGCCAATTCCACCTCGTACCAGCATGGCATACATGTTAGTCCATGTCAATTGTAACATCTGACATGGCTGGCATGTTGTGTTGATGTGTTGGGACACATAGTTTCGACGTGGAAAGTCTCATCTCCACTACAAAACGACTAGTAGAACCTCGGCGTGGAACCAACACTAATCCAAAAATATGGAGATATGGATTTCCTCAAAATGGAACACATGAAAACTTTCAAATGTTGGATATATAAGCCCGCAGAACCCTATCCTGAAACCTTAATGCATCTAGAATCCGGGATCCAGAAGATCACAAAAATGACACCAAATAAACTTCCTGATATCGAATGATCTAGATATCTAGGGCTTCAACCCCCTCTTGAGCTTACCTTGGAACCTGATGTGAAAACATGAATAATCTATTAGTCTGGGATGCTACCCCTTCTGAGCTTACCACAGAAATTTGAAGTAGAACCCTGAACCGTAAGAAATCCAGTATCCAAAAAATCTTGAAAATCCCTTTATACTAAAAGTCAAATCTGGATGTAGAACATCGACTGAGAACTTTGATGCATCTAGAAATATGGGATCTAGAGAAATATATAATTCATTTTTTCTCAAATTTTGGATCTAGATGTCCAGTTGGCGCAAAAGACACAAAATCCTTATGTGGCATGACACCTCAAAATTTGTCCAAACTCTAGGTTAACATGGCACTTCCACGTGGAAACTAACCTAGCCAATTCATATGACTAAGATAATATGGAATGACATGTGGTGGATGATGCAATCATGTTCTCCAAACCTCTAACAAAACTCTACACTGAAACCTTTCCATATTCAGAAATCTTGGTTCTAGGATTTCCAAAAAAGTAAATTATGTAATGTTCCAGATTTTTGGATATGACATCACCTAAGACACATGACACGTGGACCTATGTGGAAAAAAATGTGGACCTCAAAGGAACTAGGTCCCCTCTCTATAGAACCACTCCTCATAACCTTGTCCCATCCAAGAATTTGGGCTTCCAGGATTTCCCTAAATGTGCATTATTAAAAGTTCCATATTTTTGGATTCGACATCATCACTATGCAAGGTCTATCACGGCGCCATGCATGGCCTCTACTACATGAAATCCAACTACAATGGCAACCCTCAGCATGAAATTATGCATTGGAACCTTCATCCATCCGGCATCTGGGGATATGATATTTCCCATAAAGTGATTAATGCAAACTTCTAGATCTCCAGGATCCTGTTGGCAGCCACCAATTCTGTCGATTTTTATCACATTTAAAAATCATCACAAAGAGTTAAAATCTCTATGTAGCTGCCTCCTCCTTGTGGTTATAAACTTTTTTTGTTTTCAGGCTTCGAGGCTATGTTTGGGCTAAACTTATCTTATGAGTTTTTCGTTTAAATTTTCGTTTGTTTTGTTTAAAATTCATGACTACAAGCATGAAATTAAACAAAAAAATTGGCTTGAGTAATGATTCTGTAGTTTGTATTTTCTACCTAAGATATTACACTTTAAAGGCACCTATATGTTACTAAATGGAAGTTTTATGAGCTCACTGATTAATTTATTGTCACATTTTATATATGATGGTATTATACATGGTTGATTATATGGTTTGATCATTTTCACGTTGCAACCTTGGGTTAGAGATTGATACATTCTCTTTGCTATATTGGTCATGTCATTGTCATGTCATTTGGTATAGGTCTAATGCACCTAAGAATACACCTCATCCTGTTGTCCTATGAAATTAATGAACCCATTCATTATTTGAATTGGCATTTGATTGTGGTTGAGGGTTTGTTCTTCATTATGGGTAATGGTTCATAGTTCTACGTGCCCCTTTCTTTTCTATCTCTCTGAACTTAATTTATCAAGCATGACAGTCTCCAAGATTCATAGGTATCGGGTCATTTTGGTTTTCACGGACCTCTCTTTGCTACTTGTTTATTAGAAGTTGAAGCCTCCCTCCCATGACATCTACTGTGTCTATTTCATCGTGACCATGGCCCATGTCATTAGAATCAAACCTAATGGCTGACAGGCTCTTCTTTCCCACGACAATGCCATAGATGATTTGCAGGCTCAGGATTGGGATGTATTCATCCAAAAATTTGAAGGTTACAACCTTGCGGTTGCATGGGCCTTTGCCCAAACATTCGATGGGTTTAGATCCAAGGTTGGGGATGTGCAATTGGAGTTCATAGAGGACTTTATATCCCGGGTGACATAACTCCCACAGGAAGGAGAAAAGTGGTTCAAGAATGTTAAATTGGAAGATGTTCCTTGGAGCCTGTTCATGGTCTCTCACGAGTCTACCTACTACCCTAAAGGTATTCCTATTAACCTCCTGAAACCTCGATGGCACGGCCTTATTTTGATTTTGAAATAGTTTATAACATGTGAGGGCAGGTGTGGTTTGGTATTTTTATACCACATCTGACTGTTGATGTTGTTTATAAGGTTTAAACTGAACATGTCATTCTACTTGTTAATGAGCCTATATAAAATGTCAAAACTCTATAAGAGATAGATCATGAACTCTTTGTCGAGCCTCTTTCATCACGGGCTTATAAAAATCATGTTGTTATCACACCTGTCACAAATCGGGGACACTTGGGAGAGTTTCCTGAGTCGAAACGGTTTTTCCCAACTCGATAATACAGTGAATTCACCTGTAAATGTTAACCCCATTTATGATAATCTCATGACTGAGAGTCTAGGTTTCAATTCACATATCGACTGTGAAGTTAATGAATCTATGTTTGTTGTTTTGCAAACCCCCATCGTTAAAACATCACGGTGCACTTTTTCGCCCAGAAAATCGTTGGAACAGGTAGTGGACGAATTAAAAGGAAAGGTCCCCCCTATTCTTGCCAACAAACTGAATCAGGGCCATAGTGATGAACTTACTGTAAAGAAAATTCGTAAGGGTAAGAAAAAGCAAGGCTCAGATCTAAATTTTATGAATAAGAGATCTGGTCGATTGATATATAGAAGTTTAAGGAATCAAAAAAAGGATCATTTGAGATCGATCTCTATGATCGACGTCAATGATCACTGTTCAGATGAAGAGATCAATGATTTTCTTGCTAAGGAAGATCCGGACAACCAATGTCTCAAGAATGAAACTGTTGGTCAAGCTGAGTAGTATGAATTTGTCTCTAGTTTACCCCCATTTCTGAAAGGCCAAGAGGTCTTTGCTGGCATTATCCATGACTTGAAACAAGCCACAAGGAAGCATGGAATACACGTTGTTGAATACATCCCACCTTGACATGCTATAACACCGATACATTGTGACAGTTGTTTGGATTGGGTAGAATGCTATTACAGGGACATACCATTGCTACAGGCGCAAGTAAAACATCTGGTTGCTCGGAATTCTCTACTTGAACGAGAAAACCAACAGTTGAAAGCATGCACAGAAAGGGGAAATAAAAGACCCAAAATATCAGGTAATATAATTATAAAAAATGCAACCAACTTCAATGCCATCATCAATTCAGAACGGTTTGATCCTTCACTGTCTAATTTCTAATGGTAAAAGTGATTTTGTTTGATTTTATTTCATTTCATTTTGTTATGAAAGTCAAAATAGGAAGATTTAGTTTTGATTTTCTTGGTTAATATAAGACTAGCTATAGAATATTTGATTCTATAGCCAGTCTATTTCTGAATATTAGTTAGCATTATTTTCTGAATATCAATTTCATTTTTCTATCTACAGGAAAATGATAATTATGATGTTGTTTACATGGAGAAACCATCTTAGATCATACGCTCTATTATTCAGTAGTTTATTTCTTTTATTTTGATAGAACTTTGTTATTATTTTGATCAACCAACTCCTACAGGAGTGGTTTCTTGTTGTACTATTTTTGTAAAACTATCTATTTTTTGGGGATTGTACTCTATCTTGCATGATAAGAGTTTGTGAATCCAAAACTAGTTTAAATAGTGATCACTATTAGTAGTGAGGATAATTTTTGTTGGGATACATTATGGACATGTGACTTGGACAATTGATGGAGAAGCTATTCACCATTTGGCTTTAGACCTGTGTGATGCTTATTCCATTTTTGTTTACCTAGATCTTATGAAATATTTTTATGCTTAATGCAGCTTTAGTCTAGTTATCATGTGGTGCTTCATATTAGTAAGTATTTAAATGTTGTCTATAATTTATTATTCCATTTTACATATGTGATCAATCTGTCGTTTCATTATTGTTGATTTATTCTAGATATTAAATGATGGATTATATTAATGTTGTGAATTGAGTTTCCTCTCTTTATAAGTGTTGATTATCATAAGATCACCAGATCTATGTATTTATCATTATGTTGTTATATTCCCACTCCAATGCATCTTTGAGTTTGTTCTGGGAGTATTACCATTGTTTTGTTACAGTTTTCCCTCATATATAGGACAATTAGGAGCTCGAATTACACAGGATGATAAATTCAGTTTAATCGATTAGTTACAGGTTAGTTTTCATTTAGTTAGATTATTTAATAATGAAATAAGGATAGCACGGATTAGATTTGACTATTTATCTATTCTTATTTCAATTATATTTCCTTAATATTCATTAGTTTTATATTTTTAGATATTGAACAGAAAACAGAAAAATGTATATGCTTTCTTTATCTCTTTTATAAACACTTTCAAGAACATTTGTTTCGCAAGATATCAAGTAAATCTTGCAAGTTGTATATACATTGTTTATAATCATTTTCACCTGTTCATGTTTCTATTTTGACACTTGTAATTATTAAACTTACATTCTTAGCATCATAGTTTTTAGATTATTTTCATTTCTTTTATCATTTTTAGGACTTTAGTTGGCCAACGGATCCATTAAACCCGTCGGGTCATTTCATTCCAAACATATTGGGTTATTTATACAACCCCAATCTGGATTTGACCTTCTAGTTGACGGTGTGTCACTTACGCCCGTCAACAGATCCAAAATTTCAACCAAGTCTGAAATCCTACCCTGAACAAAGTCTAGATGGTCGATATCAACTAGCCATGTGATCCAATGGATGAGTTTAAAGGGCACTAACCAAAGGCTTCATGACCAATCACAAGCCTACCCTCATCCTACTTCAATTCCATGTTGACACCCGTCAACCCCCTCGTGGCATACGAACCACCACCTGGCAAGACACATCACCATCCCTTCTTCTTTGACACAATTCACTCACACACCAGTTTCTCTACCTCATAACTTGCAAAAGAAAAATGGGATGGAACCTTACCTCTGAACCTTGCCCATCTGAGCATTTGAGATTCAAGAAAATGTTAAAATCACATTTTAGAAAAGTCCAAACCTCTAAATATTTGGATATTTGGGATCCCAGAATTCACCCACCTCCAGATCCTATCTTCGATGACAATTGAACAACACATATCCTTCGGGACATGGATGATTTTAAGGATGGAAATTTATATTAAAATGTAGAAACTTGGGCTAATCTTGCTAGTCCTTAATATGCAAAATGTAAAAAATTTGGCAATAGATTTGTAACAATATTCAAATTTATAAGGATTTTATATAGTTTCTATAAAGTTTTGGTGATTTTTAAGGTAAAATAATTTTATTCTATAGAAATTGAGCGAATCCTTTTTAGAAAAAATGGAAATTAGGGAATCTTTTTTCTAGAAAAACCATGGAAAATTACCCCATTGGAGAAATTTATCCCCTAAAATCATCTATGCTTCACGCCACAGATTCAATGGTTGAGATTTCAACCTCATCTTATATGGTTATAAAGAGTACCCTTGGTCATCTCCAATACAATTTCAATGCTTTTCCACTTCTCGTTGACAAGAATGGTTGACACCTGGCATGACACATCGACATGACATCGCCCACCCATGCTCTCGCTCCTTCATTATAGTATTAAAGAGGAGGAAAGTGGAACCTCACCAAATACGACATCTAGGGTTCCGACACTTTGGCAAATTCAATATCATCAAAAGTTCAGATTTTTGCATCTTCAAATATACAGGATACAGTGCATCTGGATATCTGAATATTTAGAACCCTTCTACCTACGCGTAAATTTAAATGGCCCAACCCACGAGTTTTTTCTCTTCTCCTGGTTCTGGCCTTCCATTTAGGTTCTGAGAGAGAAAAATCATTACCTCCCCAAGGGCACAAGGCTCAATTCTCATATACCAAGATCAGACATTCTCACTAATTCAGGTTTCATAGAGAACAAGGACCATGAATTAAATTTAAGGCTTACAGAGAGCATAAATCCATCCATCCCTCTACTCATTTCTCGGAGTCTTATGATATCTAATCAAGCTCTCTTTATAGTTGTTCTCATAGGTTAAATAACCAAAAGTAGATTTACTAAGAATGCAGGAATTACATCCATTCCTTCTATTCCAATTTCTAGAGAGATAGAACAAGCAAAATTCATACATGTAGAGAGTACCAACTAGGTGCTCATTTCCTCTCTCTCATGGAATTACTCAGAAACCATACAATTTCATATACATTACAAGTATACACACATTACATAATATGCATTAAATGCATAGGGAAAGACTAGTTTGTTTCAGAATAAGGCTAGCCAAGCCAACTGAATAAGGGTGAATGCCTTTCCACCCAACCATAGGCTAAGATGCACTATATCTCTACAATTTGGCCACCCTCGTGCCAAGCCATGATACCACCAAGGAAGTCTCTCAGGATCTTAGAGAAAATAGAATAATGAAGGCCACTCTCCTTCACACAACTACTTGTTGATAACCCTTACACCCTCCATGCCCAGGGCCTCCATGAGGTTTATCAAATGCCCTCTCACCTCATTTCGGGTTCAATTTTCACATAAGTTCACTTAGATCAGCAATGCACATTGTCTTTCTATGAACTCTTTCCTATCTACCCACGCATGGTTTCTTCCCTTGCTCTCAGTAGACTCTGCTACTACCTACTTTAGTCATATTTTCCACCATCTACCTATTTTGTTCTCCCTGCCTCATAACCCATGTGCCCGTCATTTCTGTCTCGAATTTTCTCAAGTCCTCTCCATACAGTTGGGAACTTCAAATTTTTCCATGAACGTACTAGTCCATTACTCCCATGCATTTATAAGGAAGGTACTTCTCAACTGTCCAACCATACTTCATAATGGATTTACTTCAATTCTAAGCTAGAGGGAAATAAATGTTATTTCCCTAAAAAATAATTCAAAAAGGTGGTGTGGGATCCCTTGACATAATGAACCCCCTTACTCTTTCCTATAGTGGTATCATGGCTAGTACTTGTTCTTCACCCATCAATTAATTGTTTGTATTTTTTTTATTAAACAATAATACATTTACAATGTTCACAAACCATAGAATGGAAATTATTATCTCCATGTTGAGATAAACCATCACTAATCATAATTAATTACAATTAATTCAAGGGATTAAAATGGTGTGTTACATTATCATCCCCCTTAATAGGAACATCGTCCTCAGGGTTCTTCTGCACCTCAGTTGTCTTTTCCATGTCTGCATCATTTAGTCGCTTCAGCAGGTATCGTTTTCTTTGCAGCCTGATTCATTTACAGTCCTCTATAATTTCAGCAACATGCCTACAATAGTTGTCAAACACCATGCACATTAAAACCAAGGTAATGCACAAAATTTGTTTTTGTTCATAATTCAAGGCAAAACACACTTTTTAGCACAATACTTATCTATGCATTCATGGATCTGCATCGATATGGTTTCCATGTCAGGACTCTGCTCATTGTTCTTCATTGAAATACTCATTGTGCTCATGATCCCATCTATCATGTTATTCTATTCAAGTCTCCTATTCCTTGCAATCACGCACATTCCATGCTTAGGCATACCATTCTTTGTTGCACAGTCCCTCAGGTGATCCATCTTTCCTACCAATTCTTTCTTGCATAGGAAGAGTATAGATACTCATGGAATCTTATAGTCGAGGCCTCCATTTGGCCTTCTCTAACACAACACAACAATATCATAGGAGATCATGGCATGTCACAGGGTCCCCATGTCACAACAATGGCCTTTTTCCATGCTTTCCAGTTTAGCATCCATCCTCCATCCTTCTAGGATAGATCTGTCATCTCACATGTATCACATACATGCAACAATGGTGAGATATCATTATATAAATTTCAATCAGGAATTATTTTCCCAATCTACTCCCCACATCTTTTCAAATTTCCACTTATTAATTTCCAGATTTATTCCATATAGGAACTCTGATTTTTCCACAGGTTTGAGATTTCCTTCTCATAATAGTTTGGCTTTATTTTCCCAACATCAGGCATCGGTCTTCCTTGTGGACTTATATTTCTTCCATATTCAAGACCTTTCTTCCTACAATAATCAATCTTCATAAAGCCAAACATATTGTTAGTATCCTATGCACAACACATTCACTATGGCTCACAATTTAATCTTAAGATTGTGCATACAAATCAATTCACTTCTAATTGTTAATCATATGAAACAGAAGGAAATTACGCATTCCTCGCATATGTATTCTTCCAACAAACCAAGTTTTCATAATGCAATCATAATTCTCATGCAACTAAATCAATGTGCCAATGTTCATGGCCACATTTACACACCATGCATCATTGCATTGATGTTTAGGTTACCACATTTCTACATCAGGTACTTCACCATAGTGAGTTGGAACTTAGCCAACTACTCACCTCATGGTTAAATTTATCAACATTCATTGTTACAGCATGAATGTGTTTCCTTCCCTAAGATGATCATGACCTCAAATCAGCCTATATTACATGAAATTAAAGTTTCATATGAATGCATTCAATCATTCATTGTTTACCGGTAGCCAAGGCATGAATGCTCATGGCTACTTCAATTACTTTCATTGTTACTTCTGCAATTCATTTGGAATACTGGAAATTTTTCCTTTCATAAGGGAAGTTATTGTACATGCCCATTCATGCAAACATGCATTCCCTCAATGCATTTAACATATGTGCCACTTATGTGTACAATTATGCATTCATTCATGCTTAGCCAATTTGAACATGGCATAACAAATTATGCATTCATTGAAAAATATTTCAATCTATTCTAGTTTGTCTAATAGAGGTTCCTTCCTCTATGATACCTTGCCTGGGGATTAATTAAATACATGCAATCATGTTAAGAACTAAATATCAATATAGCATAGAAAAACCTCAGAATAAGTACTCAACGCCTTGAAAAAGAGAGAATTTCAGATAATAAGCCTCTTTGAGGGGGCAACCTCCTTTTACCCCACTTAAATGTTCAAGTACAAGATGATTCCAAATGAAAATGTCTCCTTGGTATATATAGGAGACTATGAGGTATAATTACAACTAATGGAATAAAGCCGACATAAATAAAATAACATTACTAATGTAATATGCCCCAATCAAGGGGTAATGAGCCAATATTAGGGCTTAACATGCCCCTCCCCTTGAGACAAGTGTTGTCCACAATGCTTGAGTAACTCTGGATGCTTTTGTATAAAAGACTCATCTTCCCAAGTGGAATCTTCAGCCAGTAGTTTCCTCCAT
>ML776865.1:1962395-2026385 GCA_009831015.1 Picea engelmannii
AAATTCATAATGGCCTTCATGAGTTCGGAATGTTGTTTTTGGGATATCTTCTTCCTTCATTCTAATCTGATGATACCCTGAACAGAGATCCAATTTTGTGAAATAGATTGCTCCCTGTAGTTCATCTAACAATTCATCAATGACGGGAATGGGAAACTTATCTTTAATAGTGATCTTGTTGAGCTCTCTATAATATGGACACATATGCCATGAGCTATCTTTCTTGAAGACCATTACCACTGGTGCAGAGTAAGAAATTTGGCTAGGTCTAACAATGCTAGCCTCTAACATTTCTTCAACCATGCACTCAATTTCACTCTTCTAGGCATAAGGGTATCTGTATGGCCTGATGTTAGGAGGAACACTCCCAGGAATTAGGTGAATTTCATGATCATGGTTTCGAGTGGGTGGGAGACCTTTGGGAATATCTTCAAATACTTTGGAATGCTTATCAATGATCCCTTGGAGATCTTGAAGAATAGATGGCTTAGATGTTTGAACATCTAGTGAGCATAGTTTTGCAATACTGCCTTGATGCCCCTTTTTCAATAATTTTTCCATGCCATTAGAGCTTATCACCTTACCAGGTTTCCCTGTGATACCTCTTAACTCAATTTATTTTCCTTCCAATGAAAATTTCATGAAAACTTCTTGAAAATTAAAAGCCATTGTTCCTAATGATTGTAACCATTGGATTCCTAGTACAACATCAGCACCATCCATGGGTATAGAAATCATTGGACTATTCATTATATATTCCCCCATAGTAAGATTGATCTTATTTCATTTTCCTGAGCAATTGATAGTTCCTCCATCTGCAATCATTACTTGAAACTCTGGTGCTGGATATACAAAGAAATTGAGAGCTTTGGCTAATTTATAGTGAATGAAATTATGAGTACTGACAGAATCAATTAGGACTATTACCTTTTTCTTTTTGATGTATCCTTCGATCTTGAGGGTTTGAGGAGTACTAATTCCAGCCAATGCATTACATGATATCATGGGAGTCAACTCTTCAAACAAAATTGCTTCTACGTTTTCATCTTGAGATGGTTCTTATTCTTGTTCTTCTTCCTCTTCACAATCTATGTAATATAATTTCTTCTCACCACACTTATGTCCCTTATTGTACTTGCTATCATAATTAAAGCATAAACCTTTTTCTTTTCTTTCCTCCAATTGTTGAGGTGTCAACCTTGTAGGTTGAGGTGTTTTAGAAGAAGGAGCATTATTCTCTCTATAGATGTTAGGATTGGTCCTTCTAGTAGCCATAGCCATATTTTTACTTTCAACATTTCTTGCCACCCTAAATGCATTCTCCAATTATTTGGGTTCCCAAAGGCGAACCTCATGTTGAATGTTAGCTCTTAAATTTCCTATGAATACATCAATCAAGTGCTCATCTAGAATATTTGTTACCTTTATATTCAATCTTTAGAAGTTCTCAATGTGCTCTGTAACTGAACCCTTTTGCTTGAGATTTATCAATTGGCTAAAGAAGGTATTGCTCATTGTATCCTCATAGTGTGCTATCATTTCTTCTGTGAAAATTGTCCAAGTGACAAGTGATTTGCGAGAACAAAGCCATCTATACCATACAAATTGATTGGGTTCTAAATATAAAGAAGCAATTCGTACCTTTTGTGTATGTGGCACATTATGTAGATCAAAGAAATGATCCATCTGAAGTATCCATGTGATAGGGTCCTTGCCATCAAACTTCCTCATATAGATCTTAGGAACGCGATTGGTCTTGAACCCAAGGTTAGAGTTTCTCCATTCTTGATTCACCTTCCTTGTGTCCTCATCATGAATTTCATGGGATTCATTTTCACTTTCAGGTGTCCTCTCTGTTATGAAATTTTTCAATACTTCCATGATCTCCCCTTTTAAAGCATCCATCTTATTATTTATTGTCTCAAACTTAGCTTCTATTGAATCCATCATCTCTTGTAGTTCATCTTTTGTTATTGTTTTCTTTTGTAAATAATTTATGTCCCTACGCATTTCTTCACCTTCATCAAGAGTCCAATTAGGATTGTCTGGAGGCTTATTTGGTGTATAAGTTCCCTTTTTGGGTGGCATGTTGGCCAAGTATCACTTTTGAACCTTGATTTTGAGGTGGTTCTGCTAGACAATCTTTCTTACGTTGTATCTCCCAAGTTTCGGCCCTTCTGGGTATGAAACTTTATTTTTTGTAGTTCTCTGATATTTCTTCTCTGCAATGCCACAAGTCTGATCAAAATTGGATGTGCCAAGTGGAATTTACGGTAACTTCCCCACAACTTGTTGATTTTTGGCCTTTCTAGGAGATCTCACTTGTATAGCATGCCCCGCACAAAATAATTGATATAAAATTCTGAAACTTGTACCAAAAATATTAAAGACTGTCCACTATCCAATGAAACTTGTCTCACTCAATTTGGATATTCTAGGAAGAAGTTATGATTGTTTTACCTGGAACACCTTCTTGAGACTAGTCAATAGGACTAGTCAGATACCCTATCTTCCACAGGGTGTATCTACAAATGTAAGATGACCCAGAAGCTGAACGTTTTACCAAAGATACCTTACTAATTTTTTTGAATATCCTATGGATTTTAGGGTCTAAAACATTACAGAAAACGTTTTATAGTGAAAATTCCGCAATGACTCAGTTCATGATGATTCCATAACCCTATCTTGCACAGGTTTTATCTTCGAAAGTATAAGGCCCCGGGAACTGAAATTTTAACCCAATGTACCTTGATCCATCTACTAAATATTCTCCAAGCCATTCCTTCTGAAACATTGTAGAAAAACAGTTATAGCGAAAATTCCAAGGTGTCTCAGATGCAGTAGCGAAACCCCAAGACCTTGAGCTTTGATACCATATGTTAAGAACCAAATATCAATATAGCATAGAAAAACCTCAGAATAAGTACTCAACGCCTTGAAAAAGAGAGAATGTCATATAATAAGCCTCTTTGAGGGGGAAACCTCATTTTACCCCACATAAATGTTCAAGTACAAGATGATTCCAAATGAAAATGTCTCATTGGTATATATAGGAGACTAGGAGGTATAATTACAACTAATGGAATAAAGCTGACATAAATAAAATAACATTACTAATGTAATATGTCCCAATTAAGGGGTAATGAGCCAATATTAGGGCTTAACAGAGGTTCCTTCCTCTATGATACCCTGCCTGGGGATTAATTACATACATGCAATCAATTCACAATAACATAAAGCATGGTTGAAGGAGTTTCTTACCCAATTCCTTCCAAATCACATGAAATAACAACATGATAATTTGTATACCTATATAGATGCTAGCAATCTTTCTAATGTTACCTTCTCAATTAGATGCTTCCTAGGGACACATAAGGGCCCATCGTCAATTTTTCAATAGCAAACTTATTGTCTTTATCCTCCACCTGAGGTTGTCCACCATTGGCAGATGTCCCCTCAGTAGCTCCAATATTTCCTACACACAACAATTATAATCACAATTATATCAATTTTCGTGTCAAGTCACAATACATGTGCCAAAGAATTTAAATCAATAAACATTTTCAAAATTGTCCTAGCATATCTATATGCACTCTATCACATTGTCCTCAATGTTTGTTGGTGCAACATAAAAAGCATTTCAGCTATTCTACTTTCACACAGTAATTAGCATTTGTATGCCTAGGGTATTTACACACATCAGCTTCATTAGTCAATCATTGTAATGAAATAACAAGAGATGAACCAAGGGATTTTTCCCTCTGATTCCTTTACACAATCTTTAATTTTTAGCTTAGTTGAATTGTTTCCAAGACCTCTTTGCCATTTTAATAACATGTCATTACCCAGAGTGTTCATTCAATCATAAATATTGATTTAGTTTACTTCCACTAGATGTACTTGTTTCCTTAGAAACATATAACGCTACTAAATAGTTAGAGTTTTATGGTGAGAAAAGTCTTCTTCCTTTTCTCCTTCTTCGCTTCTGCAATCTGTCTATTTTGGGATATACTGACCCCATTTCCCTTGAGCATTTTTTGAGTCGATTTCAACTTGACATGTTCTCACTTAGACAACATGTCTTTCCTGGATGTAATATCCTACTTCAACATCAAAATTAGCTCATGAATTCAGTAAGGTACAATATGTACACTCAATGTATGGAAATCAAAATAATTAACAATTTTTTTAGCTTATATATGTCCTCAAAGTGTAATCTAGGATTCTTATACACATAGGCTTTGAATCCCACTATCTAGTTTTCTAGCAGTCATAAATTTTATGGCTCTTTTCTCCTAACAGATTATTTACATAGCCTAATTACATGGAATCTATCTCAACCTACAACCTTCCTTATTGCATATCCATCATCACCTGAAATGACCACAACCCTGAGTTAGCATCAGCTATGTCATTTCAGATATTTACCGAATTCGTCTTTAAGAATTATAGGCATGCATTATTATTATGCATTCAACCACACATCCATATATGTGCATCTGGTCTATCAGTGTGCATTCACAATGTGCCTTTTGGCACTTCAACCATATGCATTAGTATAGTGTGTGTGTGTCTACAAATGGAACACTTTATAATTTCACATGCACATATCTTTAAAATCATTCTATCTTATTATTATTCACAATCAATCACATGAAAACTTTAAAGGTGTAATCATATTGCCATATTTTCATAACAACAGAGCATTCTTGCTCATTTTCTCTTTCATCATTTCACTTTATCTCTATCTCTCTGAGGAATGGAGTACAAACCCCTCATGCTAGTATTCAAACAAAACAATCAGACTCTTCAACACAGAGCCATCTATGTATCCATAGCGTTATTCAAAACCTAGCAATTACTAATCTTACCTCATAGTCCACTTAATCATGCCTACAGTCATACCATGGAACCTTATAATACATTCAATCCATATATATATATATATAT
Organism: Picea engelmannii; assembly: GCA_009831015.1. Lineage (NCBI taxonomy): Eukaryota > Viridiplantae > Streptophyta > Pinopsida > Pinales > Pinaceae > Picea > Picea engelmannii. The sequence continues at coordinate 1,967,346 of ML776865.1, forward strand.
ATATATATATATATCAACATGCAAGTCCATTGCTTGCACCGTTTTCGTGGCATTCATACTCATAGGCATTTTTTATTTTAATATCAACCCTCCCTGAGATCTTACAACCATTCACATGACAAGTCTCACAAGAATACTCATGAATATGTTTTTCTTTTTTACAACATCTAGAAAGAGGTCACTCTTTCCCATTTGCTACAAAAGCATTCCATTTATCAGAAATTTTTCACTGGGTAATTACAACATTACCCAGGGGATATCATCTATCAGCCCTATCTCTGCCTCAAATCTTTCTAGGTCAAGAAAATTTTACCAAGGGAATACTTACTTAAATTCCCTTTCATTATTACTTGAGAATACCAAGCCATACCTATATAGATATCATCCATATCTAGATGTCATCTGAACCATTGGTCTTCTGGGAATTTTCCAAGCACTCCCTTTACTAGGCTCTAGAACAACACCTCATTGATCCTTTGTCTTTTCTTCATAAGGATACATGCATTAGAATCATCAATATTTTTATTCATAATGTTATCGTTCCTTCTATTATCATATCATCATTAGCTAAAATGATCATTAGCAACCCTATACCTCACAACCACAACCAACAACAGATTATTTCAACTATTTTTCTCTTGCATTTGCATGCATAGACATGCATTCAGGTATATATATATATATAGGGAATAACAATTTTATTCATTAGTGTTATAAGTTCATAAACTTGCTCATATGTTGATGTCATTTGACCCCTTCTCCAATAACTACTTGCTAAGCCCCATTATTGACATAGTGCATCATTAGATACAATTAGTAAGGGTAAATACTGCTAATTCTCTTATTTATTATCCATAACAGGTTTCCAAAGGGTAAACTTTAATGCTCCCATCAACACTTGGTTACTTTTATACTCTTAGCAGCCTACCTCTTTTATGAAAATAAGCAATAGTCCAAGGGACTCATTTTGCTTGTCTTGCGATATTAAAATTGGATTTTAATGAACATATCATTCATCCTTGGAACCTCTCAGTTCCAAGCAACCACATCATTATCTGCTCCTAAAATCCATTTACTTATAATCAAGTGGGAATAACCAACAACATGCCTCTTTCATTATGAATTGACCTTAACAATTTTCCATCAGCCCTCCAAGCATGAGGAATTATTCCTATAGGGCTTAGTCTTTTTTTTATAAGCAACAATCATAACTACTAGGGGATCTATCAACCCATACTCATAGATAGCATTACAACCTATTTAAAACAATCTAGTTCATCCATTCTCTGGACTCATGCAGCCTTATAAAATGATTTTTCTTCTTTTGCCCTTTACATTTAGATTCAACCATCAATGCATGTCAGCATATCCCCACTCTTGTAGGATTATTTCTCATTCCAGCAAGATCGTGGCATAATTCTTTTGCTCTTAAATCAACATGTTCATTTTTTTGTTGTAAGGAATTTTGAAAACAAAATTTGATCTGCAGTGCTTCTTCTCAAGGAACCTGTGCAATTAATATTTAAGTTTTAGTGTAGAGAACAATTTGTCAACGAGATCATCTTAGCCTTGGTATATCATTCATGTGAACTTTCTCTAACCCATTCAGGCCTAGTGTTTGAACTCTCCTCTGATACCACCTGTAACACACCCAACCTCCTAACCCTCATTAGGGTGGTGGGAGGTTCAAAATTTCTCTCTTATTTCCTTTAAATCATCTTTTTTAAACACACCTCTAAATCAGAAACTGAGTTCATAAATCAACTCTACTCACTGAGAGCTTTCCAAGGACTGTAATTATGTTCAAATCCGAGCTCGGGATAAAAAATTATGGCCTCCTAAATCCTTCAATCTTTTCCTTTCCAATTCCACCTCGTGCATCACATGGGTCCACATCAATTGTACCACCCAACATGGTCGGCATGTTGTGTTGATGTGTCAAGACACATGGTTCTGACGTGGAAAGTTCTGACTCCACTACAACATGGTTGGCGAAACCAAAAATTTGAAAATCTGAATATCTAGATTTCCTCAAAATAAACAACATGAAAACTTCCAAATGTCATACATTCAGATATTCAGGCCCGCAGAACCTTGTCCTAGAATCTTAATGCATATGGAATCGGATATCTTGAGGATCCGAAAATTGACACCAAAGTAACTCTTGGATATCGAATGATTCGTATATCCTAGGTTGTGACCCCCTCATGAAGCTTTGGAACCTGATGTAGAACCCTAAAGCATACGAGAGTTCGAGATGCTACCCCTTCTGGCCTTACCATGGAAATTTGAAGCAAAACCTTGAACCATCCAAAATCTGAGATCCAAAAAATCCCAAAAGTCCCTTTATATAAAAAGTTGGATCTGAATGCAAAACCTTGACTGGGAACATTGACGCATCTGGAAATCTAGGATTTGGGGAAATCTATAATTCCCTTTTTCTCAAATGTCGGATTTAGATGTCCAGTTGGCGCAAAATTCATGAAGGCCTTACATGGCATTCCACCTGGAATGACACCTCGCAATTTGATCAGACACCAAGCTAACGTGAAAGATGATGCGGCACTACCATGTGGCAGTTGATATGGTCGATTTGTACGATTAAGATGATGTGGCTGATAATGTCATCATGTCCTCCAAACCTCTGATGGAACTTTGTGTTGGAACCTTTCCATATCCAGGAATCTGAGATCTAGGATTTCCAAAAATGAAAATTACATAATGTTCTGGATTTCCAGATATGATGTCATCTGAGACATGTGGCACATTATCCAACATGACACATCGATCTAAAACGTATCAGGGCCCCTCTCCGTGAAACCCCTCCTCATAACCTTGTCCCTCCAGGAACCCGGGCATCTAGGATTTCTCGAAATCCGCATTATGAAAAGTTCCATATTTTTAGATTCGATGTCATCACTACATAAGGTCTAATCCTGGCATGACGCATGGATTATGTCACATCGAAATCAACTGCAATGAAAACACTCGACACGGAATTGTGTACTCAAACCTCAATCCATCTGGCATCAGGGGATCTAGGATTTCCCATAAAGCGCTTAATGCAAACTTCTATATCTCCAGATATTTGGATATTCGATATTTGAAACTTCAACACCATTCGAAATCCTATGCTCAATAAAGGTTGAACAATCGAGATCAAATTCCCCTACGATCTGGCAGATGAGGTTAAAGGGAATTGACCAAAGGATTCATGACCAATAGCAGGCATACCCTCAGCCTGCTCCATTCTTAGCTAACACCCGTCAACCCCCTCATGGCATACAAACCACCACCTGGAATGACACATCACCATCATGTCATCTTCGATGTGGTTCACTCACGCTCCAAACTCTCCATAAAATAACTTGCAAAGGAAAAAGGAAATTTACCTCGTAACCCTACCCATCTAGGCATATGGGATCTGGGAAAATGTGAAAAACACATTTTAGAAAAGTTCATATCTATGGATATCTAGATATCTGTAAATCTAAGATCCGGGAGTTCTCTAACTTTCAAATCCTATCTTTGATGATGATCGAATGACCCAGATTCTTCAATCCATAGATTAAATGGCTGAGATTTCAACCTCAGTTTATATGGTTATAACGGATAACCTCGGCCCACTCTAATACAATTTCGACACTTCTCCACTTTTGATTGGAAATAATGGATGACACATGTCCCACCACGTCAACATGATGTCACCCACCCACACTCTCACTCTTTCTTTATAAGCTTAAAAAGGGGGAAGTGGAACCTTGCAACAAAACCTCGCAAAATCTGGCGTCTGGGGATCCAGGACTTTGGCAAATTTGATATCATGAAAAGTTCATATTTATGGATCTTTGGATATTTGGGATGTGGCACATCTGAATATCTAGATCTTTGAATATCTAGGATACAACACGTCCATATATATGAAACCCTTCTACCTGCGTGTAAGTTTAGATGACCCAACCCATGGGTTTGTTTTCTTATTTTGGTTCCAGCCTTCCATTTAGGTTCTAAAAGAGAAAAATCATTACCTCCCTGAGGGCACAAGATTCATTCCTCATTACCAAGATCAGACATTCTCACTAATTCAGGTTCCACAAAGAACAAGGACTAGGAATTAAATTTAAGGCTTACATAGAGCATAAATCCATGCAACCCTCTACTTATTTCTCATAGTATTAGGATCTCTAACCAAGCTCTTTGTATAGCCTATTCTCATAGGTTAAATAACCAAAAGTAGATTAACCAAGCATACATGAAATAACATATGTTAGCACTTGGTATTTTCCTTGGGCTATATCAAGGAAACCCCAAGGTAACCATTTCAACCTTCTTTAGACTGTATTTATGACCTATATAATTAGAGAGTGCTCTCTCAAGGGCCAAAAGGCTCTAAGACTCAAAATATATTCAACAATAACATTCATAAGGTCGGGTTTCTAATAAGAACAGGTTTGTTTTTATAAAATTTGGTAGGACAAGCAAGGAAAAGGTATCATTGGGCAATGGAGTCATAACCTGAAATCTCAATGCCTTAACAGTCAATGGCTAGTTGGTTTCTTTCTAAAGGTTTGAGGCAAAGTAAGCACTATGTTCAACAATTGAGAGTTTATGAAAAGAGAGTTTGAAAAGAGGGGGAAGTCCACCACAATAAGAGCATCTACCCATGGATGAATTCTTATTGCATCTTCAGAAGAACATACATAGAGGGAAACTACTAGAACAAAGCACTGAGCAAGAATGAATTATGAACCAGTGATTTACAAACAACACAATAAGCATTTGTTGTATGAATGGAGCATTAAACTAGAATGAATTCCAAACATTTCCTCTCAGTCAAATACTAGAAAGATATTAACAATAAATGGTAATGAATATAACATAGGAAATTTACAAGCCAAACATAACACTATGATGAATCTCAAACTCCTGAAGGAGATAACTTCTGCATTGAACTGCAAAACGAAATTCAGAGTCTTTACACCCAGGAACAATAGAAATGGCTCCTCTAGCCAAGAGTCCAACCCTCTTACCTTCTTGTACAATGAATATATAGCCATCTAGGTCCTTTCCATCTCACCCATTCGAACTCCAACCCCTTTCCCAAAATAGAAACAACTACAAACATAAAATGACACGTTTTAACTAATTTCTTGCTTTTCAGGAGGCAAAATTCTGAAAAATAGGCTTAAAAACACCACTTGTAATTCTCAAACCATAGCAGATGTGAAAAATATTAGATATTTTTTCATATATAAGCTAGTTATGAAGACAAACCTCTCTCGGTTTTGTTGAATTCATCTCCATCTGGCCGCAATAGGTGTCACAAAAACATGTCTCAAACAGGAAATCACAAAAACATAAAAAATTGGGCTCAAAGATTCCTTCGAATCTCCCAATCAGTGAAACCTGTTTGAAAAATGAAAGAGGTTAATGTTCTTGGGTACATGATTGACAATAACCTCCTTTGTATTTTTAAAATTCATCTTGGTTCACACGGAAATCCTCCTAGAAGTCAACTGGTCAAAAATGTCAATTCAGCAGTCTTAAAACAGAGTTTCAGTAGCACATTTTGTAGCACATGTCTAAATCTGTAGCGCCTAAGCCAATTCATAGCACCAAAGGAGAATAAAGTAACCAAACCCTTCCTAACCTCCAAACAAGATAAAAAAAATCTCATGGAGTACATGATGGCTATGAGGTTGATGCTGGTAATTTCATACTTGCACCAGGATGCTTGCAACCTATCCAACCTACAACCTTCCTCCTTAACTAGTTCACAGCGCCAGTTCGCAGCGCCAACTCAACCATAGCTTGCATACTCCGAGGAGGATTTTAGTTGATGGAATGATATAATCCTTGGAGAACATGATCAATCTTATGTGTTAACATCTGGCTCCACAGGGCATGGAGACCTCCCTGTGAGGCTCCAAGAACATGCAATTCTAGTGCCTTATCCATGGGCTGCTCCCAACCTTTAACCTGTGAAAACTGCTATGACCTATGACCTTCAACTGAAACCAAATGCAAAATGAAAACTAACTACTGAAAGAGATGCTCAGGGTGCTAAGCTTATTTCACACAACCTACCTACCCTAAGCTAGCCCTTGAGCTATTTGATCAAGTGAAATGAAAAATCCAATGGAGCCATGCAAGCGTCTTGCCCATTGGTTGGATCCTTTGCATGTGTTTCTTCAAAGGCAACAAGGAATACCTAATTAAAGGAAATGCATCTAAGAGTTTGAAATCAGTTTCATCACTGACCAAATCTGAAAACTTAAGCTCACTCATTGACTGCAAACATGTTGCAAAAGGATCTTGCATCTCATGAAGAAAAACCTCTTGTTGATCAACACATATAAAACAATTATCTTCAGTTTCATATGTTGGTTTTTGTTTCAATGCTTTATACTCACCATCGGTCTGGAAATATTTTGAAAATGACCTCTGATGTCCTTCAAAAGAAATGCTATTTTTATTTTCAAAGGAAGAAAGGAAAATTGTGTGTTGACCAACTTGTTCTTGAAATAAAGTTTTAGGAAAGAATGATTCGAATAGAAAATTGCCTAACTATTCTCATATCCATGATCACATAAAAAAATTATATCTTCATCATCTTCACTTTCAAATTCACAACTACTTGATGGTTGCAAACTTGAATTGGTAAAACCTTCTGTGTAACAAACTATGGGATCAATAACATCTTCAGAAGGCTATTGGTTTATAAGATGGTGAACTCTCTCTTTCATAAATCGGAATGAAGAAAAGAACAGGGGTAGAGCATTTCCTTCGGCAAACTCACTACCTTTTTGTTGTCTATCATCATGGCTGAAATGTGTGGGTTGTAAACCTTCATAAGACTGCTGAAAAGAATCATCTCTTGGAGATGAACCTACAAATGGTTGCTCTAAAATAAAAATGTCATAATCATCATAATACTCGTCATAAGGAGGTAAATTGGAAACCTCTTGAATATCCATAGCAAGAGTATTTGGATCAATAGCTCGTGAGTTAGCCACTTGATCATAATATGTTGTCATATTATCCTCATGACGAAATAAACACAGTTCCAAATCAGCCTCTTCTTGTTGTCCATGCCTATTCTCACACTTTTTAAGACTCAACGCTTCATCCTCCAACTTATCTGAAAGCTTTCCACAAGCTCTGCGATTGTCCTCCACCTCTTGGGCATCAAAGAACATATGCTGCAAAGACACAGACTTCCTCTCTAAGAGATCAAAAGAGAAATCTGAATGGAAGGCCATAGCATAATATAACTTGGAATTACCTTCATTTGGTTGGTTCTATTCCGGTATTTTGTAATAATGACTAGCAAATCTCTTACTGAAATTTGAGATAGTTTCATTATTCATTCTTCTCATGGAATAAAATTCTAAAAGGAATAGTTATCACGACTTTCGTTTGCCCCAAAATTTCAAAAAAACATGACTTAGTTCCTTCCATGAGTTGATTGACTCAAGCAACAAATGCCTAAACCATTGCTTAACATCCCCTCGTAAAAACTGGGAAAAGAATCTCATACAAACATCATCATGTTCAACTTCAAAGAGGTCAATGAAATGCTCAAAAGCATGAATATTTTTTTCAACTGTAAGGTTCTCAATTTATCCACCAAAAACAGGAAGGTATTTGTAATGCTTTGGAGGAAAACCATGAAGAATGGAAGGCAATTTTAAAGGTTTGTATATCTGTTGAATCTTGGAAGATACATGAATAGGTACAAAAGACGGTATATCAGCTTTGATTTCATAAAACTTAAAAGGTTGTTCAAGTTTATCATATGACTCAGATAAAGGGTAATCAGCTATATGAGGAGAAGGTATATTTAAAGTTTGTAGTGAAGGATATACACGAGTGGGTTCATGGTCTTCATTTGAATGCAGTAAATGAAGAAAACTTCTTTTGGAAAAATTAGGAAAGGACAAGAAGATATTGATAAAACAGAATAATACTTCTTGAAGAAAACTCAAGCCTGAGTACCTGATTCTTCCATATTGTACTTCCATATCTCTGTGATGTGAGATCGTCCTCCAGTGGAGTCTGTAAATTTGATTTAATCAGGAGTGGAGTCTCTAGGTAAAATGTACCTAGCCTTCTTGTATCTAACTGTTGTTCACCATCAACAATCAGCTCTAAAGCTTTGTCGTTCTTTCCCGAGGAAGATGATAGCTTTGGTTCCCCAGCAACGACGCCAAGATATTAGCACTCAGTATTTTCCTTGGGCTATATCAAGGAAACCCCAAGGTAACCATTTCAACCTAATTTAGACTGTATTTCTGACCTACATAATCAGAGAGGGCTCTCTCAAGGACCAAAAGGCTCTAAGACTCAAAAGATATTCAACAATAACTTTCAGAAGGTCGAATTTATGATAAGAACAAGTTTTTTTTTATAAAATTTGGTAGGACAAGCAAGGAAAAGGTATCATTGGGCAATGGAGTCAAAACCTGAAATCTCAATGCCTTAACAGTCAATGGCTAGTTGGTTTCTTTCTGAAGGTTTGAGGCAAAGTAAGCACTATGTTCAACAATTGAGAGTTTATGAAATGAGAGTTTGAAAAGAGGGTCAAGTCCACCACAGTAAGAGCATCTACCCATGGATGAATTCTTATTGCAGCTTCAGAAAAACATACATAGAGGGAAACTACTAGAACAAAGCACTGAGCAAGAATGAATTATGAACCAATGATTTACAAACAACACAATAAGCATTTGTTGTATGAATGGAGCATTAAACTAGAATGAATTCCAAACATTTCCTCTCAGTCAAATACTAGAAAGATATTAACAATAAATGGTAATGAATATAACATAGGAAATTTACAAGCCAAACATAACATTATTATGAATCTCAAACTCTTGAAGGAGATAACTTTTGCATTGAACTGCAAAACGAAATTCAGAGTCTTTACACCCAGGAACAATAGAAATGGCTCCTCCAGCCAAGAGTCCAACCCTCTTACCTTCTTGTACAATGAATATATAGCCATATAAGTCCTTTCCATCTCACCCATTCGAACTCTAACGCCTTTCCCAAAATAGAAACAACTACAAACAGAAAATGACACGTTTTAACTAATTTCTTGCTTTTCAGGAGGCGAAATTCTGAAAAATAGGCTTCAAAACACCACTTGTAATTCTCAAACCATAACATATGTGTAAAATATGAAAGAGGTTTTTGTATATAATCTAGTTATGAAGAGAGACCTCTCTTTGTTTTGTTAAATTCATCTCCAGCTAGCCGCAATAGGTGTCACAAAAACATGTCTCAAACGGGAAATCACAAAAACTGAAAAAATTGGGCTCAAAGATTCCTTTGAATATCCTAATCAGTGAAACCTGTTTGAAAAATGAAAGAGGTTAATGTTATTGGGTACATTATTGACAATAACCTCCTTTGTATTTTTAAAATTCATCTTGGTTCACCCGAAAATCCTCCTGGAAGTCAACTAGTCAAAAATGTCAGTTCAACAGTCTTAAAACAGAGTTTCAGCAGCACATTTTGTAGCACATGTCTAAATCCATAGAGCCTAAGCCAGTTGGTGGCACCAAAGGAGAATAAAGTAACTAAACCCTTCCTGACCTCTAAACAAGATAAAAAATCTCATAGAGTACTTGATGGCTATGAGGTCGATGCTGGTAATTTCATACTTGCACCAGGATGTATGCAACCTATCCAACCTACAACCTTCTTCCTTAACTAGTTCACAGTGCCAGTTCACAGCGCCAACTCAACCATAGCTTGCATACTCCGAGGAGGATTTTAGTTGATGGAATGATATAATCCTTGGAGAACATGATGAATCTTATGTGTTAACATATGGCACCACGGGGGATGGAGACCTCCCTCTGAGGCTCCAAGAACATGCAATTCTAGTGCCTTATCCATGGTCTACTCCCAACCTTTAACCTGTGCAAACTACTATGACATATAACCTTCAACTGAAACCAAATGAAAACTGAAAACTAACTGTTAAAAGAGATGCTCAGGGTGTTGAGCTTATTTCACACAACCTACCTACCCTAAGCTAGCCGCTGAGTTGTTTGATCAAGTGAAATGAAAAATCCAATGGAGACATGCAAGCATCTCATCCATTGGTTGGATCCTTTGCATGTGTTTCTTCAAAGGAAACAAGGAATACCTAATTAAAGGAAATGCATCTAAGAGTTTGAAATCAGTTTCATCACTGACCAAATCTGAAAACTTAAGCTCACTCATTGACTGCAAACATGTTGCAAAAGGATATTGCATCTCATGAAGAAAAACCTCTTGTTGATCAACACATATAAAACAATTATCTTCAGTTTCATATGTTGTTTTTTGTTTCAATCCTTTATACTCACCATCAGTCTAGAAATATTTTGAAAATGACCTCTGATGTCCTTCAAAAGAAATGCTATTTTGATTTTCAAAGGAAGAAAGGAAAATTGTTTGTTGACCAACTTGTTCTTGAAATAAAGTTTTAGGAAAGAATGGTTCGAATAGAAAATTGCCTGACTATTCGCATATCCATGATCACATAAAATATTTATATCTTCATCATCTTCACTTTCAAATTCACAACTACTTGAAGGTTGCAAACTTGAATTGGTAAAACCTTCTGCATAACAAACTATGGGATCAATAACGTCTTTAGAAGGTTGTTGGTTTATAAGATGGTGAACTCTCTCTTTCAGAAATTGGAATGAAGAAAATCACAGGGGTAGAGAATTTCCTTCAACAAACTCACTACCTTTTTGTTGCCTATCATCATGGCTGAAATGTGTGGGTTGTAAAACTTCACAAGACTGCTGAAAAGAATCATCTCTCGGAGATGAACCTACAAATGGTTGCTCTAGAAAAAAAATGTTATAATCATCATAATACTCGTCATAAGGAGGTAAATTGGAAACCTCTTGAATATCCATAGCAAGAGGATTTGGCTCAATAGCTCGTGAGTCAACCACTTAATCATAATATATTGTAATATTTTCCTCATGACGAAATAAACACAATTCCAAATCAGCCTCTTCTTGTTGTCCATGCCTATTCTCACACTTTTTAAGACTCGACGCTTCATCCTCCAACTTATCTAAAAGCTTTCCACAAGCTATGAGATTGTCCTCCACCTCTTGGGCATTAGATAACATATACTACAAAGACACGGACTTCCTCTCCAAGAGATAAAAAGAGAAATCTGAATGGACGGCCATGGCATAATATAACTTGGAATTACCTTCATTTGGTTGGATCTATTCGGGTATTTTGTAATAATGACTAGAAAATATATTATTGAAATTTGAGATAATTTCATTATTCATTCTTCTGATGGCATAAAATTCTAAAAGGAATAGTTACCATGACTTTTGTTTGCCCCAAAATTTCAAACAAACATGGCTTAGTTCCTTCCATGAGTTGATTGACTCAGGCAACAAATGCCTAAACCAATTCTTGACATCCCCTCGTAAAGACTAGGAAAGGGATCTCATAAAAATGTCATCATGCTCAACTTCAAAGAGGTCAATGAAATTCTCAAAAGCATGAATATGTTTTTCAACTGTAAGGCTCTCAATTTATCCATCAAAAATAGGAAGGTATTTGTAATGCTTTGGAGGAAAATCATGAAGAATGGAAGGCAATTTTAAAGGTTTATATCTCTATTGAATCTTGGAAGATACAGGAATAGGTACAAAAGACGGTATATCAGCTTTGATTTCATAAAACTTAAAAGGTTGTTCAAGTTTGTCATATGACTCAGATAAAGGGTCTTGGTCATAATCAGCTATATGAGGAGAAGGTATATTTACAGTTTGTAGTGAAGGATATACAAGAGTGGGTTCATGGTCTTCATTTGAATGCAGTAAATGAAGAAAAAATATTTTGGAAAAATAGGAAAGGACAAGAAGATATTGATAAAACAAAATAATACCTCTTGAAGAAAACTCAAGCCTGAGTACCTAATTCTTCCATACTGTACTTCCATATCTCTGTGATGTGAGCTCGTCCTCCAGTGGAGTCTATAAATTTGATTTAATCAGGAGTGGAGTCACCAGGTAAAAGGTACATACCCTTCTTGTATCTGACTGTTGTTCACCATCAACAATCAGCTCTAAAGCTTTGTCGTTCTTTCCCTAGGAAGATGATAGCTTTGGTTCCCCTGCAACGGTGCCAAGATGTTAGCACTCGGTATTTTCTTTGGGCTATATCAAGGAAACCCCAAGGTAACCATTTCAACCTAATTTAGATTGTATTTTTGACCTACACAATCAAAGAGAGCTCTCTCAAGGGCCAAAAGGCTCTAAGACTCAAAAGATATTCAACAATAACATTTAGAAGGTTGGATTTCTAATAAAAAAAGTTTTGTTTTTATAAAATTTGGTAGGACAAGCAAGGAAAAGGTATCATTGCGCAATGGAGTCAAAACTTGAAATCTCAATGCCTTAATAGTCAATGGCTAAATGGTTTCTTTCTAAAGGTTTGAGGCAAAGTAAGCACTATGTTCAACAATTGAGAGTTTATGAAATGAGAGTTTGAAAAGAGGGGCAAGTCCACCATAGTAAGAGCATCTACCCATGGATGAATTTTTATTGCAACTTCAAAAGAACATACATAGAGGGAAACTACTAGAACAAAGCACTGAGCAAGAATGAATTATGAACCAGTGATTTACAAACAACACAATAAGCATTTGGTGTATGAATGGAGCATTAAACTAGAATGAATTCCAAACATTTCCTCTCAGTAAAATACTAGAAAGATATTAATAATAAATGTTAATGAATATAACATAGGAAATTTACAAGCCAAACATAACACTATGATGAATCTCAAACTCCTGAAGGACATAACTTTTGCATTGAACTGCAAAACGAAATTCAAGGTCTTTACACCCAGAAACAATAGAAATGGCTCCTCCAGCCAAGAGTCCAACCCTCTTACCTTCTTATACAATGAATATATAGACACATAGGTCCTTTCCATCTCACCCATTCGAACTCCAACCCCTTTCCCAAAATAGAAACAACTACAAACAGAAAATGACATGTTTAACTAATTCCCTCATTTTCAGGAGGCAAAATTCTGAAAAATAGGCTTCAAAACACCACTTGTAATTCTCAAACCATAACATATGTGTAAAATATGAGAGTTTTTTTTTTATATAAGCTAGTTATGAAGAGAAACGTCTCTCTGGTTTGTTAAATTCATCTCCAGTTGACCGCCATAGGTATCACAAAAACATGTCTCAAACAGGAAATCACAAAAATTGAAAAACTTGGGCTCAAAGATTCCTTTGAATCTCCAAATCATTGAAACCTGTTTGAAAAATGAAATAGGTTAATGTTCTTGGGTACATGATTGACAATAACCTCCTTTGTATTTTTAAAATTCATCTTGATTCACGAGGAAATCCTCTTGGAAGTCAACTGGCCAAAAATGTCAGTTCAACAGTCTTAAAATAGAGTTTCAGCAACACATTTTGTAGCACATGTCTAAATCTATAGCGCCTAAGCCAGTTCATAGCACCAAAGGAGAATAAAGTAACCAAACCCTTCCTAACCTCCAAAAAAGATAAAAAATCTCATGGAGATCCTGATGGCTATGAGGTTGATGTTGGTAATTTCGTACTTACACCAGGATGCTTGCAACCTATCCAACCTACAACCTTCTTCCTTAACTAGTTCATAGCGCCAGTTCGCAGCACCAACTCAACCATAGCTTGCATACTCCGAGGAGGATTTTAGTTGATGGAATGATATAATGATTTAAAAACATGATCAATCTTATGTGTTAACATCTGGCTCCACAGGGGATGGAGACCTCCCTGTGAGGCTCCAAGAACATGCAATTCTAGTGCCTTATCCATGGGTTTCTCCCAACCTTTAACCTGTGAAAACTTCTCTAACCTATTACCTTCAACTGAAACCAAATGCAAACTGAAAACTAACTGCTGAAAGATATGCTCAGGGTGTTGAGCTTATTTCACACAACCTACCTACCCTAAGCTAGCCCCTGAGTTGTTTGATCAAGTGAAATGAAAAATCCAATGGAGCCATGCAAGCATCTCGTCCATTGGTTGGATCCTTTCCATGTGTTTCTTCAAAGGCAACAAGGAATACCTAATTAAAGGAAATGCATCTAGGAGTTTGAAATCAGTTTCATCACTGACCAAATATGAAAACTTAAGCTCACTCATTGACTGCAAACATGTTGCAAAAGGATCTTGCATCTCATAAAGAAAAACCTCATGTTGATCAACACAAATAAAACAATTATCTTAAGTTTCATATGTTTTTTTTTGTTTCAATCCTTTATACTCACCATTAGTCTGGAAATATTTTGAAAATGGCCTCTGATGTCCTTCAAAAGAAAATCTATTTTGATTTTCAAAGGAAGAAAGGAAAATTGTTTGTTGACCAACTTGTTCTTGAAATAAAGTTTTAGGAAAGAATGGTTCGAATAGAAAATTGTCTGACTATTCGCATATCCATGATCACATAAAATATTTATATCTTCATCATCTTCACTTTCAAATTCACAACAACTTGATGGTTGCAAACTTGAATTGGTAAAACCTTCTACATAACAAACTATGGGATCAATAACATCTTCAGAAGGTTATTGATTTATAAGATGGTGAACTCTCTCTTTCAGAAATTGGAATGAAGAAAAGCACAGGGGTATAGCATTTCCTTCAGCAAACTCACTACCTTTTTGTTTTCTATCATCATGGCTGAAATGTGTGGTTTGTAAACCTTCATAAGACTACTGAAAAGAATCGTCTCCTGGAGATGAACCTACAAATGGTGTCTCTAGACGAAAAATGCCATAATCATCATAATACTTGTCACAAGGAGGTAAATTGGAAACCTCTTGAATAACCATAGCAAGAGGATTTGGATCAACATCTCATGAGTCAGCCACTTGATCATAATATTTTGTAATATTATCCTCATTATGAAATAAACACAGTTCCAAATCATCCTCTTCTTGTTGTCTATGCCTATTCTCACACTTTTAAGACTCAACGCTTCATCCTCCAACTTATCTGAAAACTTTCCACAAGCTCTAAGATTGTCCTCCACCACTTAGGCATCAGAGAACATATGTTCCAAAGACACAGACTTCCTTTCCAAGAGATTAAAAGAGAAATCTGAATGGAAGGCCATAGCATAATATAACTTGGAATTACCTTCATTTGGTTGGATCTATTCAGGTATTTTCTAATAATGACTAGCAAATCTCCTACTGAAATTTGCGATAGTTTCATTATTCATTCTTCTCATGGAATAAAATTCTGAAAGGAATAGTTACCACGACTTTCGTTTGCCCCAAAATTTCAAAAAAACATGACTTAGTTCCTTCCATGAGTTGATTGACTCGTGCAAAAAATGCCTAAACCATTGCTTGGCATCCCCTCGTAAAGATTGGGAAAAGGTTTTCATACAAACATCATCATGCTCAACTTCAAAGAGCTCAATGAAATGCTCAAAAGCATGAATATGTTTTTCAACTGTAAGGTTCTCAATTTCTCCATCAAAAACAGGAAGGTATTTGTAATGCTTTGGAGGAAAATCGTAAAGAATGGAAGGAAATTTTAAAGGTTTGTATCTCTGTTGAATCTCGGAAGATACAAGAATAGGTACAAAAGACGGTATATCAACTTTGATTTCATAAAACTTAAAAGGTTGTTCAAGTTTATCATATGACTCAGATAAAGGTTCTTGGTCATAATCAGCTATATGAGGAGAAGGTATATTTACAGTTTGTAGTGAAGGATATACAAGAGTGGGTTCATGGTCTCCATTTGAATGCAGTAAATGAATAAAAATTCTTTTGGAAAAATTAGGAAAGGATAAGAAGATATTGATAAAATAGAATAATACTTCTTGAAGAAAACTCAAGCCCAAGTACCTGATTCTTCCATATTGTACTTCCATATCTCTGTGATGTGAGCTCGTCCTCCAGTGGAGTCTGTAAATTTGATTTAATCAGGAGTGGAGTCGTCAGGTAAAAGGTACATAGCCTTCTTGTATCTGATTGTTGTTCACCATCAACAATCAACTCTAAATCTTTGTCGTTCTTTCCTGAGGAAGATGATAGCTTTGGTTCCCCGACAACAGCGCCAAGATGTTAGCACTCAGTATTTTCCTTGGGCTATATCAAGGAAACCCCAAGGTAACCATTTCAACCTACTTTAGACTGTATTTCTGACCTATACAATTAGAGAGTGCTCTCTCAAGGGCCAAAAGGCTCTAAGACTCAAAATATATTCAACAATAACATTCAGAAGGTCAGATTTCTGATAAGAACAGGTTTGTTTTTATAAAATTTGGTAGGACAAGCAAGGAAAAGGTATCATTGGGCAATGGATTCAAAGCCTGAAATCTCAATGCCTTAATAGTCAATTGCTAGTTGGTTTATTTCTGAAGGTTTGAGGCAAAGTAAGCACTATGTTCAACAATTGAGAGTTTATGAAATGAGAGTTTGAAAAGAGGGGAGAAGTCCACCACACTAAGAGGATCTACCCATGGATGAATTCTTATTGCAGCTTCAAAAGAACATACATAGAGGGAAACTACTAGAGCACTAAGCAAGAATGAATTTTGAACCAGTAATTTACAAACAACATAATAAGCATTTGTTATATGAATGGAGCATTAAACTAGAATGAATTCCAAACATTTCCTCTCAGTAAAATAATAGAAAGTTATTAACAACAAATGGTAATGAATATAACATAGGAAATTTACAAGCCAAACACAACACTATGATGAATCTCAAACTCCTGAAGGAGATAACTTCTGCACTTAACTGCAAAATGAAATTCTAAGTCTTTACACCTAGGAACAATAGAAATGGATCCTCCAACCAAGAGTCCAACCCTCTTAACTTCTTGTACAATGAATATATAGCCATATAGGTCCTTTCCATCTCACCCATTCGAACTCCAACCCCTTTCCCAAAATAGAAACAACTACAAATAGAAAATGACATGTTTTAACTAATTTCCTGCTTTTCAGGAGACGAAATTCAGGAAAATAGGATTCAAAACGCCACTTTTAATTCTCAAACCATAACAGCTGTGTAAAATCTAAGAGAGGTTTTTGTATATAAGCTTGTTATGAAGAGAAAAATCTCTCAATTGTGTTAAATTCATCTCCAGCTAGCCGCAATAGGTGTCACAAAAACATGTCTCAAACAAGAAATCACGAAAACTGAAAACATTGGGCTCAAATATTCCTTCGAATCTCCCAATCCGTGACACCTATTGTAAAAATGAAAGAGGTTAATGTTATTGGGTACATGCTTGACAATAAATTGCTTTGGATTTTTAAAATTCATCCTTGTTCACCCAGAAATCCTCCTGGAAGTCAATTGTTCAAAAATGCCAGTTTAGCAGTCTTAAAACAGAGTTTCAGCAACACATGTCTAAATCCATAGCGCCTAAGCCAGTTCGTAGAGCCAAAGGAGAATAAAGTAACCAAACCCTTCCTGACCTCCAAACAAGATAAAAAATATCATGGATTACATGATGGCTATGAGGTTGATGCTGGTAATTTCATACTTGCACCAGGATTCTTGGAACCTATCCAACCTACAACCTTCTTCCTTAACTAGTTCATAGCGCCAGTTTGCAGTGCCAACTCAACCATAGCTTGCATAATTCAAGGAGGATTTTAGTTGATGGAATGATATAATTATTGAAGAACATGATCAATCTTATGTGTTAACATCTGGCTCCACAGGGGATGGAGACCTCCCTGTGAGGCTCCAAGAACATGCAATTCTAGTGCCTTATCCATGGGTTACTCCCAACCTTTAACCTGTGAAAACTGCTCTAACCTATGACCTTCAATTGAAACCAAATGCAAACTGAAAACTAATTGTTGAAAGAGATGCTCAGGGTGCTGAGCTTATTTCACACAACCTACCTACCCTAAGCTAGCCCCTGAGTTGTTTGATCAAGTGAAGTGAAAAATCCAATGGAGCCGTGCAAGCATCTCGTCCATTGGTTGGATCCTTTGCATGTGTTTCTTCAAAGGAAACAAGGAATACCTAATTAAAGGAAATTCATTTAATAGTTTGAAATCAGTTTCATCACTGACCAAATATGAAAACTTAAGCTCTCTCATTGACTGCAAACATGTTGCAAAAGGATCTTACATCTCATGAAGAAAAACCTCTTGTTGATCAACACATATAAAACAATTATCTTCAGTTTCATATGTTGTTTTTTGTTTCAATCCTTTATTCTCACCATGAGTCTGGAAATATTTTGAAAATCACCTCTGATGTCCTTCAAAATAAATGCTATTTTGATTTTCAAAGGAAGAAAGGAAAATTGTTTGTTGACCAACTTTTTCTTGAAATAAAGTTTTAGGAAAGAATGGTTCAAATAGAAAATTGCCTGACTATTCTCGTATCCATGATCACATAAAATATTTATATCTTCATCATCTTCACTTTCAAATTCACAACTACTTGATGGTTGCAAACTTGAATTGGTAAAACTTTCTGCATAACAAAATATGGGATCAATAACATCTTCAGAAGGCTGCTAGTTTATAAGATGGTGAACTCTCTCTTTCATAAATTGGAATGAAGAAAAGCACAGGGGTAGAGCATCTCCTTAAGCAAACTCACTACCTTTTTGTTGTCTATCATCATGGTTGAAAAGTGTGGGTTGTGAACCTTCATAAGACTGCTAAAAAGAATCATCTCCCGGAGATGAACCTACAAATGGTTGCTCTAGAAGAATAATGTCATAATCATCATAATACTCATCATAAAGAGGTAAATTGGAAACCTCTTGAATATCCATAGCAAGAGGATTTGGATCAACAGCTCATGATTCATCCACTTTATCATAATATGTTGTAATATTATCCTCATGACGAAATAAACACAATTCCAAATCAGCCTCTTCTTGTTGTCCATGCCTATTCTCACACTTTTTAAGACTCAACGCTTCATCCTCCAACTTATCTGAAAGCTTTCCACAAGCTTTGCGATGGTCCTCCACCTCTTGGGCATCAGAGAACATATGCTGCAAAGACATAGACTTCCTCTCCAAGAGATAAAAAGAGAAATCTGAATGGAATGCCATAGCATAATATAACTTGGAATTACCTTCAATTGGTTGGATCTATTCGGGTATTTTGTAATAATGACTAGCAAATATCTTACTGAAATTTGAGATAGTTTCATTCTTCATTCTTCTCATGGAATAAAATTTTGAAAGGAATAGTTACCACGACTTTCATTTGCCCCAAAATTTCAAAAAAACATGACTTAGTTCCTTCCATGAGTTGATTGACTCAGGCAACAAATGCCTAAACCATTGCTTGACATCCCCTTGTAAAGACTAGGAAAAGGATCTCATACAAACATCATCATGCTCAACTTTAAAGAGCTCAATGAAATGCTCAAAAGCATGAATATGTTTTTCAACTGTAAGGTTCTCAATTTCTCCATCAAAAACAGGAAGGTATTTGTAATGCTTTGGAGGAAAATCATGAAGAATGGAAGGCAATTTTAAAGGTTTGTATCTCTATTGAATCTTGGAAGATACAGGAACAGGTACAAAAGACAATATATCACCTTTGATTTCATAAAGCTTAAAAGGTTGTTCAAGTTTATCATATGACTCAGATAAAGGGTCTTGGTCATAATCAACTATATGAGGAGAAGGTATCTTTATAGTTTGTAGTGAAGGATATACAAGAGTGGGTTCATGGTCTTCATTTGAATGCGGTAAATGAAAAAAAAATCTTTTGGAAAAATTAGGAAAGGACAAGAAGATATTGATAAAACAGAATAACACTTCTTGAAGAGAAATCAAGCCTGAGTACCTAATTCTTCCATACTGTACTTCCATATCTCTGTGATTTGAGCTCGTCCTCCAGTGGAGTCGTAAATTTGATTTAATCAAGAGTGGAGTCATCAGGTAAAAAGTACATAGACTTCTTGTATCTGACTATTGTTCACCATAAACAATCAGCTCTAAAGCTTTGTCGTTCTTTCTCGGGGAAGATGATAGCTTTGGTTCCCCGGCAATGGCGCCAAGATGTTAGCACTCGGTATTTTCCTTGGGCTATATCAAGGAAACCCCAAGGTAACCATTTCAACCTACTTTAGACTGTATTTCTGACCTATACAATTAGAGAGTGCTCTCTCAAGGGCCAAAAGGCTCTAAGACTCAAAATATATTCAACAATAACATTCAGAAGGTCGAATTTCTAATAAGAACAGGTTTGTTTTTATAAAATTTGGTAGGACAAGCAAGGAAAAGGTATCATTGGGAAATGGAGTCAAAACCTGAAATCTCAATGCCTTAATAGTCAATGGCTAGTTGGTTTCTTTCTAAAGGTTTGAGGCAAAGTAAGCACTATGTTCAACAATTGAGAGTTTATGAAATGAGAGTTTGAAAAGAGGGGGGCAGTCCACCACACTATGAGGATCTACCCATGGATGAATTCTTATTGCAGCTTCATAAGAACATACATAGAGGGAAACTACTAGAACAGAGCACTAAGCAAGAATGAATTCTAAACCAGTGATTTACAAACAACACAATAAGCATTTGTTGTATGAATGAAGCATTAAACTAGAATGAATTCCAAACATTTCCTCTCAGTCAAATACTAGAAAGATATTAACAATAAATGGTAATGAATATAAAATAGGAAATTTACAAGCCAAACATAACACTATGATGAATCTCGAACTCCTAAAGGAGATAACTTTTGCATTTAACTGCAAAACGAAATTCAGAGTCTTTACACCCAGGAACAATAGAAATGGCTCCTCCAGCCAAGAGTCCAACCCTCTTAACTTCTTGTACAATGAATATATAGCCATATAGGTCCTTTCCATCTCACCCATTCGAACTCCAACCCCTTTCCCAAAATAGAAACAACTACAAACAGAAAATGACATGTTTTAACTAATTTCCTGCTTTTCAGGAGGCGAAATTCTGGAAAATAAGATTCAAAACGCCACTTTTAATTCTCAAACCATAACAGCTGTGTAAAATCTAAGAGAGTTTTTTGTAGATAAGCTCGTTATGAAGAGAAATATCTCTCAGTTTTGTTAAATTCATCTCTAGCTAGTCGCAATAGATGTCACAAAAACATGTCTCAAATAGGAAATCACGAAAACTTAAAAAATTGGGCTCAAAGATTCCTTGGAATCTCCCAATCCGTGACACCTGTTTGAAAAATGGAAGAGGTTAATGTTATTGGGTACATGCTTGACAATAAACTCCTTTGGATTTTTAAAATCCATCTTGGTTCACCCTTAAATCCTCCTGGAAGTCAATTGTTCAAAAATGTCAATTTAGCAGTCTTAAAACAGAGTTTCAGCAGCACATTTTGTAGCACATGTCTAAATCCATAGTGCTTAAGCCAGTTCATAGCGCCAAAGGAGAATAAAGTAACCAAACCCTTCTTGACCTCCAAACAAGATAAAAAATCTCATGGATTACCTGATGGCTATGAGGTTGATGCTGGTAATTTCATACTTGCACCAGGATGCTTGCAACCTATCCAACCTACAACCTTCTTCCTTAACTAGTTCACAACACCAGTTTGCAGCGCCAACTCAACCATAGCTTCCATACTCTGAGGAGGATTTTAGTTGATGGAATGATATAATCCTTGGAGAACATGATCAATCTTATGTGTTAACAACATCCATTCCTTCTATTCCAAGTTCTAGAGAGATAGAAAGTGTAAGTAAAATTCATACATGCAAAGAGTACCAACTACGTTCTCATTTATTCTCTCTCGGAATTACTCAAAATCAAGAAATTTCATATACATTACAAGTATACACGCATTATAAAGTATACAATAAATGCATAGTGAAAGACTTATTTGTTTTAGAATAAGTCTATTTAAGCCAACTAACTAAGGGTGAACGCCTCTCCACCCAACTGTAGGCTCAGATGCACTAGATCTATACAATCTAGAAACCCCTATGCTGTCACACACCCGACCCCCTAAGTATCCTTTTTAATGGATGGAGGTGTTGAGTCTCCATTTTGACACTTCTAGTATATTATACTACCCCCTATCTGAGCCTATTTTACCTATGTTATGTGTATATAATTGACTGTTTCCTCCACAAATCCACTTGATGACCTTGTCCATGTGCATAGAGAGGTAACTTATGTTAAGGCATGATTTGTTTATTTTTCTTCATTAAATTCAATTAAATGATTGATTATGTATGTTCCTAATCACTTTGACTCTTAAGCAGCTTCATCTGGTACTTCACTAATCCGGTACTACAACCATAGTATGATCCAGTACTCCATTGGATCCAGTACTCTGCTCGATCCGGTACACTGTCTGATCAGGTACCAATGCTCCACCTATTATGGTACCAATGTTCCACCTATTCTGGTACTCCACAGTGTTTATTCTGGTACCAGCATAGCGTCGCATCTGGTACCATCACAACTCAGTGTCGCATCCGGTACCACCAGCTCAGCATTGCATCTGGTACCTCCATCTCAACGCCTCATCTAGTACTAGTCTTATGCATGTTTCGGTACTACCTTTGTGCTTGATCCGGTACTCATGGTCGTGACTGTGTTCATCCGGTACTAAACCCCTATCTACAGTATTTACATGTTGAACGAGTATGATGATGGAGAATCCAAGAGGTCAGTTGGATAGAAGTCTCTTGAAGTGTTTTTTGAGATCACGATAGACTTCATCACTCATGCACTTCGTGTCATGAGGATGAAGTCCATCCCTAGAGATTTGATATGAATTGCCAATTGTAATATTTTAAAACCATTTGATAATTATCTTTAGATATTGGTAGTAACGACTCACCTTCTTTATAAGGGATGTTGTATAGATGATAGGAAGTAATGAGTAATGATGTAATGAAGCAAGTAGCAAGTAAAGAATGATACATATTGTCATGATGTACGAAATGTTGAATTGTTTATTCAATCTACAAGTTGAAGGAATACAAATGATCTGTTGTGCAATTCATGAGCATGAGTAAAGAGTTTTAGTCTGTTATCTCTTTACAGGTACCTTGTTGGTTCGGCAAGGGCCCACCGCCCCAACCAAGTAAACCTCTCGGTACATGTTTTTGTGTGATTGTGTGAGTGTGAAAATTTAACAGTTGTGTGTTGTAAGTGATTTCAAATGAATTTTAAGTTCAATACAAAGTCACTTGATTTTGAATCAGTGTGAGTAATTAGACATTGGACAAAGTAGATAGTTCCCTTTCCATTTCTGCAGATTAACATTTAATTGATAAGAGTTTGATATGTGGGATTGTTAAGCAAGCGAATGTTATTGTTTTGAGTTTGTAATTGTGGTGTTCTTAGTAGGTACAGCAACCATAATATTTCATCTCTCACCTTCATGTTCCATATAATTAAGTCTCTCAATCATGTTGGTTGTTTCCTGTACTAAAGAAGGTTTGATTGAATTGAATAGAGTTATGATTGATCTCTGTCTAAGAGTGAATAAAGTGGATTGTTAATTATTGTTTTCAATTGCTATGGGGAACAAGATCTTAAGTTCATCTCTTCATTTCATGAGCTTGTAATGAACAGACTTGTCATCTAAGAAAGAGCCTTTTCAATTGAGTGTTTGTTTGAGAAGTTTTGATATCAATTTTATCTCCTGAGTTCAAATTTGTGTGAAGCATTCAGAAATTATAGAAACAGAGTGTTATGTTGTTAATTATTTCCTGCTTGAGATAGATACAACAGACATAGATAGGTTACATGTTTTTCGACACATATAGTGTAACAACTCTTTCTATTACAAATCACGGATTGACATATAAATGAGTGTAATATACTAAGCATATTTATACACCAATATTTTGGCGTTGTTGTCGGGGAGTTGTAAATGGTAATAGGTATCATTTTGAGTTTGATTTGTTTTATGAGTTTGTATTGGATTTAAGGAAAATCTGAGGGCGGAGAGAAGACGATAAGACAAGAGGTAAGAACCTGTGCATCCACTTTGGTGGGGTTGCTCCAAAGTTAGGATGTCATCTTACCTTTGGTAGTTAAAATTTTGTGTTTCTTTAGTATTAGAATTTATTTTATGAGTAGGTATAGGGATAATAAAGGTAGATTTATTGCTTCCAAACAACAAGAACCCCCCCCCCCCAACACTAATTCATCTAAAATTTGTGGAGGAAAAATTATCAGAGGAGAAAGTTCAAAGGAAGCAATTGAAACAAAAACCAAAGGCACTAAATCTAAAGCCATTGTTCAGATTGAAATCATAACACAACAAGCAAGAGGGGAAGCACGGGTGACCCCATCAGAAGGAGGAGTTGGAAAAGAGATAGAGGTAGTGATAGAGGAAGTTGCATCTGCCATTGGGGAAACACACAAGGTATTGGAATGGTTAGATATACCAAACAACACAGTGGTTGAACCATCAGTTAGTGGGGATACATCACCACCACTCTACAACATGTTCAGAGATATGGAATAAGAAGAAGGAAATGAAGCTAATGAAACAAAGACATTTGGATTCCCAATACTAGACATCGCGAGAGACATTGATATGAAGAATATTCCATTGGATTCACTGCATCACTTCCATGGTATGTCAACAGAAGATCTTGATTCATTTTTGTTTGAATTTTATATACTATATAGGATTTATAACTACATTGATAATGCATAAAAATTAAAACTCTTTCCAGCTACACTAAAAGACTCAACACTAATGTGGTTTATGAGCCTGGGAGAACACATTATCTTATATTGGGATGGTATGAAGGAGACCTTCCTCCAAAAATATCAAGATTAATCTAGATCTAGGGATGTTAGGAATGACATATTTAAAATGCAGCAATCTGAGGAAGAAAGCTTGGAAGATTACCTAGAGAGGTTCCTATACAACTACCAAACGACAAAGCAATTTTCCTTAGATACACCCACAGTTAGGACCATCTTCCTAAAGGGTGTGAGGGATGACTACATTGAAGTACTAAACCTCATGATTTCTGGAGATGTGTACCAAAAGAGATTTGTAGACATAGCAGAGTATTGTAAAAGATACTCCCGCAGTCAAGCCAAAACAGGAAAAAGTGTAAGGGATCCTACAAACAGAATTAATAAACCTACACCAAGAGGTGTTACTAGGATTGAATTGGGGAATATACTAGAAAACTTCAAAACAGACATCCTGAAAACTATCAGTTCCCAACTTGATACCATTAAAATTAAAAGGAAACAAGAAGAAGAAAATGCTACTTTGGCAATTTTCTGTCCTCGGTGTAGTAAAAGGCATCTTGAAAAGGAATGCCCCATTAATGTTATCAAAATTTGTGGCCTCTGTACAAAAGATCACCCCACCAGTGAGTGCCCTTATTTACCTGGACTTAAAGACATTTTCAAGGGAGGGGGAGAACCCCATGAAACATCATATCCCCCTAAGAGGACATGGAGACAACAAAATCCCAATATGTTTGTAGACCCTACCACACAATATTCACAACAGCAATGGGTACCTCCCATATATTATCCTCAATGGTCACCACAACAGCCACAAATCCATCCTTGGAAACAAGGATGGAGAGGGCATGCATATGGGAATGTTACCTTTCAGCCAACAACCTTTCCCACCTACCCACAATACCCTTCCAATATTTCTCAGTTTCTCCTGGGATTTAATCCCCTTCGTCTTCCTCCACCTCCACAGCTGAAGAAACAACTTGCAATGACTATGAATCGAAATCTACAGCAACAAATGCAAGTTGCACCTATCCCAAACCCTCCTCGGCCTACTCCTATTCCTGCACAACCTATTCCTAATCCAAATAATAGACCTACACAACCTATACAAAATATTGAAGTACAAACCTTCCCCACTTATGTAATAAATCCTGCTTCATTTAATGGAATTGAATTAAGATCAAGGAGGGTTGTAAATAAACCAAATCCTACTTTGGTTATTCAAGAAGAAGAACAAGTAGATAATCACGCAGTTCAATAAGAAGAACAAATAGATAATCAAGCAGTTCAAAAATAAGAAAAAATGGATAACCAATTAAATGAAGAAAGAAACACCCCTGTACAACAAAAAACTCCTTGTCACACTTCTCACCCAACAGAAATGCCTCAGAAAATGAATCCTCCTACTTATCCAGAAAGGTTACTTGTGAAGAAATCTGAGGAACCTCTTGGACATAATCTAGAGATTGAACTTAGAAACATATGTGTGAAGATTCCCCTACTTCAGTCCATCAAGGATATACCTATTTATGTTAAGATTGTAAGGGATCTTTTCATTAAAAATCCAAGGAGGAAGAGGAAGGAGCCTTCTGTCATACAGGTGGTTGGATAGTTATCAGAATTTATATCAGAAATGTCATCCAAATATAATGATCCAGGAAACCCAGTGGTAACCATAGAAATTAAGGGGGTTTCTTTTCCAAACACACTTATTGATCTAGGGGAAGAAATAAATGTTATGTTGGTTGGCACCATGAAAATGTTGCAACTAAATCACCTAAGACCAACACATACTTTTTTGGAACTGGCAGAGAAATTAGTCATCACCCCAACAAGAGGTTTAGATGATATAACAGTTACCTTGGCTTCTTGGGAATACCTTGTGGATTTCTTAGTGATTCATCCCAAATCCTCCAAACCAAGACATCCAATAGTACTTGGTCGACCTTGGTTGGCCACTACTAATGTGTTTATTAGTTGTCGGTCTAGAGAGATGACAATTTCCAATGGCACTCAAAGTCAAAAACTTATCCTCTTTCCTCATGCCCAACTAGCCACTAAAGTTCCTCTCTGGTTGGAGAATCCCTATGGGGAGGAATACTATACTCAACCCTTGTTGACACTCAAACAGGTAAAAGGAGTTCAAGATCAAATTAAAGAACAAATCTTAAGCCTATTTTTGGTTGATACATAATGCATTGAATATCCTCAATCTTTTCCCGAATATACACATATCTTCAGCTCTTAATTATAGGAAATTTGGCACCCCTCCACCTCTACAGTAGCCACTGTTTCAAAAGTACATGAAGGGAAAGAATTAGTTGTCTAGGCTGTTGAAATCAATCCTGGAAAATCTTTGTATATCAATGCTATCTTAGAAACAGATCAACAACAAAAGTTGATACAAATGATTCAAGGGTGATATGGTGATTTTGCATGGGATTACTCTGACATGAAAGGGATCCACCTAGACACTTGTATGCATCATATTTACACTAACGACCAAATCAAACCTATTCGGAAACCCCAAAGAAGAATGAATGCAACCTTGAAATACATAGTGAAAGAATAACTCCAGAAACTCATGCAAGCCAATTTCATCTACCCTAGCTCACAGAAAGAAGTCAAAATCTTTTTAGGGCATGCCGATTACTATAGGAGGTTCATTCAAAATTTTATGAAACTAGTTGCCCCACTATTCAAACTGTTAACAAAAGAGACTGAATTTTGTTGGAATGAACAATGTGAAATCTCCTTTGAAATTTTGAAAACAAAGCTGTCAAGTGCCCCTGTTTTGAGAGGACTAAACTGGTCTCTTCCTTTTCATATTTTCACAGATGCCTCAGATATAGCTTTGGGGGCCGTTTAGGACAAAGGGAAGGTGAGATTCCATATGCTATATACTTTTTCAACAATAATCTTTCACCTACTGAAGTAAATTTCATTGTCATGGAAAAAGAATTTTTGTCAGTAGTACATGCCATTAACAAGTTCAGATACTACATAACAAAGTATGAAGTCTTTGTACATATAGACCATTCAGCCATCATATTTTTAATGAACAAACCTGTTACAAATGCTAAAGTGACTAGATGGTTGTTATTACTACAAGAATTCAATATCACCATTATTGATAGGCCTGGAAAAGATAATTTAGTTGTTGATTTCTTGTCCAGACTCATTCATATAGGTGATAATACTTTAGTAGATGATGGTTTTCCAGATGAGAATCTATTTGCTATTTCTACTTACATTCCTTGGTATGCAGATGTAACCAACTATCTTGTAATGGGAAAACTACCTCAGAATCTATCCTCCCGAGAAAAACAAATAATTGTCCAGCTACGTGCCAATTACATGTGGCATGATAATTTCTTATACCGAACTGGGCCTGATTTGGTGATCAGAAGGTGTGTTCGGGAG
The DNA here is from genome assembly GCA_009831015.1 of Picea engelmannii. Classification (NCBI taxonomy): domain Eukaryota; kingdom Viridiplantae; phylum Streptophyta; class Pinopsida; order Pinales; family Pinaceae; genus Picea; species Picea engelmannii. Next base: position 1,995,502 of record ML776865.1, read on the forward strand.
GATGAGATGCATGATATTTTCAAAGCCTGTCATGATGGTCCATGTGGAGGCCATTTTGTTGATAAAAGGATAGCATACAAGATTTTGTAGTCCGGCTACTATTGGCCAACTATTTTCAAAGATGCAAAGAAGTATGTGGCCAGTTGTGATGATTGCCAAAGGATGGGAAAACCTATTGCAGTTGATGAGATGCCCCTTCAATATCAGGTAGTAATTGAACCTTTTGAAAAATGGGCTTTGGATTTTTAGGACCCATTAACCCTATGTCTCAAAGGAAGAAGTACATATTGGTCTGCATAGATTATGTGACCAAATGGGTGGAAGCTAAAGATTTATATTCTGCTAATGAACAATTTGTTGTAGAATTTCTCTTCGAAGAAATCTTTACTCATTTCAGTGTACCTCGAGAAATAGTCACTAACCAAGTAACCCAATTCACCTCCAATTTGGTCAAATCTCTTACTAAACAGTACAAAATCAAACATAGAAAATCTTCTCCTTATCACCCTCAAGAAAATGGGCAAGTGGAATCAACTAACAAGGTGGTAGAGGTTATTCTTACCAAGACTATTCAATTGCATCACAAAGACTGGGTTGATAGGTTTCCCGAGGCCTTATGGACCTATAGGACAGCTTGGAGAAACACAACAGGCCATACACCTTATGAGTTGGTGTATGGAAGTAGGTGTTGCTTCCCATAGAATTTCAAGTAAAAAGCTTCAGGATTTCCATGCAACTAGGAATGGATTTGGATAAGGCTCAAAAATAGAGGCTATTACAATTGAATGAGCTTGATGAGATCAGACAATATTATCTTCAAAGGACCACCCTTATACAAGAACAAAGGACTAATTGGCATGACAAGTAAATCAAGAAGAAGTATTTTCAGTCAGGCGATTGGGCCCTCCTGTATGATAGTAGGTTCAATAATTTTAAAGGTAAATTGTCTACTAGATGGTTGGGACCCTATGAAGTTGATACAGATGACAATAGTTCAGTTAAAATAAAAACTATTGATGAGAATCAGACTCCCTTTGTCATAAACAGGCATTGATTGAAGGTTTATCATAAGCCTCTATCCAAATAGGATTTTGTCAAACATGTTCTTCAGAATTTTGAAATGCAACTAGTAAGCAAGGGGGTTTCTCATCCTGCTAACCCACCACAGTAAGTTTGATTGTGTGAATTAATTTGGCTTTGTACATATTTTTAAATAGGTGTGTCATTAGATAGACCTTTTTTATGCTACTAACAAAAACAAAAGTTGATTGTGTTCGCATGTAGATAAATGAATAAGGAGGACATCTGCCAGGTGGAGTTTTCTTTAAGTTTTTCAGACTCCTAAAAATTGAAAATACCGATGAGAAGGAACTGGCTCGGGCTAGAGAAAATCCATGGGACAGTATATGGAGTTTTCTTTAAGTTTTTCAGACTCCTAAAAATTGAAAATAACGGCGAGCAGGAACTGGCCCGGGCTCGAGAAAAATCGACAGGATAGTATATGGAGTTTTCTTTAAGTTTTTCAGACTCCTAAAATTGAAAATACTGGTGAGCAGGAATGGGCCCGGGCTCGAGAAAAATCCACAGGATAGTATATGGATTTTTCTTTAAGTTTTTCAGCCTATTTAAAATTGAAAACACCTGCGAGCATTAACTAATTTGGGCTCGAGAAAAATCCACAGAAAAGTAGTAGTTAGGATTATTATTTTTGTAATAAAAAGGAAGTGCCAATAGGAGCAATGATCAGGGTCCAAAAGAGGAGGTTTATAAATATCAACATGTGGTCATCCAGCTACAGAGTACCAACTTGTCATAGATCTTGGACCCCAGTCACCAAATTATTTTTCCTTATTCTGACACTTCCACTACAAATTCATAGTTACTGCATCAAGTGTTGGTATTTGTTTCACCTACATGGTTTTTCAGTTGAATCAGATCACAGGTCTTCTTCCATAGCACTACAAAACACTAGCTACTTCTACAAAGTGTAGCCTACAAAATTTTCAGTCTACATAGCACTACCACCAAGTACTTTGTCAAATTCTCCTTGAGTACCAGAATAAAATGTTTTCCTTTGTGCTCATCGGGTACTAGACAACATCTTTGCATCCATTCGGTACTATGGGAGGAACTTTGCGTTCATCCGGTACTGGTTAAAAATCTGCTTCCATTTGGTACTGTGGGAGGAGGTATGCGTTCATTCAGTACTGGGTAAAACTCTTTGTCCATCCGGCATTGTGGAAGGAGTTTTGCGTTCATCCGGTACTGGGAAAAACTCATTATTCATCTGGTACGGATGGTTGCCTCTGTGATCATCTGGTACCAAAGGAGAAGGTCTACGCTATTCTAGTACTGAGCACAACTCTACGTTCATCCGGTACTAAGGTGATCTGGTACTAGTAATAAGGTGTTGGTATTCCTTATCCTATATTCAAGTTTTTGTTGCTCGATTTAAGTGTTTCAAGTAATAGGATGTATAAACTCAACATTTTTTCGTTTTATTAAGGAATTATACTAATTATGTATTAAACATGTGGTTACTCTCAAATTATGGCACACTCCCTACCATGAACTTCTGCAAGTCCTCGTCTACATTTCCTTGTGAAGAAAACATTCCTATATACCCAAAATGTTGAGAGTACGAGGTAATTGTGTCTCTAACAGGATCAATTTCATGCCTTTCATTTATCTAGTAGAGAAACGTCATAATCCCATGATTCAATATCGTGTCATTGAATGACTCAAGTCGCATCTTTATGCATGTCAAACTATGATTCTGATGATGTCAGACGATTTCATACTTGTGAGTTCCGGTCATAACGACCACATCTCTTGTCATCATTATCCAACACTCACGTGAATATGGTTTGACGCCAACTTTCATACGAATCTATAAGTTATTCATGAATTCGACTTGTCTTACCTTGTCATCATTACCCTGGATGTGACCGTTGTAAACCAAATTTTAATTTATAAATGCTCCTATGGATGGCTTTTCCATCCAGATGAGCATTATTTACCATTTCTATTGTCACACCACCTGCATTTACACTGTGATCTTGTTCCTTCATATATTTTTCATACTTATCCTCTTCCGGTACTCCATCACGGTCTGCGTTGATCTGGTACTCCATCATGGTCTATGTTGATCGGTACTCAACACCCGATCCTTTGTTTCATGCCTCATACGCCTTAAAAAAAAATTAATCTAGCATGGGGATCAAAAGGCATGAGCCTGTGTTCTAGTTATACAGGGAAACACCAGAATATCAAGCTTGCAAGGAAAGATTTGAATAGGTTGGATGGGTCCCATTTTTGGAGAAGTTTAAAGGATATCATGAAGGAGTCTCTCTTGATTTTGTGTAGACATATGATGGAGAAAGTGTTCAGTTTGGAGATATGAATTTAATGATTTCAAAGGCCACCATAAAAGAGGCTACATGCCTCCCTTCATCTGGAGAAAAATACTTCAAGGGGGTGATCGTTGACAGGAAGATTTGTCAAAACTTTCTCAGGCTAGAACATCAAGACCCTGATTGGACTAAGAGAATTCCTTAAAGCTGCATCAAAGAAGAATATTGGACTATGCTCATTAGTTTGCATATATTTCTCACATGCGAGGGGAGGTATGCAGTAACCTTCCTATACCATTTGAAACTTTTGTCACATTTTTAAGGAGGGCCACAAATTGATTTTCCTCACTTCCTATGGATGAGTTTAAATAAAATGGTGAGAGGAGTGAAATCAGCTTCCAAGAAACTTGAAACCAGCCTCCATCACCATGGCTTAATAACACTTTTGGTTGTCCATTACTTGAGGACACAAGGTAGTAGTTGGAAGCAACTACTCCAACAGAATTTTTCTCATGAAGGAATGTCCAAATATGTAGAGGAATAGGAAACAGAAATACACAGTGAGGGGTCCATCAGAAAGGTAAAGAAATAAAAAGGGAATAAATTAGGGGGTGAAGAAGCCACTGTTACACCCAACTCATCCCAACCTATTGCGTAATTGTAGAAATATAAGTATGTTGTGAAGGATCCCACTACATCCAGAAAGAAGAAAGCCTCCCAATCTCAAAAAATAAGTCCAACCTTGATTCCAAAAGATAAAAGACAGAAGAGGAAGGACTCTGAGCTAGGTGAGTGATCAGATAGTGCTCCTAAAGCAATCATTGAGTTATCACCAGAGCCATATAGAAAATTTGAAAAGACCCATGAACTCAACATTCAGAGCAAGAAAAAGGGTCAAAAGAAGGGTGTGTCAGCAGAACGAATCCTAGAAGATCCCACTACATATAGGAAGGAGAAGCATTCCCAGTCTAAAGTACCTAGTCCAGCCTCGAGTCATAAAGATAAAATTCCACAAAGTGAGAAGTGAAAGAGGAAGAAGAAAGGTCAACATGAAGTTTTACATGATGTCCCTAAGGAAACTATTGAGCTCCCTCGAGAATCGGTTAAGGAGTTGGAAAAGACCCCTGAAGCAGTTATTGTGTCTCCTCAAGAACTGATTAGTGAGTTGGAAGAAACTCCTAAGATGACAAGTGGAAGTAAGGGGAAGCTCAAAATGAGGAAGGCTCAAAAGAAAAAAATTGCAAAGCCTACACCTCAATCCTCCAGAGTGGAAATAGGGAATGTTCAGCAACGACAAACTCTAGAACCCACACTTCGGTCCTCCAAGATGAAAATAAAATCGCCACAAGAGAAACAAGTTTCCATGCCTATAACTTCTATTAAGATGAAGAAGAGGAATTTTTTTGAGGAGACTTCCACCCCTATCAGCAAATCTGAGGAAGTCTCACTTCGTATACGAAGGACCACCAAAAGCATGGCCAAGCAGACAACAGTTCCACATGTGCCTTTTCTTCAAGAAGAGCCCATTGATATTTATAATTCTCCAGAGAAAGAAAGTGGCTATGGATCTACGATCAGTGAAACCAAGGGGTTGGTGAAAGAAACATTGAGAGGTCTAAGAAAGGAGAAGGAAGCCTGAGAGGAGATCATTGAACAAACAACCACATCTAATCCTGACAATTCTCTGAGCAAACAGCAATTGATAGTAAATATTGGGAAGTTGACAAAACATAATGAGAAGCTGAAATAAGAAGTTATAGAGTACCAAGTATTGGATAGGCACATTAAGGCAGAGAATGCACAATTAAAAGAATGTAACCTAAGGTTATAGGATGCACAAGAAGAGGTCTCTGCTAAACTCAACAAAGTTTTACGTTTGATCCAATACACTAGGGTGATTAAGAAGGAACTTAGGAGCGAAGATTTTGGTCTTAACATCCTACAACCAGAGAAATGATGGGGAATGGTTCAGTTTTGAAAAATTTTGAGTATCAGTTTTGATGTTGTTGCATGAGGGAATGCAATGACTTTAGCATGGGGGAAATGTTGAGTCTCCATTTTGACACTTCTAGTATATTATATTACCCTCTATCTGAGCCTATTTTACCTATGCTATGTGTATATAATTGACCGTTTTCTCCACAAATCTACTTGATGACCTTCTCCATGTGCATAGAGAGGTAAATTATATTCAGGCATGATTTTTTTAGTTTTCTTGATTAAATTTGATTACATGATTGATTATGTATGTTCCTAATCACTTTGACTCTTAAGTAGCTTCATTTGGTACTTCACTAATCCGGCACTACAACCATAGCATGATCTGGTACTCTGTTGGATCCGGTACTCTGCTCGATCAGGTACCCTGTTTGATCAGGTACCAATGCTCCACCTATTTCGGTACCGATGTTCCACCTATTCCGGTAATCCATAGCATTTATTCTGGTACCAGCACAGTGTCGCATCCAGTACCATCACAACTTAGCATCGCATCCGGTACCACTAGCTCAGCACCGCATTCGGTACCTCCATCTCAGCGCCTCATCTGGTACCAGTCTTGCGCCTGTTCCGGTGCTTCCTTTGCACCTAATCTGGTACTCATGGTCGTGACTGTGTTCATCTAGTACTAAACCCATGTCTACAGGATTTACATGTTGAACGAGTATGTTGATGGATATTCTAAGAAGTCAGTTGGATAGAAATCTCTTAAAGTAGTTTTTGAGATCACGGTAGATTTCATCACTCATGCACTTTGTGTCATCAGGATGAAGTCCATTCCTAGAGATTCAATATGAATTGCCAATTGTAATATTTTAAAACCATTTGATAATTATCTTTAGATCTTGGTAGTAATGGCTCACCTTATTTATAAGGGATGTTGTATAGACGATAGGAAGTAATGAGTAATGATGTAATGAAGCAAGTAGCAAGTAAAGAATGATACATATTGTCATGATGTACAAAATGTTGAACTGTTGATTCAATCTACAAATTGAAGGAATACAATGATATGTTGTGCAATTCATGAGCATGAGTAAAGCGTTTTAGTCTGTTATCTCTTTAGAGGTACCTTGTTGGTTTGGCAAGGGCCCACCGCCCCAACCAAGGTAAGCCTCCATGTATATGTTTTTGTGTGATTGCGTGAGTGTGAACATTTAACAGTTGTGTGATGTAAATGATTTCAAATGCATTTTAAGTTCAGTACAGAGTCACTTGATTTTGAATCAGTGTGAGTAATTAGACATTGGATAGAGTAGATAGTTCCCTTTCCATTTCTGCAAATTAACATTTAATTGATAAGAGTTTGATGTGTGGGATTGTTAAGCAAGTGAATGTTATTGTTTTGACTTTGTAATTGTGGTGTTCTTAGTAGGTATAGGAACCATAAGATTTCATCTCTCACCTTCATGTTCCATATAATGAAGTCTCTCAATCATGTTGCTTGTTTCATGTACTAAAGAAGGTGTGATTGAATTGAATAGAGCTATGATTGATCTCTATCTAAGAGTGAATCAAGTGGGTTGTTGATAACTATTTTCAATTGCTACAGGGAACAAGATCTTAAGTTCATCTCTTCATTTCATGAGCCTGTAATGAACAGACTTGTCATCTAATCAAGAGCCTTTTCAATTGAGTGTTTGTTTGAGAAGTTTTGTTATCAGTTTTATCTCTTGAGTTTAAAGTTGTGTGAAGCATTCATAAATTCTAGAAACATAGTGTTATGTTATTAATTATTTCCTCCTTGAGCTAGATATAACAGACATAGATAGGTTACCTGTTTTCGGCACATATAGTGTAACAACTCTTTCGATTACGAATCTAGCAAATGAAGGGATATAACCAATAACACACCCATTGTAACTTCCTCTTCTTTCTCTCACAGTATCCTCTCTCATAATACAATATACGCAATGATGCATAGTCGCAATACGTTTCCCTCATAAAAGAGGGTTGCCTTCTAGGGGGAAAAACCCTAACACAACTTCTATCATCAGATTTGTGACCTTAATGAACGGTCTAGCTTTACTGTGAGATTACAATATACATTTACAAGGAAAATTTTCCTTTGATGGAAAGCCCCCCCACATGGAAGGGTGTACAGTATTCATGGGGTATAAACATGTCTAAAAACAAAGACCTATGAAACATGAAGATAATCAGGCTCCACAACCAACATTAACCTTCTTGGATAAATCAACATGCTACAACAACAATATTTTTCTTCACGATGAATTACAAACCTATGCATTCTGCAAATTACCATTTAGTTATCAGAATGGTCAATGTTCACTTGTTAGTCTTCCATTCATGCATTATGTTTTAGAATGTAATCCATTATTCTTATATATATATATATATATATATATATATAGGCTCACATTCCACTGCCCAACTCTCAGTAGTCATTAAGGTTGGGACTTTGTTCTCCTGATAGAGTCTTTACACAGCTCCTCCACATGGAACTCCTTTAGTATGCAACTTTCGTATTGCATATCCATCACTATTTATGATGGCCTCAACCTTGAGTCAAAATCAACTTTACCATTTCAATTGTTTACCAATATTCCACAGGGAATATAAACTTGCATTGTTATGATGCATTCTGAATTACATATGCACATTATCCCCTTGTGTTGTCATGCATGGTGCTCTTACTACATGCTTCAACATATTGTGTGTCTACTTAAGCACACTTATACTTTCTTTTTTGTATATATGGAAATTTAGTTAGTTCATGATTGTTCATAATCATTTACATCCATCCTTTAAAATCCTAATCAAGTTTCCTTTTATCATGACAATGAAGCATCCCAGTTTATTTAGTGCTTCATCAATTTATACTATCCTTTCCTGAGGGAATGGAACACATTCCCCTCAAGCTATCATTCAAAACAAAACTTTCATGACTCTTAATAATAGAGTTACCCATGCATCCATGGTATTCATTCAATCTTGGCAAGTGCAATTATTGCCTTACATTTCACTCATTCAGGCAGTCACATTGTTCCTTTAGTATAAATATACTCATACATCATACGTGTGTATCACTTTCACATTTAATATCATTCATTCATATCTTTTTGGTCTCAATATCAGTCTTTGTATCAAACAACCTTATAATGCATTAAATCCAAGCACTCAAGCATATACAAACATAAATAAACATTCATCATGCAAGCTCATTGATTACACTTTTTACATGTCATTCATACACATGGACATATCAGACTTCCATATCCTTCTCCCAAGGATCTTACTGCCATTCTTATGACAAGTCTCATAGAGATAATCAACACTGAGCTTCCCTCTCTATTTAGAGCTTGCAGTCATTCACATGATATCCACATGGAAAGTTTAAGATATATAATCATAACTATGTCCCCCTATCCGTATGAAAACAACCAGCAAGAAGGCATTCTTGCCTCAACTACTATAAAATTATTCAACAACCTAGAAATACCAGCTGGACAATTCCTACAATTCCCAAGGAAACAAGACAACTTATCAAGCTTCATTTTCATGCCACAAACCATTTTTTGTTAACAGACCTTTTTATCAAGGGAATCATTTTCTATATCCCCTCTCACTACTACTTGAGCATACCAAACCATACCTCATATGGATACCATCAACCTCTAGATGTCAATCTAACCCATTGGTCATCTAGAAGTTCCCCAACACTTCCTTTACCACATTTGGGATCAAAATTCCATTAAGAATTCTACCTTTATCCTCATAGTGTAATATACAATCAATATCATCAGCATTTTACTTATGTTGTTGTAATCATATCATCACTAACCATATGATCTATGGAATCACCATATTTTACATCCAATGACAAACTATAATAAGTCTATATGCACCAAGCATTTTACTCATGCCTGCAGTGTAGACGTATTCCACTTGCTTACTTCTTTCATTCTCATGCGTAGCCACACCCTTTAAGTTAATAGGGATATATACCCCATTAGCACAACCATGAGCCTTTGAACTTTCTCATGTCACCTCACTTCTTCCATGAGGGTTATTCTCATTCCATAGGACTCCTTTTTACTCTACAAAAAGAGATTAACCCAATAGCAAGTTTTCAGTTATGATAGGTCAAGTAAGTTGACCTCACATATTTCCATAAGGCCTCTAGACATGGAGAATTATGCTCACAAGGCCAAGTCTCTTATTTAAGCAACAAATGTAATTAACAAAGGCTTCATAAGCTCACATTTCCAAACAACCTTGCCACATCTTCAGTCCATTCACATCCAAGTCTTGCTATTAGTACCTATCAGCATAATCCCACTCTTGTAGGAGGATCTTTCATTATACCAAAGCAACAATATGCTCCCTCTACTACACATCCACCTGTAACTTTTATGTTGTAAGAATTTTCCAAAAGGAAACCTCAACCAAGGGGCTTGTGCAGATAACAGATAAACTTCTCCAACGCAGGGTAACTTTTCTAACAATCTTGTCTTTGCCTTTTTATAGAAGTCATGTGGTTGATTTCTATCCCATCCAGGCCTAGTGTTTGAATCTTGCTCTGATAGATAGGGTAGGAGAGGGTGCCCTCCCCCTTAAATTTTTTCTAGTAAAAAAAAATTAATCGACTCTTTCATGAGCCCATGCAAGACAAATGTTGTTTCCTACTCTCATACCACTACATCACACACCCGGCCCCCTAAGTATCCTTTTTAAGGGATGGGGTTATAAATTTTCTGCTTTCCTACAACTACTTGAATTCCTTGGATGAGGACTCCATTTCCTTGTGCTCACCATGTCCAAAACCGAGTTATGGTCCTAGCATTATAGTGTTCCAAAGTTTTAGGGATGTTTTTTGCCAATGGCCACCCCCTTCACCGCGTGGCTTCATATCTTTCGTATTGTCCAACCTGGCACTTTCATGGCCCAGATCTTTGCACTATAGCAATGGTGTGGCCCCTAGAGGAGTGGTTTCCATGAATGTTCCCCGAGCCTTCATGAATATCAGGCCTTCAGCCCTTCGTCATTCTTGTACATGTCTGAAAACATCCCCAGAGACTCAAAGTCTCAGAGTCTCTTTCCTCTTCAGAATCTATGGTGGACCTCAATCCACCCTTTAATATAATGGTTGAGATTCACCTACACCTAACACATAGTTTAGACATGACAAGAAGGGTCCTACACTTAATTCGCAACAAATCCCATGATGCCATGTGGAACTATCGAGGCACGTCGCATCACCATGGTGTACGCGGGCCCATCCAATCAGATTTGGATGCTACAACAAGGAAATTCGATACTTTGGCGCTTCAACATTTAACACATCCTCCTATATCCTCAAATCTCCTAGAGTTTCGAAGTTTTGAACTTCTGAAATTCCTCACCACATACACCTGCCTTCAGACTTCGGGATATTCTTACCCATTATACTTTATGTTTCCCAGAGTAAGACTTCATCGAAGTGTTTACGTTTTCCTTCCACTAGTAGATTGAACGGTTGAGAAAGAATCCCAACGAACCCTCAAATCAACTGCTCACGTTGCTTCTGAATTCTTCCCGACAATCTAACGGTTGGTGGGATTTCATCACTCTAGGATTTCGTGACTTCACGTCCCTTACAGTCCTTAACTGAATAATTCCCTGAAGGGTTACCTACCGGAGAGGCCGTAAACCAGGGATGATTGTTTGTTGTCGGTTGATGGTACCACTCACTATATCCTTCCACTATACTCAATCTAATGGTCAAGAAGGGTCTCGAAGGTGTTAACACATAAGATTGATCATGTAAAGGAGGATTTATGGTTTTCAGAGCCTACATGTATCCAGATCTCCAGGTATTATGTCATACCATCAACTAACAGTCTCCTCGGAGTGTGCAAGCTATTTTTGAGTTGGTGTTGCAAACTGGCGCTGCGAATTAGTTAAGGAAGAGGGTTGGAGGTTAGGAAGCTTGTAGGCATCTAAGTGAAAATATAAAATTACCAACATCAACCTCATAGCCATTAGATACTCCATGAGATTTTTTATCTTGTTTAGAGGTCAAGAATGGTTTGTCTACTTGATTTTCCTTTGGCGCTATGAAATGGCTCAGGCGCTGCGAATTGAGACAAGCGCTACGAAATGAGCTACGAAATTTCCTATAGCAATTGCTTTTACAGATTTGATCATAAATCCAAAATGACGATGTGGGTTTCTATGAAATGTTTTGTGGAGGAATATGATATTCTTGTTGACTTGCTGACCAAATTTCAGCCTAAACCAGTTTGGCATTTGAGAGAAACAATTAAAACACCAATGCACTACGAAATGTGTTGCAAATTCTTTGTTTTGCATAGTTTTTGGATATTCTCCTTGTTGGGAGGTTTCCACCTGTCAAGGAGGGTTCGAATGAATTCTCATGGATCAGTTAGATGTCAAGGGACACATGCACCTAAGTTTTAGATCCATTAAAGACCTCATGAAATGAGTTGGAAACAATTTAGTAATGACTTCCAACAATTTCCTGAAAATTAGCAGTTTGTTGGATTTTTGTCTCTTTTACTATCGCCACCTAGCTCCAAGGCCTAGAATCCAATTAAAGAGATGAGATTCGACCTCCTAAGGATATTTTGATGTTAATTTATATTTAAGAGAGGAGGGAGATATTGGAGAAGGGTTGGATTCATGAGCTAAGAGAGGCTAGAGAGTAGGAGTAGACAGTTTCCCTGTGTGTGTTCATTTGTAATCCTGAGGGCATTTTATGATTATAATCATTATTGTAATTGAAGACTCATGACAGCTATGATTTTAAGATTGTAATTCTTGTGTTTTATATATCTTCTTATTTGAATATATTTCAGATTTTAGGATCAAAGGTTGTCAATGATTTATGGATCCCTAAGTAGCAGAGGATCTGTTGTAATTTTGCCCATTAGTCATTGTTTTATCCAAGTATTTGTTGATTTATTAAACTGAGAGGATCTTTGTTTAGTGAACATTCTATCTTATGTTTTCTTTCTTCATTCTTCCATCTATCAACATATAATCTTGTTTTTTGTTGAGCATCTTCAATGCCTTCAATGAGTAGAATGTTTATGACTCCATTTCCCATTGGTGTAGCCTACTAATCTACAATTTGTTGCCCTCTCCCTTTCTTTCTCCATCTTGACGATCCACCTATTCAAACCAAAACTTACCATTACAAACCTATTTTATGGGTATTGGGATTATCCTCTAGCAGTCTAAGGGTGGCTCTCAGTGCTAACATTCTTAGCACCATTGTCGAGGACGAAGTTGAAGATCTTCCCTAGGTTGTACGACAAAGATCACATCTAGTTCTTGATGGTGAACAAGGATTGGAGGCAGAAAATACTGCATCTTTCACCTCGCGATTCCACTCCATGAAGAACCAAGATGTCAAAGGCTATGGAGGATATCTTGGCAAGGATATTTTCTCCTCTAAACTTTTCATCCATCTCTGGTTTTCCAAATCCAGTGCCTCATCTATCAAAATGGGGAGATTTATTTCCTATCTTCAGAGAAGAAAAGGATGATGATCATGTTCAGTATCTCATTGATTTTCATCAATGCATGGAGTAGTTGAACTTGCATTAGGAGGATGTCTTAATGAAAATGTTTATGTTCTCCCTGAAGGATGATGCCAGAGACTGGTACTTTTCTCTCCCTGCTGCAAGCATAGCCACCTTGAAAGAATTCCATGTTTCTTTCAATTTGCACTGTAAAAGGTATTAATCCTCTGATTTTCTTTTTCATGATTGTTGTGAGGAATGTGAGAAAAGTGTTTAAGCTGCATTAAGTTGCTCTCCTGACTGTGAAGTTGAAGAAGATAACCCAGTCAAGGAAATTAGTGAAGGATCGTCGCTTTCTTCTTCTTGTTCCTATGTACTGGATGCATATTTAAATGATAGTTCTGATCATAAAAATACAATGGACATTTCTCCTGACTATGAAGCTGGGATAAATGATAAGTTAGTTAAAAAAACTAGGGAAGTTTCCTCTTTGTTTTTTCCTAGCTTTTCATAATTGAAGGCGGATTTTGTTTGTTTCTCTTATGAAGAAAATGCAGAGGATATTTATGTTCTTGAAACAGATGTATTTAGTAGACTTGCTTATGATGAAGAAGTTGTTCCAAATAATGACCATGAGCAGCCCTATTTTTATAAAAAACATGTCTATGAGAAGCATATTGTTCTTACAGTACATGCAGAAATGATTAGTAGTCATCCCACGGGTGGTTCTGAAGATGACGAGCAACCATTCAACCAACAAATGCTTTCATCAATTTTTTATCCACCTGTACATGCTGAGAACATCAAACAACATGTGAGAAATGATGAAATAAAGGAGGTAACTTTTTACCTGTTTAGTATGCCTTGCCAATAGTTTCATGACCCTATCAATGGATACATGGAGTTGCACTTTTCAAATGCTTTGGAGCCTACAAATTTTATCATTTTGTCATCATTTGGAGGTTATATTGGTGATCCTAAGATTGTATTTAGTGAATTGTCACACTTTTGTTTATTCTTATGGATCATTTGTAGTGAAGAGAAGAATTTTTTTACCAAACAATTTGAGTGGCTATGGTTGAAGTTTATTTTCACCTAAGCAAACTATAAAAGTTAGTTACAGTAGGGTCATGTATATAAATAAGCTCATATTCAAGCATTTCAGTTTTCATTTTGCTTTATTTATTTGAATAAGACTCCACCATCCCTATGGATAAGGAACTAGAACTACATGATTCTTGGAGCCTCACAGGGAGGTCTCCATCCCCTGTGGAGCCATATGTTAACACATAAGATTGATCATGTAAAGGAGGATTTATGGTTTTCAGAGCCTACATTTAACCATATCTCCAAGTATTATGTAATACCATCAACTAACAGCCTCCTCAAAGTGTGCAAGTTATTTTTGAGTTGGTGTTGTGAACTGGCGCTGCAAATTAGTTAAGGAAGAGGGTTGGAGGTTAGGCAGCTTGCAGGCATTTGAGTGCAAATATGACATTACCATCATCAACCTCGTAGCCATCAAGTACTCCATGATATTTTTTGTCTTGTTTGGAGGTCATGAATGGTTTGTCTACTTGATTTTCCTTTGGCGCTACGAACTAGCTCAGGCGCTGTGAATTGAGATAGACACTACGAAATGCGCTACGGAATTTCCTGTAGCAGTTGCTTTTACAGATTTGATCATAAATCCAAAACGACGATGTGGGTTTCTCTTAAAGTTTTTGTGGAGTAATATGATATCCTTGTTGACTTGTTGAACAAATTTCAGCCTAACCCAATTTGGCATTTGAGAGAAACAATTAAACACCAGTGTGCTACGAAATGTGTTGCAAATTATATGTTTTGCATAGTTGTTGGATGTTCTCCTTGTTGGGAGGTTGCACCTTTCATGGAGGGTTTGAATGACTTCTCATGGATCATTTAGATGTCAAGGGACACCTACACCTAAGTTTTAGATCCATTAAAGACCTCATGCAGTGATTTGGAAACAATTTGTTAATGACTTCCAACAATTTCCTGAAAATTAGCAGTTTGTTGGATTTTTGTCTCTTTGACTATTGCCACCTAGATCCAAGGCCTAGAATCCAATGAAAGAGATGGGATTTGACATCCTAAGGAAATTTTTATGTTATTTTCTATTTAAGAGAGGAGAGATCTCTTGGAGAAGGGTTGGATTCATGAGCCAAGAGAGGCTAGAGAGAGTAGGAGCAGGAAGTTTCCTTGTGTGTGTTTATTTGTAAGCCTGAGGGCATTTTGTGATTGTAATCATTACTTTTATTGAAGACTCATGAGAGCTATGATTTTCAGATTGTAATTCTTGTGTTTTATATATCTTCTTATTTGAATATATTGCATATTTTAGGATCAAAGGCTGCCAATGATTTATGGATCCCTAAGCAATAGAGGATGTGTTGTAATTTTTCCCATCAGTGATTGTTTTATTCAAGTATTTGTTGATATATTAAACTAAGAGGATATTTGTTTAGTGAACATTCTATATTATGTTTTCCTTCTTCGTTCTTCCATCTATCAACATATAATCTTGTTTTTTGTTGAGCATCTTTAGTGCCTTCGATGAGTAGAATGTTTATGACTCCATTTCCCATTGGTGTAGCCTACTGATCTGTAGTTTGTTGCCCTCTCCCTTTCTTTCTCCATCTTGTTGATCAACCTATTCAAACCAAAACTTACCATTAAAAACCTATTTTATGGGTATTGGGATTGTCCTCTAGCAATCTGAGGGTGACTCTCAGTGCTAACAAAAGGATCCTTAGATCTACGGCCCACATTACTTTGCGACTTTGGCATTCAAGGATTTCAATCGTTTAACACTTTTTTACTCCCAGAGTGGGTCAACGTCAAATAACCATAGGACTCACCAATCCAATCAACGGTTAATGTTTATTGCTTGATCTAATAGTTTCAATAGCACCTGAAATGTAAATGGATGGCTATTATAGCACAATCATTTTTACAAAGGGTCTTCTCTATGCAATACCCTACTCCACTCATTTTCAACCGGATGTTGGCAGGTGTCCCTTCCATGACACCTTGGCAACCAAGTTGGCACAGTGCGTCATTATGATGTCACTCTTTCTATCTCTCTTAGGTACATTATAGTTCAAGGCATGGAACCAGGGGCAAGATTTGGGTCGTGTCGAGTTATAATACTCGGCCTTGTGGCTAAAGCTTATGTATGGACTTAACAGTCCTACAGCCTTAAGTAGCTTCTTACTGCTGGGTTATTAACCTAGCTTCCTCGGGTCTTTATGCCTTTAACGGGACCCTCAAGTCTTGGAGACCCTACCTTCTCCAAACCAAAGAATCTCCTGTATTTTATGGCCGCCTCTAACCTTCGACATGCCATTACCACATAATTACATCCCTTCCATGGATCGTCAATCGTTTCCTATGGTTTTAATTTCCTTTCTCTTGGAACCATCACTGCATCAAATTACACATTTACCTTTATTTATATACCTATATTCCTTATGTACATAGAAAGCATAGATATAGGTTTACTTTCTTTGTCTTAGAATATTAAAAGATAATTATATTCAACTGTGCAAGGCATGCACCAAACTTGTCATCCTACAATCACCCGAATGCAGGAGTTTACAAATGAAAACAAGCATTATTACCATTAATCATGCAATGCACATCTCTAACACAATCACAAACGTCCAATCATGCATTTTTCATTTATAGAGATTACTTCCTTAATAATTTCCCCATGTACATATCGTGTATGGTCGGCTCTAGGTCCATTGATTCTTCAAATCAGGCTACAAAACCCTTCATAAAATCTAGTCTCTATTCATTTTGTTACACTCTCTTTGGTTCATTGGTTGTTAGGTACCATATATATTATAATAGCATAAAATAGAAATATTGCATAGAATAATAGTGGAATAGCAACATAAAACATAAATACTACAGAGAATAACAACAGAAAAGTGAATTATATGGAACCACAACACCAAAATAATACATTTTTTAATAGGAAACAATGTTCACTTACCTCTTCGAGGGGGAAACCTCCAATAGAGAAAATCTCTATTACAATAATTCTCCAGACAAAACTTCTCATGCATTTGATTCCTATTTATACTAAATCTATCTACCACAAGAACAATCTAGAGGAATATCTTCTAGAAGCGGAAGCTTCTATTAGGTCTTCTTACATTTGACTTATTCTTCTTTATTTCTAGGCCTTATTAATATTTTCCTTTATTACATAGAAAATATATTATTCTACCTACATGAGGGGTTAAGGATGTTAGGTCCCTAACATTCCCTCAGCCTTAAAAATAGTCTTGTCCTCAAGGCTTGAGATGAGAAAATTTCCACAGAATGGTAGTTGGCTCCCATGTGGCATCTGTTGGAGTTGTATATTTCCACTATACTAACACTTCCTTGATGGTGCGGTGATGGATACGATGCTCATGCTAGCCAAGACTGCTTGTGGCTACGACCAGATGAATCATTCTTCATCCAACTCAGGGAGATTGGTTTGAGCTTGGAACGTAGTTCCAATCACCTTATTTAAGCATGAGACATGAAAAATGGGATGGAGCTTAGAATGACTTGGCAAAGCTAACTAGTATTTGAAAAATATACAAGGACCACAAAATTTAGGTGCAAGTTTCTGACAATGTTCCTCCTTGAGTGAAGTTTTCTTACAAGGATGCAGTCAAAGATACACATGGTCCCCTTCAGCAAATTGACATTCAGAATGACCTTGATCTGCTTGGTGCTTCATGCAATTATGAGCCATTACCAAATTCTTTTTGAGGGAATGGAGAATATCCTCTTGAACTGTAAGAGTTTTGTCAACTGCCTGAACCTTCAAGACACTTGGCATGTATGAGAGAACTGAAGGTGGATTTTTCCTGTATAATACTTCAAAAGGAGTCATGTGAGTAGTTGTATGGTAATATGTGTTGTACCACCATTCATCTAGTGGTAACCATTGAGCCCACTAATATTTCCTCTCAGATGCAAAACACCTTAAATATGTTTCCAAACACTTGTTGACAAATTCAATTTGGCCATCAATCGAGGATGATAGGTTGTTTTGAGATGCAATTGGGTTCCCTATAGCCTGAACAATTATTTCCAAAAATAACTGGTGAAAGTTGGATATCAATAAGAAACAATAGAATGAGGCATGCCATGAATCTTGAAGATATGATCCATGAAAAGTTGAGCCAAGGTGGAGGTGGTAAATGGGTGTTGAAGAGAACAAAAATGAGAATATTTGGAAATAGGATCCACTACCACCATGATTACTGACTTATTTCTCGATTTAGGTAAGCCAACAATGAAGTCCATAGAGATATCCCTCCAAATAGCGGGTGGAATCGGAAGTGATTGTAGTGTGTCAGGGGATTTGACTGATTATCCCATGTTGCATTAATAGACATCACATTCCACCACAAAGGTGTAGACATATTGTTTCATACCATCCTAGAAAAAAGAACGTTTGACCCTGTCATAGGTTTTGGTAAACCCTTATTTCCCAGTTGTGGGTGTAACATGAAGCTCAAAAAGCATTGTGGATTTAAGTTGTGACTGCTTACTTAAATACAGATGAACTTTGTAGCGAAGCTCATCATTGTGCCAAGAGTACCCTGGGGAAAATGAATAATTTTCTTGTAATTGTTTGATCAAATGCAAAAATTTTGGGATCTTGCAACCATTCCTAGCGAACAGCTTGGAGCCAATCAAGTACAATGAAGGAGAGTGAAAAGAGGGACACTTCATATTCATATTTTCTTGAAAGAGCATCAACAACCACATTGTCTTTTCCTTTCTTGTAAATGATCTCATAATCATATCCAAATATCTTAGTCACCCATTTTTGTTGCTCCAGGGATGAAAGACATTGCTCCAAAAAGAACTTTAGGCTATGATGATATGTCTTAATTTGGAAGTTTTGTCCCAATAGATAAGGGCGCTAGAGATCCACTGCATGCAAAATAGCCAACATTTCCTTTTCATAGATCGATTACCCAAATGTCGCTCTAACAGTTGTTTGTTGGTAAAGTCCAAAGGCATCACATTCCAGGACTAAGGTCTTTATGAAGTCAAGAAGGGCTAGGATAGGAGTGGTGCACATAGCCTCCTTAAAGGCTTGGAAGGAATGATCAAATGTTGGAGTCCAAGTGAAAGCATCATTTTTAAGGAGGGCAGTGAGAGGCACCGCAATTTTTCCATAATTCTTAACAAACTTGCGATAATAGCTTGTTAAACCCAAAAAACCATGCAATATTTTGAGATTCTTGGGGTGAGGCCAATCCTACATAGCTTGAATTTTCTTAGGATCCACCCTGACACCATCCATGCCAACAATATGACCCAAGTACTCCACTTCCTAGGCTCTAAAAGCACATTTATATTGTTTGAGTAAAAGTTGGTGCTGAGAAAGTAGGTGAAGAACTTGATCCACATGAGAAAGATGGGTTTTCCATATTTTAATATAGATGAGAATATCATCAAAGAAAACTAAGACAAAATGACGGAGAAAGGGATGAAAGACATCATTCATGAGGCTTTGGAAAGTGGAGGGAGAATTACACAAGCCAAAGGGCATGACCAAGAACTCATAATGGCCCTCATGAGTTTGAAATGTAGTCTTAGGAATGTCTACCTCTTTCATATGTATCTGGTGGTAGCCAAAATGAAGATCAAGTTTAGTAAAGTACTGGGCACCATGTAATTCATCCAAGAGATCATCAATGACAGGAATGGGAAATTTGTCTTTGATGGTGAGTTTGTTGAGGGTGCGAAATTAAGGACACATGCGCCAAGAGAATTATTTCTTAAGTACCATGACCATAGGAGAAGAATAGGGGCTAATACTATGAAGGATATCACTTGCGGTGAGAAATTATTGAACAATTTTCTCAATTTAATTTTTCTAGGAAAAGGGATGAAGATAGGAATGAACATTGGGAGGAAGGTTGTTGGGGACAGGGGGAATGGAATGATCATGAACACCACGGGAAGGGGGAAGTCCCTATGGAGTGGAAAAAACAACTTGATGTTTGGAAAGGATGGATTGGAGGTCATGATGCATAGAGGGTGTCTCAGTAGCTTGAATAGAATGGAGTTGTGCAATAATGTTGGAATGACCTTTTTTTAGGAGCTTTTCCATGTGATGGGAATTGATGATCTCAAGGGAAATTGTTGTGATTCCTTGGAACTTATATTGTTGTCCCTCTTGGTTGAATTGCATGGTTAATTCCTTAAAATCCATGAGGATGGGGCCAATAGTCCTTAACCATTCTACACCTAGCACAATGTCACAACCACCCATGTTGATAGCAAACATATGAGATTTCATGTTGTTCTCACCAATTTGGAAATGCACATTTTCAAAATGCCCCCCACATTTCATGGAACCTCCATTGGCAATCATGATTTGAAATTTTTTTATTGCACAAATATAGCAACTAGTTTCTTGGGAAATGCGGCGATGAATAAAATTATGGGTGTTGCCACAGTTTATGAGGATGATGACCTTTTGATGCTTAATGCATCCAATTAGCTTGAGGGTTTGGGGAGTAGAGAAGCTAGTGAGAGCATTCATGGAAATGACCGATTCGACTTCTAGGGGGCCCAACGGTGGAGTAAGGTCAATGGGTTTAGGTGACTCATCCATAGGGGGAGCCTCAACCTCTTCTTCAGAAACATCCTCAGAGATGGCCATAAAAAGCTTGTGTTCCTTACACTTATGCCCATGAAAATATTTGTCATCACAATTATAAAAAATTCCCTTGAGTTAGCGTTCATCCATTTCTGCCCAGGTCAATTTATGGATCTTCAGTGGAGTGGAAGGAGGGGCGGGAGTGACTGGTTTAGGGTGGGGAATAAAGCAGAGTTTTTTGGTTTGACAAGAAACAACTTGTTGTGCTTCCTTAGCTCTTTTAGTAGCTTCAACCCAAATCTGGGGGTGAGCCATGAGGACATGGGCATGGATCTCATCCTTGAGTCCACTAATAAAGCATTCTTGGAAAAAAGCATCAGGTATGCCCTCTGTGCGGAAATTCAAGCGCTCAAAAGAAGCTATAAAGTCTTACATTGTGCTAGATTTTTTCAACTTTGTCAAATGGCCTAAATGGTGGGTGTTAGTATCAAAGCATTCTTAAATATCTGCAACAAATTGTGTCCAAGCCATATATCCTTGGTGGGCATTTTTTCTCCATTTCCACCATTTCCAAAAAAAAATTTCTAGATGGAGAACACCATACTAGAGTTTGTACAACTCATTATTAATGTCGTACAAAGAGAAATAGTGTTCCATTTGAGTTACCGAGCTGGTGGGATCTGAGCCATAAAAAAATTTCACATACACTCTAGGAAGGCATAGGTCACATTGAAAGTGATGGGACTGAAAAGTATGGGAATTGGAGAAATTCTCATATTCAAGGTGCAAAGGTTGGTCATAGGAGGTAAGGTCTCCAATAATATTCATCTTGGCGTAGATCTGGGCAGCAAAGGATTCAAGTTGGGTAGAGAGGTATTGTTTCATAGTTTTCGTTTTTGCGTCTATGATGGAATTCATTTTGGCATTGATGGTGGTAATATTGGCATTGAGTTTCTGCACTTCCTTCTAGGTCTCTGAGAAATCACATGACAAGGTATTGAAGTGGGATTCAAGGTCTTGGCTACGGGTGTGGGCCATGATGAAAGGGGGAAATGGAAAGGGACGGGTGGGACCACACAGAAAAGGGGTTATGGGTGAAGGGTATCATGATGATAAGGGTGAAGAGAGGAATCCAATGGGGTAGGTCCCAAATAATGGTTGGAAGGGGGTCGGGACCAAAGAGAAAAAAAAGTTGAAAAATGATAGGTATTACCGTTATAACCCTAAATTGCACCACACATGCTTATCTGGCATCAGGCCAACTCATACCCCTTCATGGCCAAAACATCTGCTGAAAAACCTCTTTGAAAATCCTCTTGGGTCAAGGTACACGCGCCCTAACCCACTACTGCACGCGTGTGAACGCTGCCAGGACTACTACAGCCCGTGTTTACCTAACAAAACAAAAAAATAGGAAAGTTGTCGACAGGACAAAAAGATATGGGTCAGTTAACTGAAACTCCTGGCCATGCATGGCCGAGAGTTCGACCAAAACCCTAGCTCATTTGAGCCTATAAAAGAAGGGGTAGGGGTACCATTTGGAGGAGGAAAATTATACGGAAGAAACTCTGCCCATTTGCCAAATCCATTTGTCCCAACCCTTTAGCCTTTCCTCAAGCCTAAGGAGAATTAACGCGAAGCAGTTGGAGGACAAAAGAAGAGGAGGAGCCCAGGATCAGGATCAAGGAGTGGTGGTTGGTCTCGACTTTGATTGTAAGTTGATTCATTTTGAAAATAATAAAAGAATACTTTTCCCATCCCAATGCATGAGTTATCTATGATTTGTGTAATTTATGCTTAATTTCTAACCCTCAAGTAGAAAACTACCATGCATGCATAGTGTTTTGTCTTGATTGCAGGATTATCTTTGGAAGGAGCAGTGCAAGTAAGCGGGCAAAGCGCAACGGAGGATCTACACCAAACATCAGTAAAAAGGTTAGTAGTTTCTTTCCATGCATGTATTGCGAAAGAGGGGTTTACGTTTTGGGTGGTAGGTTAAAAAGTAATTTCTTTACGGTCAAAATCTGCATGCAAGTCTAACCCTAGTTTGCTAGTCCATAGGCTATTTTTCCCAACAACAGAATTGGCGACCATACTGAGGATTTTACGATGTTTATATATGATTTTTATCTCTTTTTTGTGTCTTATGGATTATGCGTGCAAAAATGTATTTACATGTTTATGTCCATGATCTTTTTATATGTGGGCAAGATGCCAATCTAAAATGTGATTAGCTAGAGTATATGTGATTTGATTTAAACTCCTAGGAACATGAAAATATGTAATATAATCAAAGTTGTGTTCCAAGAGACGTACCCTAAGGAATCGTGGATGTAAAGTTGGGTCATGAACCCGGTATATTCTGTTTAGCTGCGACACAACCAGTTGAGCGTCTAGATAGACCCAGAGACGAGGGATAATGACAAAGCATCACGAAGGAACTCAATAACTGCATTATACTCAGCAACATTATTTGTGGTGTCACCTAATCATATACCTCCGGAAGATAACAACTGACCCTGTGGTGTAAAGATTACCCAAGCTGCGGAGGCAAGCCTCCACGTGTGTCTACTAGCACCGTCTGCATACCCAACGAACACCTCGGACTCACTTGACATCTGCCATATTGATGAAAGATAACATCAATGACACGTCCATAACACATTTTTAAAAGAAATATAAAAAAGTAATAGCACAAAGACTATACATATGTTACAAAAAGTTACCCACAGTGACCTTTCTATGAGTAATACTTCTTGAGGTAGAGCCCATTTCTAGGCTTCGCCAAAGCATTCCCTTCAAAATTGACCAAAGGATAAGCGCCCTTTTTTAACACCTCTTTGATAATGAAGGGTCCAAACCACATGGGTTTAAACTTTCCTGCCCCCAGGGGGTCCTTATCTTGTTCATAGACCAAGACAAGGTCGCCCTCAGAAAAAATCTGAGGACAAACGGACCTATCATATTGACACTTGACCTTATGTTTATGAGCCTCATTGGCCAGGGCCACCTCGCGACGCTGCTCATCAAGTTTCTCAAGGTGTACTAACCGCTCTTCAAGTGGAGAAGTGTCTGGAAATAACTATACTGCCAATTTCAGAGATGGGATTTGACATTCGATGGGCAAGACTGCCTCCAGCCCCTAAACGAGTTGGAAAGGTGAGAAACCGGTTGCAATCTTAACTAAGGTTCGGTAAGCCCATAATGTCGAGTATAACATCAAATGCCAATTTGACTTGGCTGAGTTGATAGTTCATTGTAGAATAGTTTTAAGGGTTTTGTTTACAGCTTCCACCTGCCCATTGGCTTGGGGATAGTAAGGTGAGGAATGTTCTTGCCGTAACCCAAGCTTTGATGTTAATTTGGACATCATTTGGTTTTGAAAGTGACTGCCATGGTCAGTGACAATCTCTCTCAGGATGCTGAACCATGCTATAATCTGGTTAAATAAGAAGAGAGTTGCAGTCTCTCCATCATCCTTAAATGTTGGCATAGCTTCAACCCACTTAGTGAAGTAGTCGATAGCCATGATGATATAGCGGTGCCCCCTTGATGACGGGGGGTTGCATGTAGTGTAATCAATCCCCCACTTAGTGAAGGGACCAACTGTGATGGCAGGAAACATGGGAGCTAGATGTGCCCTCATCTTCTGAGAGAAGATTTGGCACGGATGGCACTTCTTGACCGACTCGATACAATCTTTCATAAGTGTGGGCCAGAAGTAACCTGCTCGTAAAATATTTTGGGTTGTTGCCAACCCAGATAAGTGACCGCCACAAGCTCCTGTATGACAATCTTTGAGCACTATGACGGCCTCCTCATGAGTGAGACATCAACGCAAAATGCAATCTACACCTCTCCGATACAACGTATCATCGAGTATGAGATAATTCTTAGCCTGATGGCGTATCCGTCGACGCTCATCACGAGAAGCAGAGGTGGGGCACTTCAAAGTCTGGATATAGACCAGTATATCTCCGTACTAGGGGTCTGAAGATTCAATCAAAAACATATCCCCCCGGATAGGCGATTCCTCAGGCACAACGTCACCTGACTCAACCGAAAGTTCCGAAATAAGTTTTGCGAAGACCAATGACTTCTTGGACTTGGCTGAAACAAAGTCTAAGTCAAATTCTTGGAGGATGACCATCCATATACTGATTTTTCCACCGATAACTCGTCATGTCAGCATGTACTGGAATGGATTCACGATAGCGACAACGGTGGTCTTACGAAACAGAACATAGTGACGGAACCGTTGAACAGCATGCACTGCTGCCAACGCAAGTTTTTCGAGATGGGAATAATTAAGTTCCAGTCCTATGAGGCCTCGGCTCAGGTAATAGATCACGTATTCTGAAAATGAATCATCTTCTTGAACTAAAACCATGCCTATGGTTGACTCTGCGGTAGCCAGATATAATAAGAAATCTTTGTTATAATTAGGTGGCCGTAGCAGAGGTGTGGTTGTGAGAGCATGTTTTAATGCATCGAAAGAGCGTTGAACAACTTCGTCCCAGAAAAAGGGAACATCTTTCTTCAGTAAATACATAAATCCCTTGGTGATTTCGGCATAGTTGGCGACGAAGCGTCGTAAGAAGTTTGCCTTGCCTTGAAGACTTTGAAGTTGTAAGATTGTGCGTGGGGGGGGGCAACTGGATTATTGCCTCCACCTTAAGAGGATTGAGCATGATCCATGTGGTTGATACGATGAAACCTAAAAAACGTCCTGACATAACGCAAAAGCTGCACTTGTTGGGATTCAAGCGAATCCTAAAGTAGCGACAACGTTTGAAGATTAGTCTGAGGTTTGTAGGATGATCCTTTTGCTTGCGAGAGCATGATGCTAAATCATCTAGATAGGCCTTGACTATATGTTTGAGGTCGTGAAATGCAAAAGACATGGCCCGCTGGAAAGTGGCTCCAACATTCTTAAGGCCAAAAGGCATCTTACGATAGGCAAACGTACCCCACAGACAAATGAATGTCATTTTGTGTTGGTCCTCAGGTTTGATTTGGATTTGATTATATCCCGAAAAACCATCCATGAACGAAAAGGCTTCACAACCAGCGCATTCATCAATGATCTGGTCGATGAATGGGGTTGGAAAATTATCTTTTGGACATGCCTTGTTCAAATCACGGAAATCGGTACACACACGAATCGTGCCTTGTTTTTTATTGACCGACATGGGGTTTGAAACCCATTGAGTAAAATGGATAGGGTAAATGAATCCTGCCTTGAGCAATTTCTCAACCTCAATCTTGATGATTGCTTCTTTCTTAGGATTGACTAGTCGAAGTTTTTGTCGAACGGGTTTAGCATCAGGATACATTGTGATTTCATGTTCAACTATTTTTGGATCAATGCCTGGCATTTCCTCAAAAGACCAAGAAAAAACGTCGTGGAATTCTTTGAAAAGATCCGTGTAAATTTGAATCTCTTCGGGGGAGCAATCCGCTCCGATGAAGACATTCTCCACGACGCCAGGGTTTCGGGAGATGTTGATAGGTATAGTTGATGCGATAGTCGCCATATTTCCCTCATCATAAATTTCCTATGTAGCTAAGATATTAATGGGACATGGCTGATCTCCCGTCATGGTGATAGTGAATTCTCCTGCCTCGATTCGGCTTAACTCTGGGAGGAAATATGATCTGTGATGAAGATCCTCCCAAGGTTTGTCCGGACTAGTCATTGCTTCGATTACTGCTTCGTCAGAAGGCAAAAATAAGTCTAACGAATCGGTGTTGGCGAGAGAACCCTGAGCCCAGATAGGCTCTAGAGGTGGATCCAACTCTTGTGCGGGAATCGGATTAGGATTAGCTGAAGCTTGCTAGACTAAAGAGTACGCTACTTCAACGGCTGACAAGGGCATGGACATGCCGGAGTTCCATGTCTCATCCATCATGGTTGATGGGGAAGGAAGAATCCACGGATCTGCAAAGTAAGTCATGCAGAACGACAAAACTTGAAAAATCTCAGCCTTGTGGTGATTAGATATAAACTTGACATCATCATGAGGAGGTGGGTAATCGAAGGTACCCATCAAAGATGGGCACAAACCAACTCCTATGTTAACGACACCGTCTTGAGGATTATCAATCATGGGAACCGTGGATGCCCCCAAAGCTGGGCCAGGCCTAGAGAAGGATAATTGATCGATGGTCACTATCCAACCCTCATGTGGAAACAATAAGACTCAGAAAACTATAGCAACCATATCTTGCATAGCATAAGTCCAACTCCGACCTAACAAGAGATTATAGTCGAGGGGGGCATCGACTACATCTACTTCAATGCACACGGTCTTCCCTCCTAACTGCACAGGGAAAGAAGGGAGGATACCATGTGGTCGGAAAGAACGATCGTCGAACGCAGTGAGGAGCATAGGTGACGGAGACAAAGCAGGCTGGCCAATGGATTTCCAACATGCTAATGACATAACGCATGTCGAGGCGCCCTCGTCGACCACCGTGTGAAAGATATTGCGTGTAAAATATTTCGTGGGATGAGCCACTACTATCTGAAACGCGACGTGGTAAGGCAGATGAGGTTTCAAGTCGGTTGTATCTAGCACAATGGTACCCAGGTTACAAGTCTCAGTAGAGCCTAAAGCAGTTAACAAGGCTTTTCTCTGAGCAAGGCAACTTTGGAGGACCTCCAAAGAGGACATCGCACAAGGGGTTTGTGATAAATCCTCCACCATAGAGTAATTCTAGGTGGCCCTTGCATTTGGGTTGTGAGAAGCTTTCTTAAATGCACCCTTTGGAATGTGTGTCATCATTTCTCCCAACGTCTTCTCAATATGTAGAGGAAGAGATGGGAGTTTGGCTTCTTTGCCCTTCTCAGAGGTGCTTGGTTTACTATAGTCGTGCGCTCTAGTCATTATTAAAGCATCACCCCTAACCATATATACGTTCGCGGATGAGGAATTGTTTGGGGGAGGGCAGGTTTCTTGGCTACCCCCTTCGGCACTTGTAGAGGCTTGAGTTAAATTTTGCCCATGTTGAAAGGGATTAGTCAACACGGCTTGTTGTTGCTATGTGACAAACTTTTGGGCCTCTGTAAGTCGAGGACAAAGATGGGTCGAGTGGTCTTCCACACACAAGTTGCACGGATACCTCGCCTTCCATTTTTTCGTGGTGTCCTCGCCAGCAGTATCAGTGGGTTTTTTCTCCCCCTTACGCTTCTTTGGTTGTTTTTTCTTCCCTTTAGACTGCTGGGTGGCCTTTGGGTTAGTCATCTACATAGAGTGTACTTCCGACGTTTGGGTAGGAGGAGCAGCCAAAGAAGTAGTCTGGTTGGCCGCTGAGTGTTGTATAGATAACTGTTGCAATTGCTTTGTCAATTGCTTAGCGGGCTTGGTTTTTGCTGAGCCAACAATACCATCGGCATGTGGTCCAGCTCTCTGTCTAGTTTTATCCAGTATCGATTGTGGTGCATCCAGCATGATGTTGTATAATAAACCAGACTGAGAATGGATAAGCTCAAACTGTTGAGCCCTCATGATGGCATCTTCTTCGGAGAAAACTCCTGAAGTCGCGACATCTTTGGATAATTGCAGGACTAAAGACTTAAGGAACCACTCAAGCAGGAATGTTGGTGGAACTGGTACTTTGATTAGACTCTTTCGACGTCTCCACTCTCGGATATGATCAGAGATATGGTCCGCTGTCATCTGTTTAAAATTGGCAAGCAGCTCTGTGCCAACATCATATCTCACAAGTAACTGGAAATGGTTAAGGAAGGCCATCGCCAATTCGCCAAAAGAAGAATATCTGGAGCGATCAAGCTCGATGTACCATTTCACGACACTCACGATAAGAGTGTGTTGAAACAATCGCAACTGGATGGAGTCATCTTTCAATGAATTAGATGAACACCAAAGATGGAAGGTAGTCACGTGATCACTTGGATCTTCATTAAGCTTGGCCTTGAACTTTGGAATGTCCGAAGGCAACTTCGTTGGCATAGGAGGCCAACGTGGATCATGAAAAATAGGATCATTTAACAACCTTGTCAAATATGGCAAGTGTAACGTCGCCAGGAATGGTAGTTTGGGTTGCTGCTGATAGCCTGGGAAAAAGGGTCCTGGAGTTTGACTGGCACCAGGTTGCCGGGAAAAGTTTGGCTGCTGGCCCGGATTCTGGTAGAAACCATGGCCCTAACCAGCGTAAGGATTTTGCATCTGTGGAGACATCATTGGCTGATTCCCCATAAAGGACATAGGATGTTGGGCAGTCATTGTGTTTGAAGGACTTTGGGAAGGATTACCCCATGCTGGTCCTGCTGGGAGAGGCATAGAAGTCTGTCTGGGGTTCCATTAACTGTGGAAAGAATTACCCCAGAATGACATTCCAGAGGAGGGAACGGATCCTTGTCCTGAGTTCCAAGGTCCTGCAATATGTGCCCCCGGTGCAGGAATAGTACCCTGTGCCGGAGTAGACTGTCCAAAGATGGGAGTGCCCCCAGATGGGAAAGTAGTGGATGCGAAAGTGTTGTTACCAAACGTCTCGTTCCAAACAAACGGTGATGAACCTACCGGCATAGTGTGCGCAGGTGTTCCTTGACTCCCGGCGCCTCAAAGGTGGGAACAGTAACGAGTCACTGGACTTATGCCCTCAAAAAATATATACATATCAGTGCTCATGGCACATAAAAGTCTAAAGTCTGCTCAGGGCCTATGGGCCCTGTTATAATCATGTACAGCTTGGGCTAAACGCCTAAACAATCGGACCCATGTCTGAGATGCCCTCACGACATGAGTCTGCATGGATGGCAGCAAGTCCTCTATCTCTACCATCGGGACTGTGTGAGTGAGCGCAGTAAAGTTCTGCTCAATTCGCCTCAGGACCCTCTCGGCCTCTCCTGCTGGGAGGTTCCCTGCTACTGCTGCTCCTCCAGCTACTGCTTCTGGTCGTGGGCGACACGTATTCCGTGCATAGTCGGCAGGTCGCACGAGTCCCACATCTGCATGCAATAAACGTTCACCCATCAAAAACTCTGGTATACAAAAACATAATATATATATATATAAGACATAAAAATTACATATGCAAACAAAAAAACTATACAGGTGGAGACTTACCCATCTCCCCTCGCTCCTCACCAGGAGGCACTAGTATCTCTGGATCTCTGGAGAAGTCGATCCCCACATATGGGTAGTCCTCTATAGCGGGGATCTGTCATGACAACCAAGCAAAAAAGTCGTCGTTGAAGGCCTCCATGGTCCTTCCACCACCCTGTCGCGGTAGTAACACTGCTCATCTGCATACTGCGGGGAAAGTGGCTAGATGTCCTCGTACTGTCAGCCGAGGACTGAAGCACGAAACTCTCTCGAAAAAGAACGAACACAGGATGGTCCCAAACCTAAAGTTCCTATGTGTCTGCTATCGGCAATATGTCAATTGCCTCTTCATGCACTCCAATAGTGTGGTACTCCAATCAAAAATTTGTGCATTCATGCACTAGATCGCACAGTTCATCTGTGCACGTGAAGCTTGATGCACGGCTGCTGAGCTGGTAATCCGCCCAATGAGCAGTAAAATAGTTTGTAGGGTGAGGCTGGTAATCCTACTAACAGGTACCGAGGAACCTCTATGATCAGTCCCAGCCTCACAGTACTCATCTATCAGCTCCGAGACCTTGCTCGGCCCCGCAGGAAAAGTTTGAAATTTGATTGGTTCCCCTCTCCTTGAGAGGCCAGTCAGAAAGTAAATATCCTCGGTGGTGGTCACCAAGGATTGCCCCTCTAGCATGAACGCCTCTATGTCAAGGTGCCAGTAATCAACCAAGGCATTCAGTAGCCTTGGTTGCGCGCGCATGAACGGACATAAAAAGAATTTTACCAACCCACACTGCGTCAGCACGGCCACAATATTCGGATCTGCAGCCACTAACTCATTGGCGGTCTCGTGCTCCCTTTCCCTCCACTGAACATACATCCTGCCAACACAACAAGGTAAAAGGAGGGTCAATACTTTTTTATTTTTGCTTTTTCATCACGCGGGGGGGGGTACCCGCGGCCTGTAGAGGTGACAGTCACGAGTACCCGCAGGCAGGCTTTGCTCTGCATGCGGGTACCCGCGGGCTGTCCCTAGACATCCCGTGTTTACCTAGGGCCGACCTTTTTGAGGTCGACGCCCACCCCAAAAATCCACTAAATGCTAAAAAGGAAGTATTGAATAGCTAGACAAGGGAGTTTGTACTTACTTGATCCAAGCAGAAGTCCGTTTCGTCCATTGTAGCTCCTGGAATCACGATCTTTGGCAAAGGGGGTCTTTTGGCTCCAGAGTCAATTTCCAAATCAGCAATGGTGATAATGAGCTGCCAGCTTCTATTTATAGACTTTTTGGCCTCTTTTTGTCACTTTTTTGGCCCCCCTT
>ML776865.1:2026837-2054295 GCA_009831015.1 Picea engelmannii
GGTCTCCTTTTAAGCCCTTTTCAGACCCTTTAAAAATGAAAAGATTGTCGAGCGATCTTGTGACCTTTCACGCTCGTTAAACTGAAATTTGAAGTCACGTCTGTCCGGCGGTAGTTTACCCCTTTTTCGGTCCGGACGGTCAACTGTACCAACAAAGGAATACTCTATGGAATTCCCATTCTCTAGAAGAGTATCCTCAGGTATAATTTTATTCCTTTTTCGGGCATGAGGGACTAAATTTACGAAAAAGAAACCCCCACGGAGTCCATAGTTAAGCTCTTTTCAGACTCCCTAAAATTGAAAAGATCGTCGAGTGACCTTTTTCTTTCACACTTGTTACAATGGTCCAGAAGAATATTCCTGACGGAGTCCATAGTTAAGATTTTTTCAAACTCCTTAAAAATGAAAAAATGGTCGAGTGATCTTGTCCTTGTCACACTCGTTAAGATGGTTTTGAATTGACATCTAATCGGTGCTAGTTTACCCCTTTTTTGCACCGACTAGACTATTGTCGAAAAGGTACCCCACTGGAGTCTCCTTTTATGCTTTTTCAGACTCTCTAAATATGAAAAACCACCGAGCTTACCTTCTCTGGGCTCGTTAAACTTACATCGAAGGACGTTACCATTGTGTGTTCTATCAACCGCATTTGCATACCTTACCCATCAACCTTGTAACAATTTGCTTCTGCGACTTAACACCTTTGGCCACTGGAGGATTTTTTCCGAGTATCATTTCCCAGAACATCAGTCTTGTCCTTGTGCCTTGAGCTTGTATGTTTTTCGTACTCGTTTCTCCGTTGTAACATAATATTCCTTTATTCTTTTTCAAAAACGAACAAAAAGAACAAAAAAATCAAATATACCCCAAAAAGAGGATGGGAAAAGTATTTTCTTTATTGGCAGCATAATGAGTCGCCCTTGGATAAAGCACATCTGTCTGTTTGATTATTAGACTAAGGGATGTAGTACGACCTTAGGAAGCTTTTCCTCGCTATATAGAGTTGTGTCCTCCACCGTTTGGTTACTCTTCCAAACATATGGAGAGTTTGCGTTGCCTCCTGCTTCATAGACTTATGATTAACAAGATATGTTGCCTGAGTCTTATCACATGTCGTGCTATTATCCAAGGGAAGTTTGTCACTGAGCCTGAGTCGGCCCCTCTGCAATATGTCTCTTGTCCACATACCCAGCCATCCAGAACGTCCAATCAAGTCTTTATTCAAAATCACTGAAGCCTTCAGTCCGATCATCAAGATTATCAAGTCCATAAGCGACGAGTCATCGAAGACCTCTGGGTAGTGCAGTCATACAATCATATTACACTCCTACCCGAGTTTATAAGATTTTGAAGTTGTTGCTCAAGCTCTAAAGTACAGCCATCAGGCCAAATCAGCTTCTGGAAGATGGATACTTTATATGTATATCTTTCTGATTTCGAGATGTAGCTCTGCTGTGTATTATTTGTGGCTACTCTCCATAGTTATTTGACATGGATCTACAATGTATTTGATTGGTATCCATGGTTCTATTTTATCCCGAGCATGGGTATGCCCGCCTCGGTGAGACATTTTTTATTTTGCAGATGGCACCTCCCGATTCCTGATTCTTGGGCTCACTCATTCAACATATCAGTACAGATTGGTAAAAGATTGGTAATGTATTTCGGCCATCAGATGCTCTTCTGACCTCACACATTAGGGGGCATCTGTTATAACCCTAAATTGCACCACACATGCTTACCTGGCATCAGGCCAACTCATATCCCTTCATGGCCAAAACATCTGCTGAAAAACCTCTTTGAAAATCCTCTTGGGTCAAGGTACACGTGCCCTAACCCACTACTGCACGCGTGTGAACGCTGCCAGGACTACTACAGCCTGCGTTTACCTAACAAAACACAAAAATAGGAAAGTTGTCGAGGGGACAAAAATCTATGGGTCAGTTAACTGAAACTCCCGGCCATGCATGGCCGAGAGTTCGTCCAAAACCCTAGCTCCTTCTAGCCTATAAAAGAAGGGGTAGGGGTACCATTTGGAGGAGGAAAATTATAGTGAAGAAACTCTGCCCATTTGTCGAATCCATTTGTCCCAACCCTTTAGCCTTTCCTCAAGCCTAAGGAGAATTAACGCGAAGCAGTTGGAGGACAAAAGAAGAGGAGGAGCCTAGGATCAGGATCAAGGAGCAGTGGTCGGTCTCGACTTTGATTGTAGGTTGATTCATTTTGAAAATAATAAAAGAATACTTTTCCCGTCCCAATGCATGAGTTATCTATGATTTGTGTAATTAATGCTTAATTTCTAACCCTCAAGTAGAAAAGTAGCATGCATGCGTAGTGTTTTGTCTTGATTGCAGGATTATCTTTGGAAGGAGTAGCGCAAGTAAGCGGGCAAAGCACAACGGAGGATCTACACCAAACATCAGTAAAAAGGTTAGTAGTTTCTTTCCATGCATGTATTGCGAAAGAGGGGTTTAAGTTTTGGGTGGTAGGTTAAAAAGTAATTTCTTTACAGTCAAAATATACATGCAAGTCTGACCCTAGTTTGCTAGTCCGTAGGGTATTTTTCCCAACAACAATTACTGCAATCAGAACGAAAAGAGTAGTCTAATGGGATAGGTCTCAAATAAGGGTGCAGGCAAGCCCCAAATTTTTTTTTTTAGTACTCTTGCAAAGTTATACTCTGAACTGAATAATACTACAGTGGTGGAAAGCCCAAATTCTTAATAGGAAGAAATATGTAGTAATTTCGCAACCCAAATGCAGATGGCAAGGTTGCACGACAATAGATCTTGTCTATTCTTATTCTGTTATGTTTCTGTCCCAAGGGTTAGGGTTTTCATCGTTCCTACAGACAAGGGTTTGCCTTGTGTTATAGCTCTCTGATATACATGTGGGGTCAAACAGTAGTACTCAGCCCAATATCTCAGGGCACCAACTAAGGAGGCTACACCATACCCTTAGCCATACTACCTGATTACCTAGGTACTAGAGAGTATCTTCCCAACTTTTGTTCTTGGTGACACTATACCAGTCAGGCAGTAGATCGATTTATCTACGGAGGGATTCAGGATATCTAGGCCACTCCATATATAGGTGTTGTTTGATGTGCTACCACTCGAAGGGGTACCAACAGGGGTTACAACGGTGTCCAACAATGTGCGCTTAAGTACCACTTGTAGTTCATGCATGTATGCTTCCCTGACCGTGGATTTATGCATTGAACGACATATCATTGTAGCTTTAAGACGTCAAAATACGTCTCTACCCTAGAAAAAAAATTACCCATAGTTTCTTCCAAGGAAATTGCCATGATACCACTTGTTAGGTACCGTATCTATTATAATATAAGAAAAGAGAAATATTGCAGAGAATAACAGCGAAATAGAAATAGAAAACAGAAATAATGTAGAGAATAACAGTGGAACAACAAATTATATGGAACCATAAAACCAAAATAATACCTTTATTGATAGGAAACAATGTTCACTCTCCTCTTCGAGGGGTAAACCTCTAGCATGACAGAGCTCTATTACAATAATTCTCTAGAAAAAACTTCCCATGCCCTCGACTCCTATTTATACTAAATCTATCTACCACAAGAACAATCTAGAGGAAGATCTTCTAGAAGTGTAATCTTCTATTAAGTCTTCTTACATTTGACTTATTCTTCCTTATTACTAGGCCTTATTAATATTTGCCTTTATTACATGGAAAATATATTATTCTACATACATGAGCAGTTAGGGAGGTTAGGTCTGTAACCCTAAGCCTCCACACTCATCCACCATCCAATCTCATCCCGGATTGAATCTCAATTGTCGATCTGTTCTTTCATGTCAGGACCATCGAGGTGCCGAAACACTCAACACCATTTCGACACACAGGAGTAGCTCGATACTCTCTTGAGTAGATTGTGATTGTTAGATCTAACCTCCATAATTTTTGAACTTCTAGGCTATTGAACCCTTTGGACCTCATTGCTCAACCACCATTGGATCTGGTCCATATTTGTTGTCATTCATCGATCTAGCCTCTTTCATATCGACCGGTCTTATTTAGGAATTAATCCCCTTCTTGGTCATATGACCAATATCCATGTCCATTGGGTTTTCTTGTCTCCTAAACTTTGAAGGATTTATTCCTCTAGTTAACCTATGAGTTGTTTCTAGTGCGAGATCTCCTCACAGTCGTTGATTTGTTTTTGAATGGGAGGTTGGATGTACATCTCAGAATATAGTCAAATACTGTGTACAAGTCGTTGATCGATTTCCATATGGATGACAGTGATCTCCCCTCGGACTATTTCAGCTTCTATTCTCAGTCATTGATAGTCACTCTGAAGGATGATCCAGATCTTGTCTCGTAGTTTGGTATTTGGAGTAATTTTAAAAGCGCGGCTCAAAAAGATCGGAAACTTCCACTCTGACGATATTTCACCTTCCTCCTCAGACTTTGAACATTGTCAGCCTCTCCATCATTGACATGTCTAGATCTAATGATCATGGATCACCATCCCAATCCCACTGCGCTAGGCCTATGCCACGACACTCACACATGGATTCTACATGTCAACCTCTTACTTGTCAATCCGACTTCCACATTTCACTTGTTCATTCATCCACATCATCACCACATGTGACAATTTAATTTGTTGATGCCACGTCCAAGATCTATCAGTTTTCCTGTGTCACTCTAGTGGCCTACCACATCTCTCTTCCTTGTTAGTTTATATATTCAATTTTGAATAGATATCCATCATTCATCATTTTCCTTCTATCAGAGTTACTTCAACTACTTGACTCCAATGGCCCTGCTCCAACAACAAATGGGATATCGCTACGTGTTCTCTCCTTAACCCTTGACCAGGGTCACTCTAAATCCATCATGTCCTTCTTTCAGATCTCCCTTCACCAATATAGACTGTTGATTAATAAATTCAGATTTGTTGGTTCATGCAGACACTACCATGTGTCATTCTAAGATCCATCCACCTGGATCGTCCCAAATTCATCTAGACCATTCATTGTATTGTCTTCGTCGGAGCTCTTTCATCACTACAACCTTTTTTACTTCAAAAATTCAACTCTAAAACACTTATACCTATTGACATGTGTCTTCTCCATATCTATTAGACTGGATCACTCCGAGTTAATCTATGCCATCTGTCACTCTTCCTTTTTCGGAGTATTCTTCGTTGCTATATCCTTTCGACTCTTAATATGCTACTCTGAAGGCTTTTCACTGTTTCTTTGGACTCCGACCTCAAACCTAATTTTGATAGTCAATATTTTGCCTCTACTCAATATGTACCATCGACCATATTTCTTCATCAAAGTTGATGCAGGAGCATCGCAAGAACATGCAAAGTGGAGGATAGTTGGATATGCACCAGTGCACATTTTGAAGATATTTTGAAATTCAAAAAGGATGACACATTAATTTAATATCTAAAGAGACACAAGTGCTCTTAATGTTGTGGGGATTGTAATGCAGATCTTGAGCGGTTGCTCTCATCTGTTCGTTGGAGGCAATTAATGTAATAAATATAAAGTAGATGTAGGCTTTAATTCAATTTGATAGCTTAGAGCTGTAGGATGGAAAACTCTAGAAAGCTCCCTCGTATGTATCGTATTGTATCATTATTCTCAATTGTAAGAGTAGATTTGTAGAGAAAGAGAATAGGAGAGAAGAGAAGAATAGATATTGTAGAAGTTGTATAAGCATATAGTTGTTGCTATAGAGACCATGTAAAGAAGCACTTGAATTAATATAAGGAGGCTTTGACTCAATTTCATGGTGTTGTGATGAATATTGTTTGTATCCATTGAATGGTATGTTTACAGTTTTCTTATATGATCTGTTATGCATTTGATTCAATGCTTGGTGTGTATGATTTCATTTTGAATGTATGAAGTCTATGAGAGGGAGAGTATGAGTTTCAATTATTTCTCTTTCTGAGAGTTCCTGCAAGGAGTGTAGTGAAAGTACGCAAGGAGTGCGTTGACAAGATTCTGAGGTTTATCTCAGAGAGCTCATGAGGGATATCATTGTTTTCATACCAGCATAAGTGCAAGGATAGAATAGAGCCATGCAAGGTGTGCACAGGCAAGTTGAAGTCTTATACTTTTTCCAACCCAGTGAGCGGTTGAAGGATTTATGTCGCAAGGAGTGCATAGAGTTGGAATCTCTAGATAACCAAAGGTTATCATGGAAGTCGTGCAACGTGTGCACGTAGGATTCTTTAGAGTCCAGAAGTTGCAAGGAAGAAAAATATCAGGATGGATAGCCTTGCTCGAAGATTTTAGAGGGAGGACAAAAGTTTCAGTCGCCCAGAGGAAATCAAGTTTAGAATCTTTTCGCCAAGTCATCTGGACAGGAGTCAATAAAGACCCAGAAAGACGGTGGAAACCCTAGAGAGACAAGCATCGATTTTCCAAGGGTCATCAGATCAAGCAGAGCTACAAGGAGGATAAAGCCGAGATTCATTCACCTTCGAAGGTTCAGGAGAGATAGGAGTTGTCAGTCTGACACCCAAGAGTTTCGGGGTTTCAACCATCGAGAAAAACAGGGGTGAAGACTTTCCCAAAAGTTGCGAAAGTCGAATCACCGATTTAATCAGAGTAGTTGGTTAGTGGAGGATCTTTGGGGGTCGGGGATTTGGAGGTGAAAGCATGGTTTTTTTCTGATTCTTTGAATCGTGAAGTCCCGAAATATTGGGGAGCTGGGACCCAATCCCTAGTGGAAGGACACGACGTGTGCATAAGAGAAAAGGCTAGCACTTTCTAGACCCTTAGGTGGATTTTGGGGTTTCAGAAGTTGGAGTGTCGAGGTTGTATCACATCAATATTCCCGAGGCCATGAGTCATGAAACACCTTTTGGTGTAGGCTACGGTCATAGGTTGTGGTCTTGTGGGAAAAGAACATGTGCCTAGTGCTAGTTCGCACATGTGGAGTTCGCATAAGGACCTGTGGATTTAGTTGAAGGTTCCAGTGGGAACTAAAGAGCCATTTTGGCTCAGGGAATAGAAATATCCAAAGACCGGGAGGTCATGTAGACCCTATTGAGGCTGGGGTGTTGTGTCAGGTGGTATCAGAGCTTACAATCATTGTTTTCTGTAGGCAAGAGAGGACAGAAGGTAAGTTGTGATTTGAATTCTGCATGGAATAGATTTAAACAATGATGCCAAGAAAATGTCAAGAGAGACCCATGCTTGATCGAGTCGTGGAAAGGGAAATGAGAGAACTCTGTGCTCGATTGGATGTTATGGAGACAGCACAGAGGCAAACAGTCGATACTGGAGATATCAGTGAGGCTGAAAATGAAAATGAAACTAGAGCCGAAGAAGAAGTTGTAGCTGAAGATGTTGCAGAGGAACGTCTATTCAAGGTTGTTGCAAGAATAGGAGCAAGAGAAAAAATGGGCATCATGATGTATGAAGGCAACTTAGATGTTGAGGAGCTTCTAGATTGGTTTAGAGCTATGAATAAATACTTCGACTATGAGGATATTGAAGAAGATAAGAAAGTAAAACATGTTTTCACTAGACTAAAAGGGCATGCAGCACTGTGGTGGGATGAACTGCAGGCTAACAGGAGATGCAGAGGCAAACAAAGAATTAAAAGTTGGGATAGGATGGTAGCAAAGATGAAAGCCAAGTTTATACCCAGATATTACCAAAGTAATCTGTTTCGAAGAATGCAAAATTTGAGACAGAAAGGGATGACAGTGAAGGAATACACTGAGGAGTTTTATAGGATAAACATTAGAGTTGGTCATTGTGAGAGTGATGATGAAAAGGTCACCAGATATATGAATGTCATGAGATATGAGATTTAATATGAGATGAGCATGGTGACAATCAGAAATGTGGAAGATGCTTATCAAATTGCTTCAAAGGAAAAAGTGAAATTGACCTGAAAGCAAGGTCAAAGGGGTGGGGGTAAAAGTCAGAGCAGAGGCAAAGCAATTACCCAGGACAGAGTACAGAAGCCCAAGGACGAAGAAAAGAAACCTCATAACCACCCATAAAGGGGAGGAAACTCACAAGGAGGATAGTATGTCGATAGGAACACTTTTCCTCGAGCCAAAGGAAGAGGAAGAGGCAGAGGTGGTGAAATAAAGTGTTTTGTCTGTGGAAATATAGGACACAAGTATTTCGAATGTCCCAATAGAAAAAGGGATGGAGGAGGTGAAGCTCACATTTTAGAAGCACAAAGGAGAAATGTTGAGGCAGAAGATGCAGAAGGTGGAAGATCCTTAATGATGAGGAAAATTATCTTGAAGCCATAGAAGGAGATAGAGAATCTAGTCCAAAGGAACAGTTTGTTTAGGACTACTTGCAATACCAAGGATAGGGTATGCAAGGTAATTGTGGACAGTGGAAGCATAGATAATCTAGTATCCACAGAAATGGTGGAGAAGCTGGAATTGGAAATAGTTGCACATCCAAACTCATACAAAGTTTCGTGGTTGCAAAAAGGACATCAAGTAGCAGTCACTAAACAGTTTTTAGTTGAATTTAAGATAGGGGGATATAGAGATGAAATTTTATATGATGTTATTCCCATGGATTTATGTTATATTTTTTTGGGAAGGCCTTGGAAATATGACAGGAATGTTATTCATGATGGAAGAAAGAACACATACACCTTGGAGAAGAATGGTAGGACGCATATGTTGTTTCCAATTGAAGACAAGAATGTGAAATAAGAAACAAGAAATACTTTGCTTCTCATGAGTGGGAAGGAACTTCTGGATGAAGTCAAGAAAGATGAAGAAATGCATTTTGTTGTGGTGAGGAAACCTAGAGTCATCTTGACCAATACCTCAATAGATGATATACCTGAGGAGATTCACGAAATGCTGGAGAATTTCACTGATATAGTGGTGGACGATTTACCTTGTTCGTTGTCTCCCATCAAA
Source organism: Picea engelmannii (assembly GCA_009831015.1). Classification (NCBI taxonomy): domain Eukaryota; kingdom Viridiplantae; phylum Streptophyta; class Pinopsida; order Pinales; family Pinaceae; genus Picea; species Picea engelmannii. The sequence continues at coordinate 2,035,761 of ML776865.1, forward strand.
AGTATAAGCCATCACATTGACCTTATACCAGGGGCGATTTTTTCAAACAAAGCACCGTACAAATTGACGCCACAAGAGAATGAAAAGATCACGAAGCAAGTCCAAGATTTGATGGACAAAGTGTTGATTAGAGAAATATTGAGTCCATGCGTTGTGCCAACAATATTAAGTCCAAAGAAGGATGGTGGATGGAGAATGTGTACAGACTCAAGGGCTATAAACAAAATCACAATCAGGTATATATTTCCTTTACCTAGGATGGATGACTTAATGGATTGCTTGAGTGGATCAATTTTTTTTTCAAAAATTGATTTGAAAAGTGGATATCATCAAATTAGAATGAGGGAAGGTGATGAATGGAAGACATCATTCAAGACAAATAAAGGGTTGTATGAATGGCTTGTCATGCCGTTTGGTTTGACAAATGCGCCAAGTACTTTTATGAGATTAGTGAGTGAAGTCTTGAGGGATTTCATTGGAAAATTTGTAATTGTGTATCTTGATGATATACTAATCTTCAGTAAGACTGAGAAATAACACTTGAGACATCTAACTCTAGTGATGAGGAGGTTGCAGCAAGAGAAGTTGTTGATAAATCTGAAGAAGTTGTCTTTCATGAAGAAAGAAATCATTTATTTGGGTTTTTTGATCTCTTCGAATGAGTTGAAGATGGATCCTAAGAAGGTAAAAGCAATCAAAGAGTGGTTGTCACTAAGGAATATCTTTGAAGTCAGAATCTTCCATGGATTAGCCAGTTTTTATAGGGAGTTCATCAGAAATTTTAGTGGAATTTGTACGCCAATGATGGACATAGTCAAGAAAAGACATAAATGTTTTCATTGGATAGAGGAATCAAAGAAAAGTTTCAAGTTGTTGAAGGAGAAGATAACTGGACAACACATTCTGGTTCTACGAGATTTTAGTAAGACATTTCAAGTGAGATGTGATGCAAGTGGATTTGCGATTGGAGTAGACTTAAGTCAAGACAATAGACCAGTTTCATACTTCAATGAGAAGTTGAATGATTCCAAGAGGAATTATTCCATGTATGATAAAGAGTTTTATGAAGTCATACAGGCGCTGAAGAAATGGAGGCACTACTTAGTTCCAAAAGAGTTTGTTTTGTATAGAGACAACCATGCCTTATAGTTTATAACCAGCCAGAAGAAATTGAACCAGAAACATGTGAAATGGGTTAAATTTATGTAGAACTTTACTTTTGTTATAAATAACATTTTGGGAAATTCTAACAAGGTTGTTGATGCATTGAGCAGGAAATGTTTGATTCTGCAAGAGTTTCGTGTGAAGACCTTAGGTTTTGATAGCCTTAAGGACATGTACAGGGATGATTCATATTTCAAGGACATGTATGAGGCATGTGAGAATCTTGTTCTAAGAGACAGAAGTCAATGGATTGAATGCCTGATCCAAGATGGACTGTTATTCAAAGGAAATCAATTGTGTATCCCAAATAGTTCTATGAGAGAAAACCTTCTAAAGGAAAAACATAGTGGGGAATTGGTTGGACACTTTAGCCATGAAAAAACATTTACACAACTGAATAGTTTGTATTATTGGCCAGGGATGAGGACAGATGTCAGGAAATTTTTCAACCGATGTAGAATTTGCTAGCACGCAAAGAGAAAAAGACAGAACACAGGATTGTATCAACCATTGCTAGTACCAAAGAGGTCGTGGGACGCGGTAAACATGGATTTTGTGTTAGGACTGTCGAGGACATAGAGGAGTTGTGATTCCATATTCATTATAGTCGACAGATTCTTGAAAATGGCACATTTTATTCCATGTCAAAAAATCAGTGATGAAACACACATTGCAAACATGTTTTTCAAAGAAGTTGTTCGACTTCATGGTTTACCCAAGAGTATTGTTTTAGACAAAAACACCAAATTTGTTCGTCATTTCTAGAGGACACTATGGAAAAAGGTGGGGATGAATTTATCTTTTAGCTCAGCATATCACCCTCAGACAGATGGACAGACTGAGGTAGTAAATCAAAGTTTGGGATACTTATTGAGGAGTTTGGTAGTTGAACATCATGGTCAGTGGGATCAGATTCTGCTGCAACCGGAATTTGCATATAATGACTCACCTAACCAAAGTACAGGATAGATCCCATTTCAGATTATGTATGGAATGCAACCAAGAGGAGTATCTGAGTTGAGAGACTTAGAGCAGAATGAGTTCAGAAGTGTTGGAGCGGAATATTTTGCAGCAGAGATGTGAGAGCTCCACAGTAAGATTAAAGAGTGGTTGCATAGTTCCAACCAGGAGTATAAGCGCAGAGTAGATCAGCACAGAAGAGATCTTTAGTTCGAAGTGGGAGATTTAGTCTTAGCACATCTAAAAAAGGAAATATTCCCAAGGGGAATGTATAATAATCTAAAGATGAAAAAGATAGGGTCGTGTAAGATTCTGAGAAAAATTGAGGAAAATGCTTATGAGATAGAATTTCCAGATGATGTGGGCATGTCACCCATATTCAACATAGAAGATTTGTATCCTTGCAGAGAATATGGAGAAGAGAATCAACAGGAAGTTCAGTGGGTCAAACAGATGCCTACAGCTGAAAAGTCGTAGATGGAAAAGATCATTGATCAGAGAGTTGGCAAGAAGACTCGGAGGAAGACATATTTTGAGTATTTAATAAAGTGGAAGGGACACCCGATTGAAGATGCCAGTCATGGATGATTTGAAGGATGGAAATTCATTTTAAAATGTAGAAACCTTGGTGAATCTTACTAATCCTTCATATGCCAACTATAAAATGTTTGGGGATATTTTTGTAAAAATATTATAATTTCTAAGGATTTTATATAGTTTGTATAAAAATTTGGTGACTTTAAAGGTAAAATAATTTTATTTTGTAGAATTTGGGCGAATCATTTTGAGAATAACGAATATTTTTTTGGGAAAAACAATGGAAAATTATCCCATGAGCAAAATTTAGCCCCTAAAATCATCCTTGCTAGTTGGGAGAGCGAAGCAGATATCCATAAACATGGACAGACAGTGCAAGAGCTTGTTGGCACAGGGGTAGACCTAGGGTTCAACGCTACAATAGCACACCAACAAAACCCTAACTATCGGCCCTTTCAGCAACACCTGTGAAGCAGATGAAGTCTCACCTGAGGTAGAGGCAGGGGTGGTTGTAGGACTCCAGTGTCTGCAACCTTAGCTGTGACACAGATCTATGATTCTAATCACTTAACAGATCACTCAACAATTATATTTATCAATATTCAGTTCTTAGCTACATCGCAATTAAACCCTAATTACAGTACAACGCAGAATTCAACCAGATCTAGCATCTAACAACACTTAGCATGTTGAAACAGATTAGTTCTTAATAGATTCACTACTAAGAACATGTATATAAGTTAGATCTAAAATCCATCCATATTATTAAGCACTGAGCATCGGCAAATCATTCATCTATATTAAAGCACTAAGCACATTAACATATAAACACATCAACACATTGCACAAAGCAGAGCAACACAACATGTACGTGGTTCACCCCCCACCCTGGGGCTATGTCCACCAAATCTTTGTCTTCTGTATTAGATTCTTCAATAGGTTACATGCACAGAGCCTCAAAACCCTACTATGTATAGGACAGGAGATCTGCGCAGCTCGCTAGATCCTCCTTCCCCAAGTAGATCTAAGCACGCAGCCTTCTACAGACTCTTACAATTACTTGCACTTAGCTCTACAAGTCTCACACAGTATGCACAAAGCACTTACAACTCTTCATCACATAGATCCAAATCTAGCACTTAGCCATTCGTCGTGTTCACTACATCTCCTTAGTGTTAGGACCCTATAATGTACCTTTTTGCTCATACTTTTTGCTATCATTACATCCTTTTCCCACTCATATTTAAGCCTACATTATCACCTTAACCTATTTCTCCAAAGGTATATAACGTTTCTTCTCTTTGCTATATGTTTAATTTGTTTTACATGTAATTTTACATTACTCTCATACTTAGCCATTAATCAGAAATATATAGTTGTTGAAACAGTTTGAACTGCAGTTAATATACTGTTGCTGCTTGAAGACCACGTTGCTGAAACAGTCAACAGTACGCAAATCTCGTTGCTGAAACAATCTGTGATTTGCGATGTTGAAACAACATTTCACATACAGCAGTAACAAGAAGGAGTTGTTACATTGGCCGCAACAACCGTACCTTAAGTCAGCACCATTACAACCATCGTTGTTGCTTGAGACCACATTGCTGAAACAGTCAAACAGGACGCAAATCTCGTTGCTGAAACAGTCTATGATTTGTGATGCTGAAACAGTATTTTACAAACAGCAGTAACAAGAAAAGATAAATAAAGAAGCCGTTACACTGGCCGTAACAGTTGTACCTCAAGCCAGCAACATTCCAACCACTGTAACAGCTTTTTGCTATGGGAAATCATAATATCCTATTCCAGCATAGAAGATTATATCAAACTAAGAATAGGATTTGTATGTACACATGTAATTTTATGCTTAATTGTATTAAGAGGATTCTCCTCTTTAAATAGTGGAGAAATCAGCATTAGAAAGGGGATTACGAAAGGTTTAGCTAGAAGTGAATTACAGAGAAAGAGCGTGTTCACTTTGGATATTGTAACTTGTCACAGTTGACAGATGAATAAAAGATCATTCTGAGCATTTCTTCTTAATTCCTTTTATTTCTAGGGAATCTTGTGAGAAGGAAAGGGCCCACCTTCTTCACAAGATTCACCCATTAGTTTCTGTAGTGTGTTAGTATTGTTTTTATTCACACCTTGTTAAAACTCTGTTTTGTTGAAACTCTGTTTCCACTGATTGTTACATTGTTTTCATACAATTCATTCCTAGGTAATTGTTAATCATTTTGATTAGTAATTCTGTTTGCAGAATGATTTTATGAAAGTGTGATAGTCAAATATAGGTGTTGAAGATTCCTGCTTTGGGGAATAGGGTCATTTTCTCTGTTACAGAATAGTCAGTCTTCAGTAATTGTTAATCATTTTGATTGGTAATTCTATTTATGAAAGTGTGATAGTCAGAGATAGGTGCTAAAGGTTCCTACTTTGGGGAATAGGGTCTTGTTCTCTGTTATAGAATAGTTAGTCTTCTTTGCAGTATGCTGAAAGTTTCCTTTTTCCTAGGTTGTTGTTTCTTAATGTAATCCAGGATTATTCTGATAATTATTTCCTTTTGAATCTTAAACTTCGCAATAGATAGATTGTTTTACTGTAATTCAGAGTAGAACTTCAGTTATTTCAAAGCAAGGTGTGATTAGTGTAGCTTTTACTCTAACTTTGGATTTCTTTTGAGATTGAGCATATACAGTGTATGATTGCCTTTGAAATAAACAGACTTCCCTGGGTTGAAAATTGATGTGACACTTGATTGTTTTTAATAAGCAATTATAGTGACCAACATTTTGGCATCGTTGTCACGGAAGGCAATTATAGATTTCAAAAGCATTTACGTTTTTCTTTCAGATGTACAGATTGCATGAGAGGACATGGACCCCCCAAGGAAAATGACCCTACAGGTGACAGGGGAAAAGGAAGAGGAGGAAGAAAGACTTTTATCAACCAGATTATATAAAAATCTGAATCAGTTGTTCCTCAACGACCAAGTTCTCGAAAACCAAAGCCTGAACCCTCCTTTCAAGTGAACTTTGAAATGGAGACAGTTGAAAAACCAGTAGACGACATTGAGGATTGAGCAAGTGTAGTAGGGGAACAAACAGAAGAAACCATGGATGGATATAATGAAGAACTGCACCATGAAGAACAGGTAGGTCTTGAAGCAGAGGTAAACGATGAAAACTCTTTTTCTACCTTAGGATTTCCTATTGGTGATCTTCCTAGAGTAGCTCCCATGAAGAATATTCCACTCTCAGCTTTACCTAACTTTCATGGTTTATCTTCTAAAGATCCTGATGAATTCCTTTTCGAGTTTGACATATTATGCAGAAGTTATGATTACATTTCCAATGCTCAAAAATTAAAGCTATTCCCAACAACATTAAAGGGAAATGCATTAAGATGGTTCATGAGTCCTGGAGGTCATGTAATCACAGCATGGGATCATATGAAACAGAAATTTCTACACAAATATCAAGACTATTGCTGAACAAGAGAAAAAAGAGAGGAATTATTCAAGATGATACAGAAAGAGGATGAAAATCTGGAGGACTTTGTGGAAAGGATACAGTATAATCTAAAAAGATTCAGCTTCGCGATCTCCACTTCATCTTGTGCTTTTCCTTTGGCAGCCTGTCGAAGTCCCAAAATTAGGTCAAACATGACCAAGAATCCTCAAAACTTAGTCAAGGGCCAACAGGCCCCCAACACTCCCCTGTGACTCGTCTCGAGTCACTCTGATTTGACTAGTCTTTCTTAAAAAGCCTCAAGCTTGGCTCAAGCTGCTTTGACTTGTTGTTGTGCTATGGCCGCTTGTTCAGTGAACTCTTGTATGACTTATTCATTGACAGGTCCCTCGAGGCATTGTTTAGCTACAGTGACAACTTTCTCCAGTTCTACTCCTCGACCTTTGATTTCTATGAACAGTTAGTAAGCCTCGTCTTGTACAGGTTGGAGCCTCTCAATCTGTTATTTTTTGTTGTAGCTATTGGATAGCTTCTGCGAGTTTCTCTACTTGATGCATGACTCGGTCTTCAGCCTATATCTCTAAGCCTATCACAGAGCAGAGGGCTCTATTTACTGCTTCTTTTACTTTGAGCTGCTCTGCGAGCAATTGTTCTTTCTCTTGCTGCATTTGTGCTTTCTGCGCTTCAAACTTGCCTTGGAGAGAAACCTTCTCTTGTTCTGCAATTATGCATTGTTCTACAATGCTACCTTGTACTTGCTTCAAGGTCTAGGTAGCTTTCTCTACTTCTTAATGTGTGCGACGAAGATGAGCTTCGACCGAATTAGCTAATCGACAGAGTTGGGTTGGTTCATCCCCCAACTTTAGTTCTCCTGATGACAGGGGCATAGTGGACACTGCGTGGCTAGACTGAAGGGCCTGCTATACCCCTCGGAACTTGACCTTCAGTTTTTCATACATTTCCTCCTTCTTAGCTTCTTGTTTCTCCACAATTTCCAGTGAAACGTCATTGAGGGTGGTTATGATGAAGTCGAAGTCATCAGTAGTAAGCACGGTCTTCATCTTGGTCACGGTGGCTCTCAATTTCTTTCGGGAAGAAGGTTTTGGGGGAGAAGCCTTCCTCTTCTTCAGGGGATTGGTCTCATCTCTTGGCGGTGTTACTTTTCCTTGCTTCTGTTCAGCTCCTGTTCCATTTATTTCTTCCTCCTCACCCCTTCGGTCAGGTGATACTGAAGTAGTATTTCCTGAGGCGCTGCTTAATTCTTAGACCTCTTCGATCTTCTTCATTTTGTTGGGTCCGGGTGTATCATGCATGGTTTCTGGGCTTTCATGGTTGGACATCTCTGTAGGGACTGCTGGAATAAGGATGTCTATTGACCAGTCCTTAGTGATCTCCTCAATATCATCTTTCATGAGCTTGTAGTATGAATGTAGTTGCTCCTTATGTTCATCGGCTCGCGTTGTAAGGTAGATGAAGTGTTGATCTACACAGAACTTCATTAGAGGTTAGAATCTCTGTAAGGTGTTCGGATTCATGTGAGGTTTCCCTTCTATATCTCTCTTCAGCTGAAAGTAGTACATATGAAAAACAGCGTTCGACTGCCACTATTTGTTCATATCACTCGAGTACCAAAGGGTAGAGAACTTCACAGTAAGTGGCTCGAATGGTTCAATATACGAGAAGGTCGCACCTTCCAGCATCTCCCAGGAAACAAAGGCGATAAGGATTAGGAGCCAGCTGAAATGGAACTCTTAGCCCTAATCCTGAAATGGAACTCTTAGCCCTGATCCTGGGCTTCGCGATAGTCTAGCTCCAGCTGATTCACCAGGTGCTTCGCCAGTTCATCTGTAAACCTTCTATGCACTTTCCCACGAGATCAACAACAAATCCTCTAACGTACGTAGGTATGTTCTTCCTTACCAACTTTCCTTCAATTAACTGATAGGCGAGGTGCACTAAGCCATTCTGGATGGAGGCTACCTTGTAGCCTCACGTTCCCTTTTCGACATTGCCATATGTATCCTTGATTTTATGTGCTAGTGCACAATATGTGGTTGTTCCTCGATAGAACTCATGTGGATCAGGTCCTTGCATACTCAAGCCTATGATCTTATGGATCAATGTCGAGTTGACTATGATATGGCGGTCTAGCCATAAGTAGCAGCCATGGTAACATGAAAGTAATAACTTGACACAGGAATTCACTTCTTGATGCCTTCCAAAGTGTGGGATCTTCATGAAATTTAATAGAGTGGATTGCACGAGGTTCATCATCCATGGCTGAGGGTTTATCTTTAAGTTCTTCCCCTTCATCTTGGTTAGGTACTTATACGGGGCAAGCATACTATAGTTTTTGCAATCTCCGAGGTTGAAGTCACTGAACTTCAACGCTGTGATCTTATCCGGCTGTGCACGAACTGCACATTTCCCCTTCGGTAGGTACACAGTAACCATGGTGTACTTGAATTCTCTTGGCACACTATCTCGACTCACTACCCCAGCCAGAGGTGTGATGTAATAATCCGACAATATGGATGGGATCATCTTCGCATTTTCTATGTCATCTCTATGTTTAGTTCTCTTTTCTGTTGATGGTCGGGATGATCTGGCTCCATGAGCAGTCGACGGAGAGGCTTGCATTCCTCTCGTCAATGATGCTTGAATACTTGCAAACATCTCTCTTTCATACATTACTCTTTCAGTCATTAGGTCAATAAGGACTTCTTTGACAATTTTCTCTGCAGCGCTGAGCTTGTCCGACATGCACGCTCGTGGTTGAATGTCTCGGGTTCGAAGAGTAATTGTTCAATGCAATGGGATAGATGGCACTAGCACGGTGATCACTGTGAGAAATAAACTATGTTGCAAGCTTTGATAGTCACGATTGGAAAAAGTGTTCTGGTTGTGTGGCACGATGGGATAAATAGATAACTCGGAAACATATCTCTTGCAATAGGCTAGAAGCCTTTATTAACTCAGTTTTTTCTGTTGTGGCACAGTACCAATGGTCTGGTGGTGAAATTTTTGATCATAAATGCCTTTCTACCCATTTGGGTCGTCGGTCGAACAGTTATACTATCTCTAACGGTTGTATTGCTTCGCCATGGTGAAGTTCCATGTGACGTTGTTTTTATATTCCGGCGAAGCTCCACTTTTGCAAATTTTCCTTCTGCGATGTTCCCTTAAGAACCTTCTATAAATTTTCAAGCTTGGCTCTCTTCTTACTTAGTTTTCCAGCCTTCTTTCCAATGATATTTTTCTCGGAATTCCTTTTTCCATTTAGATTCTTAATACTTATCTTCTTTTGGCAAAGTAACTTCACGTTGTTGAGATTACTTCCTAGAAATCAAGGGTAATACTTCATATGTATCTGGAATAGGTACTTCAGTCTTATGTGGTTCTTCTAATGTTCTTTCAACTTCGACATCCAAATCTCTGGTTTGAAATAGCTTCGCCTGGTTCTCATGTTGTTCAATCAAGTGTGCAATCCTCCTAGTCATCAAATCTTTTAACTCTTGATTCTTTTGCTCTAGGATTTCCTCTTCTTTTCTTCTGGCCTGATCTCCTTCAATCAAAGGTTTTCCTAATAACATAGCAAATGGAGCACTATTCTCAATAAATTTAACAACTTCAAATTATTCCTATGCCGAAGTTCCATGAGTACTCATAGATATCATGGTAAGTCTTCCACATAGGGTTATCAACTTTCCTCTGAATAATCTATTCCTCCCAATGAAGGAATCATAGCAGGATTTCCTATAATTTCCCAAGTTCTTTCGGTCATGATATTCACCTATGTTTCCTCATCCAGAACACAGTCAATGTTGAAGTATCTTATTCTTGCTTCAATGCATTATTTTTCTTTGAAGATCTCTGATAAGTTGATATGTCGGTGGTCATTCAGGGTTTCTTTCATCTGTAGTAATACTTTCTCTAATTCTTTCTGAGCTTATGTCATAATCTTAGTTTATGGATTTGCCTTAGGGTTTTCTTGGTTCATATTCATCCTTTCAACCTTAGCAAACATTCTAGGACAATCCAATACTTCATGGTCCAGAGCTTTGTAATAGAGGCAACTAGGTCTCTTTCCAGGGCATTCCTTAGCCAGATGTCCCAGTCTTCTGCAACTGTAACAAAGGGTTAATCCTCTCCTTATTTTAAATGATCCCCGGCCTTTCATGTACTGCGCACTAGGATCATGGTAGCTAACCTGCAAAAAAATTCTTTCTAGGATCCTGCATCCATTTTTTAGTCCAAACATTCTTTCTATGCATAGGTATAACATATCTTTCACTATTCTTATCAGATCTACTCATATCAAATCTTCTTTCTTCTATCCATGACCTAATTTTCAAGCTAGGATAAATCTTATCAAACATACCTAGATCCATACTTTAGAAACAAAAATTTCCACTAATATTATCTTCAGCGGAGCACAAAGCTTCCAGATATTAAAAATTTTCACTATTCTTACCTTTATCAGAGCACAAAGAGTTTAGATCTTACCTCTTTTCTTCAGATCGAACTTCTTTCTTTAGCATAGAGCGTCACAAATCAAGAAGAATACTGTGCACTAGAGCAATAGATATATGCACGAAGATTTCACATATTCATGTCAGGTTTTTGCACAAAGCTTATTTTTCCTCAGTTCCCAGCAATCACAGTTTTAGGTCCCGGCAACGGAACCATTTGTTGGCACAAGGGCAGACCCAGGGTTCAATGCTACAACATCACACCAACAAAACCCTAACTACCGGCCCTTTTGGCAACACTTCTGAAGTAGATGAAGTCTCACCCAAGGTAGAGGCAGGGGTGGTTGCAGGACTCCAATGACTGCAACCTTCGATGGCACACAAATATGTGATTCTAATCACTTAACAGAGCACTTAGAAGTTATATTTATCAATATTCAGTTCTTAGTTACATCACAGTTAAACCCTAATTATAGTACAGTGCAGTATTCAACCAGATCTAGCATCTAACAGCACTTAGCATGTCGAAACAAATCAGTTCTTAATAGATTCAGCACTAAGCACACGTATATAAGTCGAATCTAACATCCATCCATATTATTAAGCACTAAGCATCGACAGATCATTCATCTATATTAAATCACTAAGCACATTAACATATAAACACATCAACACATTGCACAAAGCAGAGAAACACAGCATGTACGTGGTTCACCCCCCACCCTGGGGCTATGTCCACCAACTCTTTGTCTTCTTTATTAGCTTCTTCAATAGGTTACATGCACAGAGCCCTAAAACCCTACTCCACATAGGACAGGATATCTGTGCAGCTCGCTAGATCCTCCTTCCCCGGGTAGATCTAAGCACGCAGCCTTCCACAGCCTCTTACAATTACTTGCACTTAGCTCTGCAAGTCTCACACAGTATGCACAAAGCACTTACAACTCTTGATCACACAGATCCAACTCTAGCACACAGCCATTCATCGTGTTCACTACATTTCCTTAGCATCTATTTATACATACAAAATAGGCCTACGCATGGGTGAACCCATGGGTTGACATTCCCATACCCGTTACATAATCCCAAATCCCAAAAAGGGCCCTAAAAGAGGTTGATATCCCACAATCTCTGCTTCGTCTTGCGCTCTGCCTTCGACATCCTATCGAAGTCCCAAAATTAGGTCAAACATGACCAAGAATCCTCAAAACTTGGTCAACGGACAAAAGAGCTCATGAACAGGAGTCCATGAATTTTTAAGCCAAGAGGAGTATGATGCAGGAGCATCACAAGCACACACAAAGTAGAGGATAGTTGGATACGCACCAGCACACATTTTGAAGATATTTTGAAATTCAAAAAGGATGACACATTAATGTAATATCTGGAGAGACATAAGTGCTCTTAATGTTGTGGGGATTGTAACGCAAATCTTGAGCCGTTTCTCTCATCTGTTCATTGGAGGCAATTAATGTGATAAATATAAAGTATATGTAAGCTTTAATTCGATCTGATAGCTTAGAGTTGTAGGAGGGAAAACTCCAGAAAGCTCCCTCGTATGTATGATATTGTATCATTATTCTCAATTGTAAGAGTAGAGTTGTAGAGCAAGAGAATAGGAGAGCAAAGAAGAACAGAGATTGTAGAAGTTGTATAAGCAGATAATTGTTGCTATAGAGACCATGTGCAGAAGCACTTGAATTAATATAAGGAGGCTTTGACTCAATTTCATGGTGTTGTGATGAATATTGTTTACATCTATTGAATGATATGTTTACAGTTTGCTTATATGCTCTATTATGCATTTGATTCAATGCTTGGTGTGTATGATTTCATGTTGAATGTATGAAGTCTGTGAGAGGGAGAGTATGAGTTTCAATTGTTTCTATTCTTGAGAATTACTACAAGGAGTGTAGTGAAAGTCCACAAGGAGTGTGTTGACAAGATTCTGAGCTTTATCTCAGAGAGCTCAAGAGGGATACCATTGTTTTCATACCAGTAGAAGTGTAAGGATAGCACAGAGCCATGCAAGGTGTGTGCAGGCAGGTTGAAGTCTTAGACTTTTTCCAACCCAGTGAGCGGTTGAAGGATTTTTGTCACAAGGAGTGCATAGAGTTGGAATCGCTGGATAACCAAAGGTTATTGTGGAAGTTGTGCAAGGTGTGCGCGTAGGATTATTTAGATTCCAGAAGTTGCAAGGAAGAACAAGCTCAGGACAGATATCCTTGCTCAAATATTTCAGAGGGAGGACGAAAGTTTCAGTCGCCCGGAGGAAATCAATTTTAGAAGCTTGTCGCCAAGTCATCTGGACAGGAGTCATTGAAGACTCGGACAAATGGTGGAAACCCTAGAGGGAGAAGCATCAATTTTCTGAGGGTCATCGAATCAAGAAGAGTTGCGAGGAGGATAAAGCCGAGATTCATTCACCTTTGAAGGTTCATGAGAGATAGGAGTCGCCGGTATGACACCCAAGAGTTTCGTGGTTTCAACCATCGGGAAAAATAGGGGTGAAGACTTTCCCAAAAGTTGTGAAAGGAAAATCGTCGATTTAATCAGAGGCGTTGGTTAGCGGAGGATCTGGACCATAGATCTGGAGTGATCAAATCTTTGGGGGTCAGGGATTTGGAGATGAAAGCAGGGATTTTCGCTGATTCTCTGAATCACGAAGTCCCGAAATATTGGGGAGCTAGGACCCAGTCCCTAGTGGAAGGACACGACGTGTGCATAAAGGAAAAGGATAGTGCTTGTTAGACCCTTAGGTGGATTTTGGGGTTTCATAAGTTGGAGTGTCAGGTTTGTATCACATCAATATTCCCAAGGTCGCGAGTCGTGAAACACCTTTTGGTGTAGGCCGTGGTCGTGTGGGAAAATAACTCACGCCTAGTGTGAGTTTGCACAGGCAGATTTCGCATAAGGACCTGTGGGTTTAGTTGAAGGTTCCAATGGGAAATAAAGAGCCATTTCAGCTCAGGGAATAGAAAGATCCAAATACCAGGAGGTCACGCAGATCCTGTTGAGGCTGGGGTGCTGCGTCAAAAGTGTTTTCCACTAACACTTACTTTCTCTTATGAAAGATTAACTCTGAAAGTTTGTCACCAATGAATCAGAAACTGAACTTAGAATTGATTATGGTCATTGATCAGGAGAGATCTATGTTGAACATATAATCTTGGTTGTACATTTACTTATACTATGGAATAGCTTCTACAGGCACCAACTTCAGTCTGACAAAATCAACGATCATGGTTAACTCCGCAACTTGATCTGAAGGGTGTTGTTCCTTGTTTTATGCAAAAGGTTTCTTGATTTCATACTAAACTTCATCCTAATCATGCGTCTTCAATTTAAGTCTTTTTTTTCTCCTCTATTGATGCGGTCCATATGCTTTGTTTTGCTTCCTCCATCTATTTACAGGTTCAATCCTTGGACTTGTTATTCACACAGGGTAGATATGCACAACACATGGAGGCCTTCATTGTCTCCCCCTATCATTGACAGTAGTCAGTCTTCCCTTGTTGTTATATAAATGACCCCCATGACTACCTTTGACATCAATGACAAGACATTTTCCAACATCCATGACGTCTATCAAAATCCCTCTTAGCTCAGGTCGGGTTTAGGTTTCACACCAATTCACTCAGATTAGACATGCATACCATCTTGCTCTAAAAATCCTCCCTATCTGTCCACATGTGGGTTCTCCCTTCGCTCCCATCATCCTCTACTCCTACATGCTTCGGTCCTATTTTCCACCATCTACCTCTTCTGGTCTTCCATGTCTCATCACATGTGTGCCCATAATTTATGTCTCAAAGTTTCTCAAGTCCTCTCCATGTAATGGGTGGTTCATATTTTTCCATGGACGTACCAATCTATTACTCCCATTCATTTACGTGGAAGGTACTTCTCAATTTCCCAACCATACTTCATAATGGATTTGCTTCAGTTTTAAGATAGAGGGAAATAAATTTTATTTCTCTCAAAAAAAATTCAACAAGGTGTATTGGGATTCCTTGACACATTGAACCCCCTCATTTTTTGCACTAGTGGTGTCATTGCTAGTACTTGTGCTTCACCCATCAATAATTTGTTTGTATTTTCTTTGTTAAACAATAATACATTTACATTGTTCACAAGCCATAGAATGGAAATTATTATCTCCATGTTGAGATAAACCATCACTAATCATAATTAATTAAAATGTATTCAGGGGATTAAAAATGGTGTTACAATGGAAGGATCAACCAAAGATGCCTTGATGGTGAGAGGTCGACTAGTCAAGAGATATAAGGAAAAATTATTTGATAGAAAGTATAATTTGAAGGGTAGATCTAACTCCTTAGTTTAGTTGTGAGAATATGTTGGAAATACAATAAAGCTAGAAATTACAAAAGGGACTGCAAGTGAAAGTCAATAGAGATTAGTAGAGGTTCTGATGAGAAGTAGTTAAGTGAGAGAAAGATTACTTTGGATAAAGGAGGCGATGTGTAACTGTCATCAACTAGTACATAGTCGGGTCATGATGTTTGGTTGATGGACTCAAGAGCATCCTTTCATATGACACCTCACAAATAATCGTTATTTGAATACGAGAGATATGAAGAGGGAGATGTGTTCTTGGGGGATGAATCGACAACAAAAATTATTGGATGGGGAAGAGTCTGATTGATATTGCAAGATGGGAAGAGTAGAACTCTTCAAGGTGTGCTACATATTTTAAGTTTGGAAAGAACTCTGATATTTGTCAGTAAAATGAGCGATGCATGTGTGCACACTCTATTTCATAAGGATATGTGAAAAATGGTGAGCGGAGCGATGGTCTTAGTGAAAGGAGTTCATATCGGAACCCTATACAAGTTGTTAGGGAGTGTCGACTTGACTGGATGCAATAACATTGTTGTTACTAAAGTCAAATTGACTTGACTCAACTTGGGCTAAGTCGATACAAACCGACTTGACTATTATTTTTCAAGTCGACTCGATATTGTTATGGCACTAGAGGATGGGACATATTGGTGAAAAAGGACTTTGATCTATGTACAATAAAGGTATGGTCGAAGGTTTTCCAAACTGTAATTTAGAAGTTGATTTTTGTGAACATTGCATATATGGAAAAAAAAATCATGTTAGATTCCCATTTGGAGCTACAAGAGCATAAGGGATTCTAGAATTAATGCATATTGATTTTTTTGGACCTTTATTGGTCCCTTAACTTGGCTATTCTCTGTATTATGTTTCCTTCATAGATGATTTTTCCAGGAAGACATGGTTATGGTTATATTTGTGATGCATCTATGCATGTTCCCAAGGAAAATAAGAACAAGATGGAAAATAAGGCAGACAAGTGTATTTTCATTGGGTACAATGATAGAATGAAAGGATACAAGCTTTGGGATCCTATATCGAAGAAAACAATTTATAGTCAAGATGTGGTCTTCAGGGAAGTCGATGGAACTTCTTATTCTGAAGAGGTTCAAACAAAGAAAGAACCATAGGAGTTGGTATTTGAACTGAAGAACAAAGAAGATGATTCAAATGAGTCGACTGAATCAGATGAAGAGGTGGAACAATTGATTCTGGTAGTGAGGAGATCTAAATGAGTAAGGAAACAAGCTTAAAGGTATAGTCCACCTGATTTTTGTTCTACATCTGTGTTATCTGCCACTAACGTGGGTCCCAAGTCATTCAAGGAAGAAGTTAACTTGACAAAGGCTAATCTCTGGAAGGATGTCATGCTTGAAGAAATGGAATCCTCGCACAAGAATGAGACAAGGGATTTGATCGAATTACATAATGGAAGAAAACACATCGGTAACAAGTGGGTGTTAAAGAAAAATTTGAACACAGCAAGTCAAGATGAGAAATTCAAAGCTTGGCTGGTAGTCCAAGTATAGTACCAAGTCAAGGGAGTCGACTTTGGTGAGATTTGGTCTCTTGTTGCAAAATTAAATTCCATTATACTACTAATGTATGTGGTTGCAGCGTTTGATTTTGAGATAGAGAAAATGGATATGAAGATAGTGTTCCTAAATGGGGACCTAGAAAAAGAAATTGACATGAAACAGACTAAAGGATTCGTAGTAAAGGGAAAGAAAGAGATGGTGTGCAAGTTGAAAATATCCCTTTATGGTATGAAGCAATCACCAAAGATGTGGTACCAGAAGTTTGATACATACATTCTTATTTTGGGATTTGTGAGAAGCAAGGTTGATCACTATGTATATTCCAAGGAAGAAGGCGGTTGTTTTATATATGTAGCGTTGTATGTCGATGGCATGTTGTTGGTCGAAAACAATATGGATTTTATAAAAGAGGTGAAGATGTAGCTATCCTCCAAGTTCAACAATAAATATATCGGTACAACAAACTTCATTTTGGGAATGGGGATCAAGAAAGAATGGGTACTTAGAAATATTTGGTTAAATCAAAGGAAGTACATTGAAATAGTCTTGAAGCATTTCAGCATGCAAGATTGCAAACCGATCAAGGTATTGATTCTTGTGGGAGAAAAACTAATTGTTGAACAGTGTCCAAAGACACAAGAAGAAATAGAGGACATGGCATGTGTTCCCTATGCTAGTGTTGTTGGTAGACTAATGTATGTGATCATTTGCACTCAACCAGACATTGATCATGCATTGGGGGTATTGATCACGTACATGTCGACACCCAGGAAAGGGCACTACATTTTTGTCAAGAGAGTGTTCATGTATTTGTGTGGCATAAAAAATGATGCCATATGCTACCAAAGGAAACCTGGAACTGACGGAGGTAAATGTACACGGCTTTGTAAATTCGGACTGGGCAAGAGATCTGGATCAACGAAGGTCAGTCAGTATATTTGAGTTTAAGATGTTCCTTGGAGAAATCAATTGGATGAGTAAGTGACAGGAGGTCGTATCCTTGTCAACAATAGAATCTAAATACATGGCAGCCACTCATGGAAGCAAAGACACAGTATGGTTGCATCGATTGTGTTTAGAGATTGGGTTCAAGCAAAAATATATGAGAATAAATTGTGATAGTCATAGCTCAAAATTTCTGGCAAAGAACCCAGCTTACCATTCTAGGAAAAATCATATTGATGTAGGTACTATT
Organism: Picea engelmannii; assembly: GCA_009831015.1. NCBI lineage: Eukaryota > Viridiplantae > Streptophyta > Pinopsida > Pinales > Pinaceae > Picea > Picea engelmannii. The sequence goes on from ML776865.1 coordinate 2,053,462, forward strand.
TAGTGAGAGACATGGTGGAAAGCAACAAGTTGTTGTTGGAGAAGGTAGACACTTTGAAAAACATAGTAGAATCTTTGACCAAGTTTTTGATTGATGTGAAGTTCTCTTAGTGTAGAGAGACAATGGGAATCATTAATTTGCATCTATGAACTAAGGTTCAGGTGTTGTTTCTTCAAATAAAATAAAAAGTGGGAGAATGTTGGAAATGTTATATTATTTGTAGTGAAAGAATAGTAAATTGATTGGCTAGTCGAGGTGGATTGACTGGGTGAATGTTAGACTGGACGGATAGGTCGAGTCAAGGGTTTTTTTGAGGTCAAAGTGATCGATTAATAATTTGAAAGGTTAGCCAACATGAGGTCTACAAGAGGTCGAGTGGCAGCCAACTAAAGACTGATTGAATGTCAACTAGATAGTCAACTGTAACTAAATCCCAATATTTGCAGGATTGCATCCAATTATCTGCATGGATCTGTAATCATTTTTGGGTGCCATAATTTAGATTTTTTCCTCCTGTAAATCCTATAAATAAGGTGCATTGTAATTGTAATAGTTGATGTCTTTAGAAGAATTATAAAGGTCATGTATATGCAAGCTTAATTGGTTGCAAGTTTGTTCTTGTGAAAAGCAAGAGAGTAAGATCACGATTGTGTGTTAGGTGTAGACCATGGTTAGTCATGTAACTTTGTATTCAATCAATGAATGAGACAATAAGAGAGAAATACGCTCAAGGAATGTTGGTTTTCCCATTTTTTATTTCCATGGTAAAATCTTTGTGCACTGTGTGTGTGTGTGTGTGTGTGTGTGTGTGTGTGTGTGTGTGTGTGTGTGTGT
>ML776865.1:2054630-2083360 GCA_009831015.1 Picea engelmannii
CTTCACACTAGCACATAAAGTTATACGATTTTCCAAGTTTAGATATGGGATGTTCATTATTAACCCCTATTAGGTGTGCTAGTACCCAAGATAAAGAGTATTTCCAAAGAAACCCATGAAGGAGTGTGTGTAATGGAATATGGTATGATTTTGGGTGGTGGCATAGTCATGCAAGGTTATGTATGATAGCCATCCTCATGAACGCCTTTGTATGAGGGAGTGCTTTGTTAATGAGCTACCCTTTCCTCACCACTATGTCTTTCCAAACCCTTGTTTGCCTTTTTCTTTATTCATTCAACCTTTTTTTCTTTTGAATTCCATTCATTAGTCCTTTTGTTAGGTATGCATTCATTGCATAGGACTTAGGTGATGGCCTCTTAGCGAGGGGGTAGAGCTCATGCTTCTCATTCTTAATTGGTTTTATAACTTTTCTTTTCTTTCTCTTTGCTTTGCTTTGCATTTTTAGTTATATCATTTGATATTTCTATTTTATTTATTATTATTATTTTATATCAAGTTTCATCAACCTCAATCATTCTAGCTCCTTCTTCTCATGGAATTATGAGGAATTAACCTTTATAGGTGACATGTGATGACCAACCTAAAAAATAGGATAAATGAGAGGGAAGATATGGAGTGTGTTATGTATGGAATGGGATATGGACACATTACCCATATCAAGGACCCCAGTAGTACAAATTTTCCTAGGAGTGACAACACTTGACTAAGAGATGATGATACAACCAATGTGAAACAAGAAAAAAATTGTAAATTCAAACCATCATGATACATAATCAAATTCCACCCATGATCACCATTTTCATTCCCAAAACATTGAATATCATCATTCGATATGAAGTAACAGATGAGGATACCCCATGTGTGTCATGCACCATATCATCTTATGTGAGTGAGATGAGAATACAATGGCAGGCATCTATGGGCAAATATTTGTGGAGAATTTGGAATGTCATCATCAAAACTAATATCAATAATGTGGATCGTGGAGAAAAAATATCCTCTAGTTACCCCTAGGTGAGAGGGAGTAAGAGCTTCCAACACTTATCTTTGGTTTGACCATTGATATTACAATGGTTACAATGGTTGTTCAAATCATTGCACTGATGTGAAATGGTTGTTGTCTTCTTGTCCTTTCCTTTCCACTTCTTCTTCCCCTCCTTGGAAGCATATTGGTGGTATTTTTGTTTGAAACCACTTAGTTTTCCTTTCATATTTTATATATTATCCAAGTACTTTTCTTGCACATAGGCCTCATCAATTGTCCTAGGTTTGAAGAGTATCACTTTCTTCAGTAAATGATTGTGTAGAACTTCCGGATACTTGACGGAGTACATCAATACATCTGGGTTCTTGGGAGATATACCCAACACAATCACATTTTTTTTAACTTAGTGGTGTACTCTTGCACACTCTACCCTTGTATATGCCTAAAGTGAAGCTAATTGATCCACTAGTCCAAAGGAAATTTTAAGAACCCCCCCCTAAATTTATATGTATAATAAATGATTGAAACCACATGATACATAGGAAAATTTGAAGGCTATTTTGTCAATAATGTAATATGTATATATAATGTTTTGGTGAATATTTTACCGAACTATATAATCTTGTAAAATCTTGGTGGATATTTCACCAAATTATAAAATCTTGGCAAATCTTTCACTAAATTATAAAACATTGTGAAGTTTTGGTGAATTTTTTTATAAAGTATAAAACCATATATATATATAATAGGAAAATATATTCACTAAACTATAATATATTGATTTTACATGTTCAGGGAAAGAAACATAATTTGTTCATCCTCTAAATAATGTTTCAAGCATTAGGGGTTGTGTTTGTCAGGGTTCTTACTACACACTTGTAATGTCCCTTTCCAATTGATTAGGATAGAGGATGACTTCGTAACCTATATGAATCTCGCAGGCTATAGTCAACAAGGAAAAGGGAGTCACTGAGGTTTATTCAGTGTCACTAGGTTAAAAAGATGGAAAATATTAAAGTGACAATAAATAAAAATAAACAATTTTGTTTAAAGAAAATTGGAGGGAAAATGAAGTGAGGGTTCGATTTAGTCAAAAAGGGGAATGATATAGAAGGCCCGGAGGAAGGAAAAATAGAGGGTTGACCTTCACCTTGGAATTATTATTTGATCTCTCATTTTCGAGTGCTCTTGGAGCCATTGTTTAGTTAAGGTTTAGCAAAACCCTTGTTGATGTTTTGGTAGTTGCAAGAGGTATTTTCCTCTTGGACAACTTTTCTTAGAGAATAAGAAGATTTCAAGAAGTCAAGGAAGACCATTGAACAGTTGACCAACACCCCAGAAAATCATAAAGTAAAATAGAAGACCACATAAGAGAAGTCATCCCACAGGAAATAATAATAAAGTGGAAATATAGTTTCCAGGAAGAGAAGTCGGCCCACAGAAATAATAAAGTAAATTTGAAGACTCGGAATCAGAACTCGGCCCCAGACAGACACCCATATTAGTATAAATACAAGTTTGGGTCAGTTCATTTGTACAGTTAGACAACTCTCTTTATGAATTGCATAATAGGCAGTTGCAGCAGTTTCGTTATTTATGGTCTCTGGTTCTCTTGGAGAGTGTGCCCCACATGGGGAAGGATATTCTTGGTGGCTCTTGGTGATTTCTCTTGTGCGCTAACTCTGGAGGAGTTGCACTAAGGTTGTGTGGTATTGCTCAGTTTCAGTTGCAGTTACTGTTGCATTTTCTTTTACCAGTTTCCAGTTGTGCTAGCTATGTGGTGCACTATCTTACTCTAGTGATGCGCCTATCTTGCGCCAGTTCTGTGGTGTTTCTCAATTGTCTACCCTCGTTATGGTATGACAATAAGAAGAGATAAGTATATGTTATCAGGGTTTCTTCATTTTTGGTTTTCCCTTGTGATTAGATTGTGTTCATGGTTGTATTGGAAAGATTCTCTCTAAGAAAAGTTGGTTGGGTTTTTCCTCTGAAATAGGGGTTTTCCCAGGATAAATATATGTGTCTTGTTGTGCTTGTTTATTTGTTGCTTATATATTTCAGTATATGATTATTGAATGTTAAAAGAAGATAAAAATTATATGGTAAATATAATGTTAATGAAACTAACGAAAATCTAAAATCAGTTCAGAGTCAGTTTCCTTTAGAACAGTCTAATCATTGGAAGGAAGATCATGAGATTTTCCACAATGTTGAGATTTTCCACTACACATGCAATTTGCCACTGCACAGTTTTTTTTTTCAAGCTCGTTGAGAACTTGTTATAAAGTCGATTGGGACAAACTCCACCACTGATCAAATCGCCCTACTCTAAGCGCACCTATTACACTTCTCAGATTGACTTTTCGTCAAAATTGAATTTTTAGGGTTTCATGCTTGTTGACATTTTCCTGGACATTGAACCTTCTGATTCAGATTTCTAACTTTTTCTTATTGATGTAATGTCTCAAATTAGAAGACAAAGTTGGATGATGTACTTGTATATAAGATGAGGTTGTTTGCAGGAGATGTACACTTGGAAAAAAGACATTTATCCAAGTAGTGGCAGTGGATCCAAAAGGATCTTAGATCTAGTGCACTCAGAGGAAGCCCAAGAGTTGGAAGCAGCAGTGATAATGTCTCCTACAATATAGAACAAATAAAATGGGACAGAAGCAACTAGACTCCAGGTTTGCATTTCATGTTTGCATATCAAGTTTGATATTTTATATTGCTATAACTTAAGTAAGTTTCATAATTAGAACAACAGTATTTAGAAGTCTATTACTGTTGAGTACTATTGCTATCAAATGTTTAGTAACACTTTAATATTGTTGGTATTATGATCATTGAGTAAAATCTCATTGTTCAGTATTAATGATGCACTTGTTTACAAGATAAATTAATCTCCTCTAGGAGATGTTCTTGGTTGTTAACCTTGTTCCAGGAAGGTTATCTTGTAAATTCCATGGAGGTTACCATGGAGATGTTGTTCTTGGTTTCTTGTTCCAAGCAGGTTACCATGGAGGAATGATTGGTCACAACACTGGAAGAGTGTTGTTCATATTTCTTGTTATTGTATTTTTTGGTTTGACTCTTGTTCAAGGAAGGTCACAAGTGATAGCTCTCAGAAGGAGCTACTGTGACGATTGTTCTCGTTCTTGTTTTTATTATTGTTCTTATTATTAGAGTATTATTCTTGTTTGTTGTTTTTTCTTATTGTTGCTCTTGTTCTGGGCAAGTCACAGGTGATAGCTCTAAGAGGGAGTTATAATTCCAGTTGCAAGAGGAAACATATTATATGATCTCTAGTTGAGACATGGAGCAGACTATCTTGACATAGAGTTGTGTACATGATCGTACACATCCAAGTAATGAAGGAGAAAAGGACGAAGTCAAAACCTTCTAGAAAGAAGGGTACTTTTGCGGGATATAGAGTATCTCATATAGACATTGATTGTAGGGAGAAGAAGGCTCTGAAGATGACCATACAGATCCCTCCAATTCAGTTGATCACTCTTCAGATCATCAGGAAGAGTTAGTAGAGCCAGAAGGGCCTACCCAAAATTGTTGCAGTGGCCAGAAAGAGACCAGCATGGTCCTTTGATACTTTGTAGGATGCAAAGGGGATATAGATATATGGCATTGATGAGCCATATCAAGAGGAGGAGGAAATGGCTCCACCAGTGGTGAGGCAGGCAGCCTCACCAAGTACCAGCTCAGAAGGAGCTAGAGTTCAGAAGGATTCATCCCATAGGATCCAGTGGGGAGGAGCAACCTCCCCAAGATAGTTCAAAGGAGATCAGACTTCAGAGGAGATAAGCACATGCAGAGAGAGTAGATGGCTCCGGAGATTATATAGACTCAGAGGGATTCAAGCTTCAAAGGGAGCGTGCAGACTCAGAGTAAGCCTAATCTCAGAGAGATTCAGTGGCTTAGAGACTTTCATTCAAACATTATTCCTCCTCATATTTAGATGGGAGAGATAGACGTCTTTCAGGACTAACAAATAGGTGCCATGAGTTAAGGAGGCTAGATCAAAGCTTCAAAGGCTTCGAAGAGATATGAGACCTCCTAGGAGGATTCCCTTGTTTTAGTGAAAAAGGAGGAAGCTAGTCAGAAGGATTGGGATATGAATTTTTCCTTGGTTCTAAGACTAGAAGGGAAGTCAGTGGTGACTTCCAAGTTGATATACAATATTAATCATGTTGCAAATGGTAGCATAGAGATGTACAAATCTTGATTTTTGGCCAGAGGATTCTCCCAACAAGAGGGAGAATATTATAATGAAAAACTTTTTCCAATAGCTAGAAGAAGTGTACATAGAGTATCCATAAGATACATGAGAAGGAGTCTCATGTCTAAATATTGAAGAAGGATTAAGCAGGCATCGAGGGAAGGATATGCCAGACAGTTATTTTGATGAGATTGGGGATGGTTTCCACTTGATATTGGATGACATGTTTCTTACAAGGGATGAGAAGCTCATATATGGGTGCAAGAGGGAACTCACTTCAGAGTTTGAGATGAAGGATCTAGGTCTAATGCATTATTTCTTGGGATTGTAGGTGTGGCAAAGACCAAATGAGATCTTCCTTAGCCAAGGAAAATGTATTGTTGAGATCTTGCAGAGATTCGGGATGATGAACTATAAGTCCATGGCCACACCTATGATGATAAATATAAAGATATTGAGTGATTCATATTGAATTTGGTGGATCCCACAATGTATAGACAGTTGATCAGATCCTTGATGTACCTAGTTAACACCAGGCTAGACATATGATTTGAAGTGAACACTTTAAACATGGTTGAGTCTAGACATGTGCATTGGATAGTTGCAAAACATGTGTTGAGGTACCTACATGGTACAGTTGGATATGGATTGAAATATGTCTCGGATGGAGACATGAAGTTGTAGGATTATACAGACTATGACTAGGCAGGGAGTATAGTGGACCGGAAAAGCACATCTGGATGCTACTTCAGTTTGGGATCAAGTATGATCTCATGGTTAAGCAGGAAGCATACGTCAATGGAAATCAATATATTAGAGGCAAAGTATATCGCAACTAGTGTTGAAAGTCATAAAGAAGTGTGGCTTCATAAGCTTCTTGCAGGGATATTTGATCTAGAGTTGGATCCAACTTTGATATATTGTGATAATCAAAGTTGTGTGAAGCATATAGATATCAAATACCATTACATCCAATACACGATGCAAAGAGGAATTGTGGAGCTCTGGTACATATCCACAGATGAGCAGATAGAAGACATTCTCATCAAGCCTATGTCTAGAGTGAAGTATGAGTACTTTAGAGACAAGATTGGCATGATGTAGAATTCCCACCCTCATTGAGAGGAAGGTGTGTTGTTTATCCTCCGACCGGATAACCCCTCCATCCAAGGGTTCCCTAGATCGATCATGTGAGGTGAATGAGGGGGTAATGTAATGTCGAATACTAGTCTTTCCTATGCCATGCGAGGTGGTTAGGTGTGAATAAGACTATTAGGAGAGGAGAAACATCACAGCATAGTCTTGGATACTATGGAGGTGATTGTGTGTCATTGGACAATATTTGTGTGCTACTATGGTGGTTATGTACCACTGGCAATGATTGTGTGTCACTGGACAGTAGTTGTGTGCTACTATGGTGGTTATGTACCACTGGCGGTGGTTGTGTGTCAGTGGATAGTAGTTGTGTGCTACTATGGTGGTTGTGTACCACTGGCAGTGATTGTGTGTCTCTAGACAATAGTTTTGTACTACTACGGTGTTTGTGTACCACTAGTGGTGATTATGTATCACTAGACAGTAGTTGTGTACTACTATGATGGTTGTGTACCACTGGCAGTGATTTTGTATCATTGGACAGTATTTTTGTACTACTATAGCAGTGGTTGTGTACCACAATGACAGTAGTTGTGTACTACTATGACTTGGCAGCATTTGTGTTCCATTGGATGGCATTGTAGTAGTTGTGTGCTACTAGTTGATTTCCATGGAGACTACCAGAATGCTTGGAAGTAATTGTGTGTTATTGGTTGATTGTCGCATAGTCATAGAGACTATGGCGGATGATTTGAGCCACTGATGGCATGGTAGTAGTTGTGTGTTACTAGTTGATATAAGAGTAGTTAGTGGACTACTAGATGAAGACATTGTGGAAAGATACCTCCCTAGCTAAGAGGGATTGTTGATGTTTTGGTAGTTGCAGGAGGTATTTTCCTCCTGGACAAATTTTCTTAAAGAAGAAGAAGATTACAAGAAGTCAAAGGAAAACCATTAAATAGTTTAAGAACACCCCTGAAAAGAATAAAGTAAAAATAAAATGCCATAGAAGAGAAGTCGGCCCATAGGAAATAATAATAAAGTGGAAATATAATTTCTAGGAAGAGAAGTCAGCCCACAGAAATAATAAAGTAAATTTGAAGACCTGGAATAAGAACTCAGCCCTAGACATGTGCCCAGATTAGTATAAATACCAGTACGATTCAATTCATTTTTACATTCAAACAATTCTTCTTCTACAGTGCACACTATGCAGTCGTAGTTGCAGCTGCAGCAGTTTCGCTATTACTAGTCTTTGGTTCTCTCGGAGAGTGTGCCCCACTTTGGGAAGGATATTCTTGGTGGATCTTGGTGATTTATATTGTGCGCTACCTCTAGAGGAGTTTTGCTAAAGTTGTGTGGTACTACAAATTTGCTTCATGACATTTGCAGTTGCAGTCACAGTTGCAGTTGCAGTTGTTGTGTCAATTATGTGGTGCTCTATCTTGCTCTAGTGATGCACCTATCTTGTGTCAGTTTTGTGGTGTTGCTCAGTTGTATAAACTCGCTAGGGTTTGAGAAGAAGAATAGATAAGTATATGTTATCAAGGTTTCTTCATTGTTGTTTTTCTCTTGTGATTAGAGCTTGTTCATGGTTGTATTGGAAAGATTCTCTCGAAGAAAAGTTGGTTCGGTTTTCCCTCAAGTTTGGGGTTTTACCGGGATAAATATTTGTGTCTTCTTGTGCCATTTTATCTATTTCTAATATATTTCATTAAATGATTATTGAATGTTAAAAGAAGATAAAAATGCTATGGTAAATCTGATGTTAACAAAACTAATGAGAATCTAACAACCCTTCCATCATTGCAATTTGGTTTCGGTGGTGCAATATCCACCCTATATAGACAAGGGAGGGATCCATCCAAGATTCCATTGGAGATCAATTTGAGGTTTGTTCTCAGTTGAAGGCATATTGACTAGCATAGGGAATTACGGAGCTTTGTGGGAGAGGTCGATTGTGGATCTTGCAGGTACCAGGAGGGTTTTGGGAAGTCATATCTGGAGACATTATCATTGGTTGAAGACAAGTGTCCCACGAGACCCTGCTAGACGCAAAGCCTTGTCCTGTGAGGACCTCTATAACGGGTTTGACGATAACATCAGTCCATTCGGGTCAGATCCATAAGGTTGGATGATTATTTGCAGAGTGACGGTGTTGAAACAGGTCGTAGGAGGCTAGAAGAGCCTTAGAGCAGTTGACATCATTAGCATCATTCCAGGTTTTTTGTTTGAGTTGTTTTTTGTTAGTGGACATTACAGTTGCCTTGCAACCATTAGATTCTTGTGTTTAGGAGTATTTTGCAGCTTTTATTACATTCATTAGATATCTTTGTGATTTGGGGGTTTCAAACCATAATAAGATGCAATTGTTATCTTCTCTATTTTTTGTGTAATGGATGCATGCAATATATTTGAAAAAATTATTATCCTTGAAACATATGCAAACTGTTTGTAAGAATTTAGCAACAGCCTTAATACAAGTGTTTGTCAAATTTACACAAAGAGAAACTACAATGTTTGGACATAAACACAATAGTCTACCCTAGACTATTTGGGGACATTACAGTGGTATTAGAGTTGGTGATCTTGCCAGCCTGTGATTTCTTGAGGCGTTGATGCTAAGGAAAACTACAGGATAAGGGGAAAAACCCACCCCAGGATTAGATTTATCAGAAGAGGTATAAGTAGAGGGCGTTATGAGGGATTATCCTGAAGATGGGACCATACAGTTGTTGGAAAGCATACCTAATGGGTAGCAACAATTAACATAATTCATAACACAATTCTTTTTTAGCAACCAAGCAAACCCAAACTAGGGAGGTACCAATGGGAACCATGCAGAGGCCATCCATAGAGGTGGTAGGACTCATAAAGGGGGTAATACCTATGTCATGGCACAGAGTGTCTTCCGGGCAAGTAGCAAAAAGGTACCCAGACCATTATTTCCACCATTCCTTAAGGAGAAACCTATAGGAGCACAGGAACAATAGGAGTTGGTTGACAAAATGAACTCCTAATTTATGGAGTATCAATTGCTAGAAGAAGGAGCCTAAGAATCCATGTCTTACAATGACTACTGCAACCTCAAGACAAGGAAAAAACCTAGGGTGGGCCAAAATCGGCAAAATTTCGATCTTCTGCACAAATTGGGGAAGATGATTTTCTCATATTTTGAAGGATCTGACGGGTGCATATCCTGAGCATGGGTACATAAATTGGACACTTATTTCTAGCTTAACCCGGTGACAGAGGCAGAGGCAATCAAGTTTTCGACCTTACACTTGGATGGAGAGGCTCATGAGTGGTGGTACCATGGTCTATTAACATTGGGGCATTCCAACATCACATCATATGAGGATTTCACCCAAATATTGATGGATAGGTTCAATAGGAAGGATCTTGAGATCCACTTCAAGGAGTTGGAGAAGCTGAGGCAGACAGGTATGCCAAAGGCTTATTTCACAGAACTTCAGTGGATGATAGTCATGGTGACTAATGTTTTTGAGCAAAGACTGGTGATCTTATTCACAGAGGGCTCGGTTGAACCCTTAAGAGGTTGGGTTAAGGATTTCAATACAAACACACTATAGGAAGTTATCATGAAGACTGAGGATATGGAAGACACGGTCCCCAAGAAGGCATTGGAAAAAACATTTATCCCATAGAAGGGTCAAGTGTTAAAACCTCCCCAAAAGACATGGACAGGGAAGGACAGGTTGGATGAGTAAACTCAAAGAGAGATGAGGAAGAAGCTTTTCTACAGTTGCAAAGAGTCACGGGAATTGGGTCGTTAGTGTATGGAAAAAGGTAAATTCCATTATATTGAGGTGGTTTCTAACGAGGAGGATGATGGTGATTATGAGGGAATTGTATAGAACATTGGTGAGCCATCACACATCAATGCTACATAGCAGGCACCATTGAAGGATAGTGCTAAGGGAGTGATCATCACCATAATTTCATGAGTTCCCAAATATTACACCTTTAGGGCTAGATGCGTCTTGCATGGGTAGAGGGTTATGACACTGATTAATGGTGGGGTCACCCACAAATTCATTGATGTTGCACTGGTCAACATGAGACAAATCCCTATAAAGGACTTCGACATATTCAATGTGGTCGTAGCAGATGGGTACAACATGGCATGTACTCAGAGGATCAGGGGACTGGAAGTAGCATTGGGCAACTATACATTGACCAGTGACTTTTATGTTGTATATTTAGTGGATACTAATGTGGTTTTGGGATTTCAATGGTTGTACTCATTGGGAGATATCCACATGAATTATAAAGACATGAGGATGGAGTTTCAAGACAAGGGTGGACAGTTAGTCATCCTAAGAGGTTTGTCGACAGGTGCCCCTAGGATCGTGTCTAATCAATGCATGGAGACACTTTTTAGACACATGGATGTGGCTTGCACAGTAGAGTTCTTGATCACCATGGAGAAGCCATCACAGGATCGCCATCATTACCATGCGGATATCCAAGAATTTCTTGGGAACATGAAAGGGTGTTTAAACCATTACCAGCAGGGAGACCATGTGACAGAGGATTTAAGCATGTCATTGAGATAGAAGAGGGGTCGAAGAATGTGATCACCACACCATACAGTCATCTGAAGAAGTTCAAGGATGGCATATAAAATTCCATAAAGGAGTTTCTAGAGATGGGGCACATCAAGCCTAGTTCTAGTCCCTTCGCTTCTTATGTGGTATTGGTAAAGAATAAGTATGGCACGATGAGGATGTGCATCAACTACAAGTTTTTGAACAAGAAGACCATCAAAAATAGGTACTCAATAGCCAGGATTGACAACTTGATAGATGAGTTGCATGGGGCAGCTTAATTCTCAAATATTGATCTTCAATCAGGGTACCATCAGATTTGGGTCATAGAGGAGTACATCCACAAGACATCCTTCGGGTGTCTTTATGTGCACTACAAGTTTCTATTCATTCCCTTCAGGCTGAAAATGCACCTGCTATATTCCAATCATGTATGAACCACATCTTCAATAAGCAATTGAGGAAATATTTACTAGTGTTGTTTGATGATCTTTTGATCTACACCGAGACTTGGGAGAAACATCTAAAGCATGTGGATAAGATTCTCACCATTATGGAGGAACGATCGTTTTTTTCCAAGGAGGCAAAGTGCGGGTTTGGGTTGGCAGATATCCTCTATCTGGGGCACATGATTAGTTTTGAGGGAGTAAAGGTGCATTAGGAGAAGATCCAGATGATCTTATATTGGCCCACCCCAAAATCACTCACAGAGCTACGAGGATTCTTCAGGATATGTAGCTATTACAGATGCTTTATGAAAGGATTCTCACAATTGGTTGTCTCATTGATAGACCTAACCAATAAAGGGTCATTTCGATGGTCAGAAGATGCACAGGCAGCATTCGACATTCTAAAGAAGGTGATGAGCACCTGCCCATTATTAGCACTCATGGGCTTCACACAACCCTTTGTCTTGGAGTGTGACGCATCTAATGAGGAGATAGGAGAGATGTTGATGAGGAACCGACACCTGATATATTTCGAGAGAGAAGAATGATAAGGGAGCCAAAGAAGATCTACCTGATCCATGATAAGGACATGTTGGCCATCATGCATGCATTGGCCAAGTTCATAAAGTACCTGGTGGGAGGACACTTCATGGTTAGGACTGACCACAATAGCTTGAGATATTTCTTGGAGCATTGAGACCTGAATGAGTGGAAACATAAATGGGTGAGTAAATTGCAAGCATGTGATTTTGACATTGATTATGTAAAGGGGGAGAAGAACATAGTCGATTACGCCCTATCCAGGATACTTGTAGCTTTCTCCATGATAGAAATTTCAACAAACTAGAAGTCCATTATTTTGGTAGAATACTCTAGGAATACCTTTTCCTGTGAGTTGATGGAGGGCAGTATTCAATATAAAAGGTATAGGGTAGTGGATTACATCGTGTACTACAAATACAGGATCTATCTTGTCCCTAAGTCCACACTCAAGGACAATATTTTGAGGGCAATACATAACACACCACTAGTAGGGAACCGGGGGTATATGAAGACCTACAAGAAGGTAAGAGAGATATTCTTCTGGAAGAGTCTCAAGGAGGATGTACTTATTCATGTGAGAGAGTGCATGACTTTCTAGTAAAAAAAGTTAGATCTTACACATCCTGTAGGTCTACTTCAGCCATTGTCAATTCTAGAACAGAAGTGGGAAATCATTTCCATGGAATTCATTACAGGGTTACCAAAGGTATAGGGCGGGGATTGTATCTACGTGGTAGCGGACATATTGAATAAATATGTGCACTTTTTTTCCATTCCTTCATAGTACAATGCATCTCAGGTAGTAGACCTATTCTTTAGGGAGGTATTCATACTACATGGTCTTCTGAGGAACATAGTTAGTGACCGGGATAGCAGGTTTCTTAGAACATTTGGGCAGGAATTATTCAGATCATCTGGGACAGAGTTGACACCCAGTACTATCTATGACCCCATTACAGATGGGAAGATCAAGACAGTAAACAAATGGATTGAGGGGTACCTGAGGAACTATGTGTCAGGATGGCAGTGAGCCTAGATAAAGTGGTTTCATATCGAGGATCATTATTACAATACCACTCATCACATGTCCATTGGGATGATACCATTTATAGAATTGTATGGCTATGTTGCCCCATCATTTGTGGATTTGGAATTTGGAGAGAGTAGAGATCCCAAGGCCAAATATTGGTTGTAGGAAAGCCAGTACATCTTGAGAGTCCTGAAGGAGAATTTGTAGGTCGCTTTGAATCAACAGAAGATGTATCCTTCCATGTATCATGCCTCAAGAAGGAATTGGGACAACAAGTCACCGCTTCGGTAGATATTCCTCCATTAGATGAGGAAGGGAAGTTGGTTCTGACCCTCAAGAGGATTGTTAATGTCAGGGAGAATAGGTTGAGAAGAAGATTCATTTGAGAATACTTGGTCGTATGGAGAGTATTTCCCATAGAGGATGACACTTAGGAAGGACAACATATCTTACATCACCCTATTCTGAAGTTTCTTGAGGACAAGGAATCTTGGGAAGGGAGGATTGTAATATCCCCTTTTAATTGATCAGGACGGATGATGACTTAGTAGCCTATACGACTCCCATAGGATATAATTAGCAATGAAAATGGAGTCACGAAGGTTTATTTGGTGTCACTAGGTTAAAAAGATGACAAATCCTAAAGTGACATTAAATAAAAATAAATAATTTTGTTTAAATAAAATTTAAGGGAAAATGAAGTGAGGGTTTGATTTGGTCAAAAAGGGGAAAGATCTAGAAGTCCTGGAGGAAGGGTAACCCTTCACCTTAGCATTATGATTTGATCTCTCATTTTCGAGTGCTCTTGGAGAAATTGTTTCGTTAGGGTTTAGAAAAACCCTTCATTGCAATTTGGTTTCGGTGGTGCAATATCCACCCTAGCTAGACAAGGGAGGGATCCATCCAGGACTCCATTGGAGTTCAATTTAGAGTTTTTCTCAGTTGAACACATATCGGCTAGCATAGGGAATTACAGAGCTTTGCGGGAGAGGCCGATTTTGGATCTTCCAAGTACCATGAGAGTTTTGGGAAGTCATATATGGAGACATCCTCGCTAGTTGAAGACGAGTGTCCTGTGAGGCCCCGCTAGATGCACAGCCTTGTCCCGTGAGGACCTCTATAAGGAGATTGACGATCATAGCAGTCAATTCGGGTCAGATATGTAGGTTTGAATGATTATTTGCAGAGCGCGGGAGGATAGAATATCCTTGGAGTAGTTGACATCATTGGCATTCCAGGTTTTATGTTTGAGTTGTTTTATGTTAGTGGACATTACATCTTCATTGCAGCCATTATATATGTGTGTTTAGGATTATTTTGCAGCTGTTATTACAACCATTGGATATATTTGTGATTTGTGGGTTTCAAACCGTAATATGATGTCATTATTATCTTCTTTATTTTTTGTGTAATGGATGCATGCAATATATTTGACAAAATTATTATCCTGGAAACATATGCAAACTATTAGGAAGAAGTTAGCAGCAACCTTAATACAAGTGTTTGTCAAATTTACACAAAGAGAAACTATAATTTTTGGACAATAAACATAATATTCTACCCTAGCCTAGTTGGGGACATTATAACACTCTTGCATATCTCTCTATCAGTTTTGATGGGATCAGGAGATATCAATATTTACTCTACAAATTTTATTATGAATTCTCTATTACTAATTCATGGTTATGAAATTACTAATTCATGGTTATGAAAGGACTCTTCAAATATGTTTAAACGCTTGGTCACCTTCATTTATCAATCATTGTGTGTATAATTTTGGACTTAATTTGGTATATACACCTTGCCTACTATGTAGATTTTAGAGAAGAGGGGAATCCATTTGTGATGGATATCTATGAATTTGCAAATGGAAAATGCACATTGTTTTATCCATTCGAAGTAGAATTTCCCAAATTAGAGCCATCCATTATGTTCAATCTATCAAAAAGTTTCAAACTTTTAAGTTTACTTTATAAAGAGCATTTATAAAATGTATTGATTTTCCCTATTTGCATCTTTCGACATATTTGGAAAATTAATTATTGTGCACCATAATATATTTTAATTAGAATTTGAATATTTTACAAATTGTGTTGATTCCAAGCAAGCCAAGTCCAAGTCCGACTACTCTGATTATTGATCAAAAGTAATGAAACTACTTTAAATATAAAGTCAAATCATATTGTTAAGTTTAAAACTTGAATGCATATAGGCATCTAAATTATGCACTAATGAAATAAATATGTTCATTGATATAATTCCCCTAGAAGTTTGATAAAAATTAAACACAAGTATTCATCATTACACACTAAACTATACTAAAATATTTTGAATTACATGTTTTATAAAAATATAAATAACTTTTTGTCAACTAAAGGACATCAGACTCCAAGAATTGATTTTGAGCACGCATTAGAGCCATCTAATAAAATAAAATAAAATAAACATATTTAAGCAATTTTCTTTCAAGGGTAGAAATTTCTTCATTTTCCTACAAACCATGTCAAAATAAATCACCATGGACGTTTGGCCTTGTAATTGAGATTCATGATTGCACCTCTCAACATTTCCATCCAATTCACAAAATCACCATTTAAGAAAGAGAATGTACCCACTTGATTTTTTGTTGCATATCACAAGGTCACTATCTAATTCTCAACTTCTCAAAATCTTCATCTACAAAAGTAGATATACCCATTTGATTCATGGAAAACTTGCAAGAAAACATGGTTGGTTCATTTCCTAAACTTTGAGTAAATGATAATTATATTTACATCCCCAAAGGAATAAAGAAAAGATTTAACCTCCTAAGGATGCCATCTAATTCTCAACCTCACCATTTAAGAGAGTGGATGTATCCACTTGTTCCTTAGTTGCATATCATAAGGTCACTGCCTAATTCTCATCTTCTCAAAATCATCATCTACAAAAGTGTATATGCCCATTTGATTCATAACAGATTTATCAGAAAGTGGATATACCCATTTGATTCAAGAAGATTTATAGGAAATCAAGGTTGGTTCTTTCCTAAAGTTGTAGTAATAGGTAATCATATTTACATCCCCGAAGAAGAAAAAAGAATCAGCATTCATTTACGAAGAGTAAGAAAGGACTTTTGGATTCAAGCCTTCAAACCTTTTTGAATAAACATGTTGTTGTGGGAAATGCTTTTGCACATTGTTTATGTTGTTCCACCCCTACTTAATCCAAAACTTCTCCCTCTCAACATCTATATTTTTGGCATCAACTCCAATAGCCCCAAACAAGGCATGGTAGCAACCACATGCTCTACTTTTTTCTTTTGGATCCATCTTGGGGGCCACTCTAATTAACTCATGGAGTTGCAATCCAAAAGAATATTTTGAAAGAGGACCGCAATTGGAAAGGTTGGTTGTCTAGGAAGTTAGGTATCCCTTTGAGATTGTAGAATTTTTCTACGGGTCGAAAAAAGAAATGGCATCTTCGATGATTTTTTATCCTAGGACATTAACGGAAACATTGTTGTATTGGAAAAATGAAGTGTGAGTCATTCCTCTCGTTGATAGTATCGTATCCTTGAATTGATACCTGCAAATGCAATTGCAAGAACAAATTTTACAAGATACACCCAACAAAATATAGACCAAAAACGAATCTCTCTTATATAATATAGTTAATAAAGACAAAATATGTATCAATATCACATGAAAAATACCATATGCTATTGTTCTTTTTTTTATAGAGGTCCATGGACTTTATCATTTTGAAATTTATAAATGTACAACCCAAACTGATAATAATCAAAGCAATAGTAATGTCTAGCTCCAAGTGTGGAGAAGTGTAGAAAGTTTAAGGTTGGAAGGGTTAGACACTAACATATGGAATTTCTTTTTGCATAGGTTATTGAATAGTTTTATTAGACTAAACATAGAAGAAGATGCACTAGTCTGGTCAAAAAATACAATCAATGGTGAATACACAATCATCCTAGGATATTCAGGTATGGTTTTGGTAGGAGTACAAGAGGATGTATGTTGGTGGTGGAATCCAATCTGGAAGTTGAACGGTCATATTTGTCTATGTCTTGCAATTTCCAATAAGATCCTCACATGGGAACTTCTATAGAAATTTCTGTGGCAAGGCCCTGGTTATTGTGTTTTGTACAAGCATGGAGGTGGGACAATATATATGTTGATATAATGCCATTTTTCCAGGGAGGTATGGAATGTTACTAGAACATTGATATTAGGCAAAGGAAATTGGAAAGGTGTCACCTGAGTATAAGGGATTAAAAATTTGTGTGAGGATTCATAGGTGGAAGAACACAAAGCTCTACCGGTAGCGGTATCATGGGTCTACCAACTAAGGTATCATGGGCACCATGGACTACTAGAAATTCCATGCTTTTTCGAGAGGAAACACTCTCTCCACTTTAGGTATTTTACCAATTAATTTTAATTATGATTTCATCAAAGTACCTCTTAACACTAAACCTCCAAGACATATGGTTCCTTGGACATTAATAAATCTAGATATTTGGGGTTTCTTTATGGGGCTTATCATGGGAATCGAAGCCCATGTGGGGAAAGGGGTGATTTATTATTTTCCTAAGGGTCGCATTACTTTCTAGGTAGGTCTGGATAAAGGAACAAATCATTGGTCTAAGATATGTGAGCCCTTGTTGCACTCCTTAGAATTGCAGTAGAAAGGGTTATTTCATCTCTACTGGATTTTGGTGATTCAAAATTGGTCATTAGATAGATGTTAGAAAATTATGGGCTTCAAAACCTTAATTTCTAGACATTTTATGATCATATCTATTTGGTTTTGAGTGAATTCACTACTATTACTTTAAATTTTCAACCATATCTTTAGGGAACATTGATTTGTAAATGAGGGACTTATAGCCCACTCACTTCACCAACATGGATCCTTGAGGAATTTTAAAAAAAATCTTGTCCTCTATCTCAATCTCTTCTAAAAGGCCACTAGGCCTATGCTTATATACCCTATACAAGGACCTCTCTTCTTCTCCCGATGAGTAAGGCATGTTCTCTAGTTGTAACCTACACATCACAACCAGTAGCCAACAATGAGTGAGATCAATAACCATCAAGGCTTGGAAAATACTATGAATATTTGTTCTATGAATTGATTCCAAGGCCTCTGTTCTAGAGGTTGATAGTCTACATGCACCAATGTCACTCTTCCATCCAAATGCATACACCACACTTTTCTCACTGTAATTTTGAAGGCATGTGAGATTGATTTTTTTTTAGAGTTGAAAATATTCTAGGCTTACAAGGCTTATGTGCTTAATGTAACCTCTTTAATGGAATAACATGGGCATATGTTCTTCAATCCACCTTCATATATTGACATTGTCCCACTTTTATATTGGTTCCACTGGTCCTAGTAACATTATCTTAACCAAATCAATACAAAGTCCAATATTCACTTGGTTGTTTGCTTATGAATCTTTGTGAGTGTTTCAATATGGCCATTCATGTTCAGGGTGTTGGTCATTTGATGAGAAAAAACATTCTCCCCTTACTCCATGCACCAAAATTAGTACATCATATAAATTCCACAAAAGATATGTGAGGACTTGGTTCTTGACCCCAAAAAAAAAATGATAAAACTATTTGATATTGGTGAAGCCTTTGCTTGGAAGAGCCATTAGATTTCAAGAAAACTGGAACTCATATTTTAAAATATATCACTCACATAACTAACATATTTACTCATCTATCCAAACCATCTATGTCAATGAAAAGTTGGTGTTAGCCATGGATGTAATAGTACATGTAGATAGGAATCAAAGTATGTGGAAACCAGACTTTATCAACAAGCTTTGATGAGTTGAGTTGATAGAGATTGTGTGTCAATAAAGGAATGGAGAGACTAGTTATTAAATAATTCAACCACCAATGAAACTAACCATCCAACAAGAGAATGAATCGACCAGTAGTGGATAGAGTCACCCAGCCACGAAATAAAATGCCCAGGGGGGTGTGAAATCATTCATGCATTAGGTAAAACATCCAAGGGCATGTGAACTCACTTAGGCATGAATTAAAATGCCCAAAGAGATATAAATTTGCCCCGACAAAAGTAAATTCTCCCAAGGAGATGTAAATTCATTTGGCGATGAAAGGAATCTTCCAGGGAGGAATAAATTCACAAAATAAGATATTGAGTCTCCCAAGTGAAAGGAATTCTCCCCAGGAAAGATATTGAGTTTCCTAGGTGAAAGGAATTCACCCTAGGAAAAAAAATTGGCTCAGGGAGGAAGAAATTCAACTCAGAGAATGAGCAATCTGCTTTGAGGAAAGAGAAAACGACCAACATCTAGAATATACTAAATTAGAAACTCCCTAGGTAAGTGCAATAGACAAATTTATACAACCACCGATCTCATACTTTGAAAGGAATTGTATAGTTGAAATTCTAGAGTTGTTGGCATCCTTACCATCTAAGGAAGAAAATGTTTTTTTAATCTTGAGCTAATGAAAGCAATCTCAAATGCATCATGTTGACCAATAAATAGTGCTAAGGGAAACTCATTAAACATAGGTAAGAGCATCAACAATTTCACACACCAAATTTGCATAAAAATGAAATCAAACACAATCAATCACCATGAACTCATAAATTTTACCCTAGAAATCCAAATTGGAAAACCTACTTCGAATGGGAGCCTAGTTGTTCATTATGGAAATCTTTGGTTACATTGTTTTCCTGGCTCTATGCCTCTTCCTGTCTTGGCCAAAAAATACCCTTTGAGAATGAGATCGAATGAAGAAATAGGGAGTTGGGGGGTAAGGAAGGCCAAAAACCATGGCCCTTCACTTCCCATTCCTCGGCCTTCTCTCATATTTGTTTTTCTTCTTTTTTATCTTTTAATCGTCATAGTTTTTTCCTTTTCATTTCATTTTGTCTCATTCAACATTTACATTTGCATTGGTTTACATTGTTTTCTAACCTTCATTAATTTCCTGGTTAATTGTGTAGGTGATGATTTTTACACCCATTCGTTGTAACATCCCCGTTTTCAAACCCCAAACTAGCGATGTATATTGTACATGTAATGTATGGTTGATGGCCAAGTGATGTAATATGTAAATAAGTATACTAAAAATAACAAATAAAATGTATCACCAACTACAGATGGACACAAACAAATATTTGGAGGCTTAGTTTCCACAAGAGAGGGAAGGGGTCCAAGGGGGAGAGTTTACCCATGTCTATTAAACCCAAACCATTTCTTTCTAACTTATCCTTACAATGAACATTCCATTTTCTTGTTGAGTGTTCTTGAACCCAGTGATTGAATTCATGTAGGAGGGTGGGTGTGAGACTTACATCCCATAGTTATTGCAATCATGGGGGCTGAGTACAATCAGCTTAGGGAAGAGTGCAAGTCAAGCAAGCAAGAGAAAGAGAGGAAATTTGTATGGGTAGGGAGAGAAGAATTTATTATTCATGTTTTTGCATGCAGAGTAATTTTTACATGCAATTTTTTGGACAACAAGAGAGTTGGGAGTGCTAAAGCTTAAAGGTGGCCATAGTGGGCATGTTTGGAGCTGTAATTTCATGGAAAAAGAAGTTGCAGACCTGCGAACAACATTTTGTTTGAAAATTGTCAAGAGAAGAAAATGTTTTGTTGTTGTGTGAATTCCTATGGAAGCTGTAGAATTCCTAAGGTCCCGGCAGAGAGATTTCTTGTCCAACCTATGCCAAAAGTGTTGGAGGTGAGTGGGAAGGCCTGAGGGACTGTGAGAAATGAAGGGGGATCCCATCCCTTGCGTTATGCAGGTTGTAGGGAAGAGAGCTAGTGGACTAGAATTGGTTGGAAATTAACTATTGAGAGGGGGACATGGCCATCCTTAGTGACCATCGTCTCTTGTGGATTCATAGCCCTAGCTCGGGGTGACTTGCTGTTGAGAATTTGAACCATAAGTCTATGGTGGGGAGGAATGTCTGTCCTCTGCAACTGGTTGCATATTTTATAAGATAAGTGCTTTTATTTGTTGTCCTTATGTATGTTAAATGCTAATATAGTTGTTGTGCATTTTACTCTGAGATATTTTTTGTTATTGTTGCATGTCATGAGTACACTGATGAATGCAAATCTCTAGTCAGGTTGTTGAATGTGTTTAGTTATTTTTGTGCATGTTTAAGTACTTGCATTTACGTTTTTAACTAGTATGGACAATTGCATGGGCTTGAATGTCATGGTATTCGCCATTCCGCATCTAAATGTATCTGTCAGACAATTTTAGGAGTAATGGTAATGGGATTCTGGTGCAGGGCTCAAATTGTCGTGCACGATGGAAAACAGTTGTCACATGCAGTACAAGGCTTTTTGCGTGCGCAGTTTGTCTTAATGAGTACTTGGAATTGTTATAGTTTGGTATCAGAAATTTTACTAGGTCATTTTAGCAGTGGCGTGACCCAACTTGGGGTTGGGGGTACGTAATAGAGTGGTATCAAATCTTTTTGGTTCAACATTAGGCTTGTATGGACCAGAGATCAGCATGAAGTTGGTAAATTCATCATATCAACATTTGGGTTGTGTCGAATTTGGGGAAAATAGTAAAATATGAGTGAAATGTCCAAATTTCTAAGCAATCCAGTTGAAATTACACTTAGAATGTTTTTTTATGGAGGGGTCATTTTGACTTCCAAGCAATTTAATTGGCTTAGACAATTGAGTTGGGAATTTTCACGATGGTCATGATGGTTGCGAGTTGGAAATATGGAAAAGAATAACTAAGCAAAGAAATAACTTGCATTCGCTAAGCATTGATGTTGTGCGGTGCAGAACTTGTGGTGCGTGCAAGAGATTAGTGTGTGGTACAAAATTTGTGTGCACTAAATATCGGTGAGCAGCACAAAACATGTGTGCACTGAATATTAGTGAGCAGTATTTAACATGTGCTCACTAGATATGGATGTGTAATGCAGAAGTTATGCACACTGAATATTGGTGCGCAACATAAAATTTGTGCGTGCTAAATATTGGTGCGCGATATAAAAGTTGTGTTCATTGAATACTGGTGCATAGTATAAAAGTTGTTCATGCTGAATATTTATGCACGGTATAAAAGTTGTGCACACTGGGTATTGGAGCGCAACATAAAAGTTGTGCGCACTGGATATGGCTGCGTGATGCAGAAGTTTTGTGCACTAGATATGGGTGTGCAGTGAAAAATATATGCATGATGAATATTCATGCACGGTGTAAAAGTTGTGCATGTTGAATATTGGTGTGTGGAACATGTGCTAATTATTAGCATTGTGCCTGTAAAAACTCATGCGTGTTGAATGTTGGTGCATAATACAAAGTTGATGCATGTGCGAGCCTCAAAAAGGAAGAAGAAAATGAGTAAAAGGGAAGGAAAATCGTCGATGATAGGCGCAGATCAATTTGACAGTCTATTACTATAGTAAAACAATGATTTTCTTTGAAATGTTTTTTGTTTTGAAGGACATAAACTTGCAGTGCGATTTTGAGGGTCTAAACGACATTTTTAGGCAATCAAAAGTCATAAGAATATGGATTAATAAGATACACCCCTATCTCTTCAGATTAAATAAAAGAACTCAGAGAGAGATTTCCAACGAGCTATTACAAGTGCAAAATAGAGCTCATATGAGAAAGTTATAGTTGAAATGTAGAGGGTATATTTCAAGCACCAGTTTACTTCTAGAGGGCATAACTCCTTGCTCAGAAGTCCATTTGGAGAATAGGAGTAGTATATGGGAAACTTATGAACCATAGAAGACAGTTGTGAATCTAGATTTAGAATTTGGGTATACAAAATTGTGTAGGAAGAGAAAGAAGATGCATGTCGCATACATGGGTAAAAATGGGAAAACAGTCTAAAATTCTTTGGACCATAACTTTCAACTTGGAGCTCAGATTTGAGAAAATGAAGTCATTGGAAAGTTATTGAGGAGAAGTCGTCTATCAAAATAGAATTTGTGTTCATGCATTTTTTCTCTTCAATATTTGAAATGAATAATTACCAGTAATCTAATTAATAAATATTTTTCAATATTCCTAATTCTAACAACAATTATTGCCTGCACATTCTTGCAGAATTAGAGGTACAGGGAAGCAGGCCCTAGTTCATATATCATAAATAGAGATATGGAAGATTCCCATGGATCTTACATCCATGAGGAGGAGATGATAGGTCTTCATGTCAATATGGGCAATGCTAAGACATATTCTAATGGAAGGAGAGGCATGAAGGAGCATGTAACTATGAGAAGCCTGCAAAGAGAAGTGCAAAGCTATAAAGATGATAATGAAAATATCATGAAAACTTAGGAGGATATACTATAGAATTTGGATATGCAGAAAAAGTATGTCAACAAATATTCTAGCACAAGACAAGAAGCTAGTGCAAGACAAGTAGAAGTATCTAGATCTCATGATAGGAGGGATGATCATGGAGGATCTAGACCATCCATGAGTGTTAGCAGACATTGTCAACATTATCATTCCCTAGGTCACTTGACTACAAGAGAATATTCATGTTCAAGGTCGAAAAGAAGCCCAAGTATATCTCATGCCAGGCGCCATAGGAGGAGACATGGGTCAGATATCCTACCAGGGGAGCTCAGAAAGATCAAGTCATTGTAATTTGATGGAGAGAATAGGAAAGGAGAAGATGCAAAAGCATGGTTGTTGGGAATGAGGAAATATTTATAGTTACATGATTACTCATCAGATGTAGAAGCTAGGATTACAACCTACCATCTCCAGGGAAAGGAATTTTTGTGGTGGGATCGGCTTAAGAAGGTCAAGCACCTTAATGAGAAGAGAATTTCTTAGAAGCAGTTCAAGAAATATTTCCAACAACAATCCCTGTCAAAGCAATATTATGACAAGAAGATGCAAGATTTATTTGAACTCAAACTTGGGGACATGACCATGGATGAATATGAGATAAAATTCATGGAACTTATCAGGTATATGAGCTTCATCAAGGATGAGAAGGTTAAAATTAAGAGGTTCCTGAGTGAACTTACATCCTTCCACAAGGTTAAAATTCAGTTTGATGAGCCTATGGATTTAGAAGAAGATATAAGAAAGGCTAAGTATATGTATCAACAAAACAGAGGAAGGCCAACTTTCCAAAAGGCTTGGTATGACAAGAAGAAAGGAAAGATGGATCAAAGGAAGAAAGGGTTCAAGCCACCTTTCATCGGGATTAGTTCTCAATCACATCAACAAGGGGAAAATCTCAAGGTGATAAGAAAATGATAGATTCCTTGGGAAAGAGGCCAAGACAACAACCTATAAAATGTTGGAGATGTGAAGGAGATCACATGTACAAATATTTTCCTCACTGAGGATATAAGATGAGGATTGTGCATAACATCAACCAAGAGGAGATAGTAGAGGAAGTGGGCAGAAGCATGCCAAGGATCTATGTAGCCTTGGATAAAAAAAAACAAGAAGACTAGATCAACCCCACGTGATTGAAGTGGAAAGTGAGATTGATAACCATCACATAGCTATTTTGATTTATTATGGATCTAGTCATAACTATATAGATCCAAATATAGTTGAAAGATTTAAATTGAAGAAATATAAGCATGAAAAGTCTTGGTTAGTTCAGCTAGCTACTAGAACCAAGAGAAGAATCAATGAGCTTGTTAAGGATGGCGTAATAAGCATGAATAGAATCAAAACTAAGGTAGATTTGAATATCATATCGCTTGGTTCTTATGACTGCTTGATGGGTATGGATTGGCTAGAAAAACATTGTGCTATTTTAGATTGTTATAACAAGGCTCTCACATGTCTTGATGAAGAAGGGAATTCAAATACAGTGCAAGGTATTCCAAGGCCTATATTTGTTCAAGAGGTTTTAGCATTGCAACTGAAAATAAGTTTTAGAAAAGGGTGCCAAATATATGCATATTGTATGGAATAACATGTGAAGGATAAGAAGCCAAGTCTTGAAGATTATTCAATCTTGAACGAGTATGAAGATGTATTTGGGGAGTTGCCAAGATTACCACCAAAAAGGGATATATTTCTCTATCGACTTAATGCCTAGAGCTTCCCCTATGTACAAAAATCCCTACAGAATGAGCACACCAGAGCTAAAAGAGTTGCAAATGCAGTTAGAAGAGTTGTTGAACAAGGCATACATACACCCAAGTGTTTCTCCTTGGGGTTTCAATGTTCTTTTTTCCAAGAAAAAAGATGGAACATTGAGGTTATGTATCGACTTTAGACAACTGAACAAAGTTACAATCAAGAAAAAATATCCTTTTCCAAGGATTGATGATCTTTTTTATCAGTTGAGGGGAGAAAAGATATTTTCCAAGATCGACTTGAGATTAGGTTATCATGAAGTGAGTATCGGAGAAGAAGACACTAGTAAGACATTATGAATTTGTAGTGGTGCCTTTTGGGTTGACAAATGTGCCCACTACATTTATGTGTCTGATGAATGGGGTGTTCAGATATTTCCTAGAGAATAATGTCAGTGTCTTCTTGGATGATATTCTTATCTATTCCAGGACAGAGGAGGAGCATGAGCAACATTTGAGGATGGTGCTACAAGTTTTGAGAGAACACCAATTGTATGCCAAGTTGAGTAAATGCACTTTTAATCGAAAGCATATCCATTATTTAGGTCACATTGTTTCAGAAGATGGCATAGCATTGGATCTAAAAAAGATTGAAGCAATCAAAATTTGGCCAGCACCAACAAACATTTCAGAGGTTAGATCGCTTATGGGTCTAGTGGTTATTACATGAGATTCATTGTGGGATTCTCCAAGATTGCACACCCAATAACATATTTGCAAAAGAAAGGAGTAAACTTTGAATGGGGTGTCAAGTATGAAGAAAGTTTCCAGCACTTAAAGAATTTATTAAATAGTGTTCCTAATTTAAAAAGTTGCAAGCCCAAATGAGGATTTTGTTGTGTGCACAGATGCATGCAAGGAAGTAGTTGGTGGAGTCCTTACACAAAATGGACATGTAATTTGTTATTAGTCCATAAAATTGAAGGAGCATGAAATAAGTTATGCCACACATGACTTAGAGTTGGCAGTGATAATACATGCTTTAAGGATGTGGAGGCATTACCTTATGGGAACAAAAATTGAATTGAGAAAAGACCATAGTTGTATGGAATATTTGTTTGAAAAACCAACACTAAATGTCATTGAGACTATATGGTTAGAATTCATTAGTGAATATGACTTTGACATCAAACACATAAAGGGAAAAGAGAAAAGGGTGGCTAATGCACTCAGCAGAAGGGTGCATAAGCCTACAACATAACAAATGTATAGCAAAAGTATAAGGATTACAAACTAGAAGAGGATGGGATCCTCTTATTCCATAATAGAGTTTTTGTTCCCAATTCTTAGGAATTGAGAAATTATGTTTTAAAAGAGATGCACAATGTGCCATACATCAGACATCCTGAAGACCATAAAACTATTACAGTTGTAAGAGGCCAATATTTTTGGCCTGGTATGAAGAGAGATGTCACTGATTATTTGGCCAGATGCATGGAACATCAGAAGTTAAAGGTTGAGCATAGACATCTAGTGGGGTTGTTGTAACCATTTCCCATTTCCAAATGGAAATGGGAAGTTGTTACTATTGATGTCATTACCAAATTGCCCAGGACAGCAAGAAAACATGATTCCATCATGCTAGTGGTGGAAAAGCTTACAAAGGATGCATAGTTCATTCCTGTAAAAGTAACTCATAATGCATCCAATATTGCAGAAGTTTGTATGAAATAAATTGCCAGGCTACATGGTGTGCCTAAGGCAATTGTTTCTGACGTAGATCCCAAATTCAAATCCAATTTTTGGAAGAGATTATTTAAAGGATTTGGGACAAATCTAAATTTCAGTACATCATATCACCCAGATTAAAATGGGCAGATAGAGAGGATTAATAGGATAATTGAATATATGTTGAGAACGTATGTAATGGACAAGCCTTCTAGGTGGGAGGACTATATCCATTTAGTTGAATTTGATTACAATCATGGGTATCAAGAGTCATTGAAGATGAGCATGTTTGAAGCATTTTATGGCAGAAAATGAAACACACCAATAAGTTGGGATAACCCAACAGACAGAGTCATGGTTGGGCCAAAATTATTGAATAAAATGGAAGAACATATGGTAAAGATCAGGCAGAATTTTAAAAATTGCACGAGATGGGTAGAAGAGCGATGTCGATAAAAGAAGAACACATAGAGAATTCAAAGTTGGAGAGAATGTGTTTTTAAAATTTAAAGCCAAGAGAAGCTCGTTGAAATTGGAAAGTTGCTCAAAGTTGGTAGCAAGATCTTGTGGGCCATGTGAAATTATAGAAAGGATAGGTCCACTTGCATACATGCTAGCATTACCTGCATCCATGAGAATTTGTAATGTGTTTCATGTATCTTTATTAAAAAAGTATGTACCTAATCCTAATCATGTGATTGATTAGACTATGATCTCAGTGGAACACAAAGGGGACTTCTGGGTGGAACCAGTGTGCATCATGGATCGGAAATTCAAAGTGCTTGGGAACAAGCCATCGACTTGGTAAAGGTTCAATGGACCTACTACATGTTAGATTTTCTTAATTTTTCAGAAAAATATATTTACCAATGTTCTTAGATATTCTTTTACATTAACAAGTATATCAAGTACTAAAAATATGAGTAGCATAAACAAGCACAAGAAGACACAAGAGTTTATCCTAGGAAAAACCCAGCCAACCTTTCTTAGATAGATTGAGTCAATAATATAATCCAACCATGAATCACCTCTCAAGAGAAATAGATAATGAAGAATCCCTAACATAAGGCTATCACACCAGATAGAGCTAGCATACCAAATAGTTGCAGCAGCACCACCATACAAAGATAGTGCACCTCTTCCAAGGAGAGTGCACAAGAGAAATCACCACCAAGAATCTCCAAGAGTTGTAGTGTTGCATCTTCCTTCCTTCCTTCCCTCAAATGAGTGCCTTCTGCTTGAGTGAGAGAGAGTGAGTGTGTGTGTCCAAATGATCAAGACGTCTCCTTATTTATATCCTTCAAGTCACTTTAGTTGGGCTGACTTCTTCTCTGGGAAATTCTATTTTCCCTTTAACGTTTTCCTATGGGCCGACTTCTCTTTCTAGAGGTTCTAATTTCACTTTATTCTATTCTTATGGGTCGAATTCTCTTTTGGGGTGTTCTTCCACTATTCAATGGTCTTCCTTTGACTTGTGGAATCTTCTTCTCTTCTAAGAAATGTTGTCTAGGAAGAAAATACCTCCCGCGGCTACCAAAACATCAACACTCCCTCTTAGGTAGGGAGGTATTCTTCCACGATGTTTTCTTTTAGTAGTCCAATGACTACTTTGCAATCACCTAGTATCCCTAGGGTACCACCATGCCATCAGTAGCTCAAATATGTTGTCATCGTCTCTACAACTATGCTACAATAAACTAGTAGCACATAGCTACTACCATGCAATCCAGTAGTCTCCACGACTACGTAGAAATCAACTAGTAGCACACAATTACTACCATGTTCTCCAATAGTACACAATTATTGCCATAGTCCTCATGACTATGTTGTGATGTCTCTACTTTCCCAGTAGTCTTATTCACACCCATCCATCTCACATGGCATGGGAAAGACTGCCACCATATCCCCATTCACACCTATCCACCTCACATTGCTCAGTAAAGGCTACACCATGGTCCAAGACCATGCTACAAGTCTTATTCACACTTAGCCTCCTCACATGTCATAAGCAATACTTGCACCATGCTGTGAT
>ML776866.1:21802-91270 GCA_009831015.1 Picea engelmannii
AGGAAATAGGAGCGATGATGCATATAGTCCAAAGGCGTATTAGGACCATACATGGCCTCTAAGATGGTTTCATTTGAAGGTAAAGTATCATTGAGTAAATCATGCGAACAAGATAATCGAACGACCCATATGAGCTCTACAACAGGATCGACCTCGTCCTTCCATGAGGAGGAAGGATCTGAGTCAGAAGTAGTGTCAAGAATAAAATGATGCGCAACTTATGTCGTTGACAGTACAATTTCCATCCCAATGTGATACTAACCTTTGTATGACATAGTTGGGGAAGTTAGGGTCCAAGGATCATTGAAATACGAAGTACGAAAAGTAACGAACCTCATCGAAAATAAAGATTCACTGGAAATGACATGAATGTGGTGAATTGGTTCCATGAAATCAAAGCTACCCATTAGAGAGGAATACATTCTGACACTAGAATCCTTATTTTCCTTCTAAGAATTGTCAATCAAAGGGATCAAAGGTGCAACCGATGCAATGGGACTAGCGTGCGCAAAGGACAATTGATCAATCGTCACTATTTTCCCTTTCTGAGGAAAACATAAAGTGTGGAAAATGGATGACACGACGACTGTCATGGCATAAGTTCAATTACACCCTAGTAGTAAATTAGTGTTGAGGGGTGAATCAACCACCTCGACATCAACCTCCATTGTCTTCCCACCTAACTAGACCGGAAAAGTGGGAATAATTTTGCGGGGTCAAAATGAACGCCCATCAAAGGCTGTCAACATAGTCATAGATTGGGATAGAGTCAGAGAGCCAATGGATTTCCAATAGGTTAGGGACAACATGCACGTCACATCACCTGCATCAATTACAGTGTGTTTGATGGTAACTTTTGTGTACTCCACATGGGTTTGAAAGGCCATATGGTAAGGTAAGAGAAGCCTAACATCCGTTAGATCAAACTTGATAACCTTTGAACCACATGGGTCTAGAGCTGCTAATGTAGATAACAAGGTGTTTCTCTATGAAGGACATGTCTGGAGCACTTCCAAAGCCGACATCACAGAAGGGGTTTGGCCTAGATATTCTATAATCGAATAGTTCTAGGCGACTCTAGCATTAGCATTACATGAATAGAACTTCAGTACTCATTTTGAAATACAAGGCGAAGGTTCCAGATTTTCGATATGCAAGGGTTTTTTTGAAGGAGGAGGAGACTTTGGTCCTACAATGGTTTGTGAAGAAGCGAAATCATGAGATCGAGTGGCTACATCAATCTGAGACTTGACCATATTGACACATAGATGACCAACTTCATGTTCCTAAGGGTTTTGAATCCCGTTCAATGCATTTTCGATGTTGGGGGTCCCTAAGGCCATTTGCTGATTATTTGGAAATGAATTTGTCAACATAATGAGCAGTTGCGATATGAGCCTCAAGGATTCCTTCATTTTCGGGCATAGGTGGGTAAGGTGATCATCTTAACAAAGTTTACAAGGAAACTTCACCTTCCATTTTTCTTTCTTTCCCTCACCATCATTATTATTTGATCTATCATTATTAGTGTTATCCTTGGCTTTATTATTATTTTTCCCACCCTTACGATTATTACCTCATCCTTTTCTCTTATTCTCTCTTGGTTGTTGGTTACCATTTGGGTTAGCCGCTGACTATACAAAATGCACATCCGTCGAATGAGTGGGACTGGAGGATGAAGTTGAAGCTTGTCCTACTATAGGTTTCCTTAGAGACAAATATTTCAATTGGTTTGTCACCAATTTTGTAGAATTATTATTTGCATAGCCTATGATTCCATCGACATGAGGCCCGTACTTTTGTCTAGGTTCATAGTTCGACTCAATCACATCAGGAAGACTTTCATACAACATCCCATATTGAGCATATATGAGGTCCAATTGTTGGGATTTGAAAATAGCTTCTTCCTCAAATGTTACTCTGGATGTAGAGACATCCTTCGAAATATAAGGAAATAAGGAATTAAGGAACCACTCCAACAGAAACTCTGGAGGAATGTAGGCTTTGATCAACCTCTTTTGTCTATGCCACTCTTGGATATGTTCCGAGATATGCATGGATTTATCTTGGCAGAGGGTCGAAAAAAGTTTTATGTCAACATCGTAATGAACCAACAACTTGAAGTGGTTGAGAAAGACTAAAACCATATGATTAAATTTTTTGTATGTTCCCCTCTGTAGTTCAATGTACCATTTCGTGGAGACCCTCGTGAGTGTTATAGAAATTTTTTCTTCACCCCATGCAACTTGATTGGATGGCCTATCCATTTCCCTATGAAGACTTGAAGTCCCCTTTTGTACCTTCCAAAGCTAGAAAGCACAATTTTCCACATATATGTGCCATACCAGTTAGACAACAAGCGTATACGCAGGTTTCTCCACTACAACCCGCATACATCGGGTTTGGTTCTCAAAATTAAAAATTATTTCGGGTTTCCATGTCACGTCACGAGATCCATGATCCTTGACCTTCCATATAATGAAAACTCTTTGAATCATCCCTTTAGTTCCATTTTAAGGATATAAATTGAGTCATATAAAAGCCTTGGGGGTGAGAATTCAACCTTTGAGAGCAAAGATACGTTGGAGAAATTCACTTCACATTCAGTCTACATCCCTTTATCCTTTAAAGTCTGAACTCATTGTTCAACCCCCAAGATATTTCTTGTTTGTGATGGAGAATCTCATTATCTCCTTTATATGATCTTTCCCTTGTTGGAGGATTGAAGTGGTGGAGGTCCAACTGGAGGGTTACAATAGTTTTTCACCTACATACTTATATTGATTATTTTAATAGAAATACTCTTTTCTATTCCAATTGATATCTTGCAAATATTTGAATTATTATTCCATGGGTGTATTTGTCAGGTATGTTAATGGATTATGATAATCTATTGCTAATATTATATATTATCACCATATTCTTGTGTATCTTGGTTTTTGATGACAAGTTGCAGGTATTAAGCTTTGAGTTGTGTTCTAAACGTTAGTCTTCATCGAACGTCTGAATGAGGTAGGCTCTTGAACTTGTCTTGTTATAATTTCATTTATATAGCATACTTGGGATTATATTTGTTTTCTTCCTTTCATTATGTTTGTTTTGGTTTACCCCATACTATAGAGAGATTTTCCTCGTAACATAATTGGAAACCATACTTGGGATTGTTGTTCTTTTTGGGGTTTGGACTATTTTTCTCTTTGACTTTCTCTTTGTTAGCCTGAGTTTCCTTGTGGCATGATTACTTGACAGCCTATTTTTACTTTGGATATGAGTTTCTTGGATTAATCCTTGCTATGGAAGTTTTTTACTATACATACATGGTTTTTCCCTTGACAGACACATACATATGCGAGTTGTCCTTATGTAGGGCGTGTACATATGCGAGTTTTGCTCAAACAGTTGTGTACATAAGCTATTTAGGCATACTAGTTGAGTTTGATGTTTGTTGGGTGAGTTTGGTTGGTTGTTGAGTCTTCTTGGGTCTATGTACTAATTGTTAAGTGCTTACAGAGTGATAGGAAACCTTCTTATTGTTGAATTTTTGGGTGATATTCTTTCTTATTATCTTTTTCATTAGTTGTAATTGCACATTGGTCTGATTTTTTCTTCTTGGTATCCTACTTGGATTGTATCTTTTTTCTTGCAGTGGGGTCTGTATGTGAAGCTTATATTCAATCCTTGCATTTTATTTTATTTATATCGAAAATACAAAAACAAATTGCTCATTTTGCATTATGGCATTTTCTCTTTTGATTACCTAGTATTGATCTTGGCACATGTGGAAATATTGCATTTTTATTGAAATTATAGAAATTGCATTGAAAGTTGCATTTAAAAGCTTACCATCTCTTGAGAGTTTAATATCAGGACTTAGTAATATTTTTATATTCAATTCTTTGATATTCTGAGTCATAATATCAACAGTTTTACGATCACACCTCTTAAGTAAACAAAATCCATTAAAAGTAACATTGATTAACTAAAAATGATTAGAAACGATTTTATTTCTCAGGGTACACAAACAAGCATAGAACATAGGGCCTTGGAATAATATTTTGTGAGTAAAATTCTCTAAGTCTACTAAACTAAACATATTTGTCTGACCAGGGAGTGGTGAAACCCATTGTCTAATTAGTGACATCAGGAGGCTCTGCTCACACTAGAGTTAATCACGAGGTCGTGCGAAGTTGGTTGCAAAGATATCCCTCTAATACCTTCTTAGTGTCAGAGATATTTTTGGGGTTCTATTCATATTTGGGGGTCTTGCTAGTACCTTTACCTCCATGAGAGGTGGTGCTTTCAATATTTTAGGCTTTGTTACCCTACCCATATGGTGGACCAGACTTATAAATGTTATCCTATGCATTGGTTTTATTGTGGTGACTCGTATCTTGACATAGGTAGCCACATAGGTTACTTACAGGGGTTATTGTGTAGGTACCTTGAGTTAGATAAGGGTCGGACAACACACAACCTTTATAAAGGATTACCTGTCTGGGGAGATCTGACCAATTGCATTGTTAAGCTCACAAGGGCCCTTATAACTGATTCTGATACCTCCAATATTTTGAAGGGAGTCTTAGGCCCCTCTTGGGTGAGGCATACCTACTCTAGTGAGGGAGGACTCTTTTCAACTACTATATCTTGTTTGTGTGCATTTGGCCCTTTTTATTTATTTTCATGTGCTCTTTGATTGTTAGTTGGCCCTAGGATTTGGTTTCACATATAGGGTCTTGAGTCATTATGGAGCAAGACTATCCTCCTCACAGGTCTCACCGTTTGTTGAAGTTACCACCACATTTAGAGTCTTTACCGAACTTTCCTTCCAAAAGGCATACAATTAATAGAAGTGGTACATATATGTCCACCCCCCAGACTTTTGATTATCCAATTATGAGTATTGAGTCAAGTCCGAATGACAGAGGGAGTCCCTCGACTGTTATACCTTCTGTGGTTAGTGGGATTCCTGTTACTTCCTCAGCCATGACGATTGTAGTGTTGGAGGTTTTCATCCTTAATCCTACCCATCTTGTGGTTTATACTCAACCCATACAAATGAACCCTTTCAGGTCTCTTTTTGGTACGCAAGGATACAATTCTCAGTCCATACCTTTGGTTTCTAAACCTTTTTATTTTGGTATGCCCAATATGACATCACAAATTTCATCCTCCATTCCAGTGACTAATGGAAATCCTAGTTTTGGACCTAGGGGCATGACTCCTCCACATGCTCCTCTATCGTTTGGTGGAATTCATATTCCCCAAATGAATCCTACGTTTGGAGGCCAACATCCTTTTTCTTCTAGGTCTAATCCTAGTCTCAATGCTCCTACATGGAGTACTCAACTGGGCAGACAAGACACTTTGTATATTTCATCCTTTCCCCTTTCCTCCTCCATGTCAATTTTGAAAAACACGTTTGTTATGACAAATCCCTCTTTATCCTCCAGAGCTCCACCCAAAGGGAGTTAATTTAATGATATGGGAAACCCCTGGCCTGGAGCTCCTCCAGTTGGGGGAAATGTTTATAACCCTCATTATGTCGCCCCTGTAGGTATGGTGCCCATACAACCTCTTATGAATCATTTTGGAGAAGTATATTACCCTACCAGACAGGGCCATGGTACATATTAGAACCATGGATGGCCTACAATCCCTCAACAGTAATGTTTCCTAGGAGCATGGGCTTATATGTTGCAACCCTAGCTCCCTTTTATGGCCATGCTTAATCTGCCATATTTTTTGAGATTAATGAACGACCCAGTGTGTCACGATCAATCATGTCCCTCTATCTCCAATAATATTTCTTCAGAAATTTCAAAATTCAAGGGAAGGATTAGCGAGGATCTGGGTGATCATGTTACTACTTTTCATCTTTGGTGCTCATCCAATTCACTTAATGATGATTATATTCATTTGAAGTGATATCAATGCACCCTCATGGGGGTCACCAAGAAATGGTACATTGATCTACTGGGGGCAATGTATGGAAACTTTAATAAGATGGTTTTGGCCTTTCTCAACCAATTCCCATTGTCGGTTCGTTATGATGTCGGCATATAACTTTTTTTGGCCTTTCTCCAAGATAAGGCCACACATATCTTGGACCATATCCAAGAGTGGAGTAGAAAGAAGAGGTTGATTAAAGCTTCAATTCCTCCAAAGTTTCTGTTGGAGTGGTTTCTTAAGTCCTTATTGCCTTATATTTCGAAGGATGTTTCTACATCTGAAGTAACATTTGAGGAAGAAGTTATTTTCAAATCCCAACAATTGAACCTCATATATGCTTAGGGTGGGATGTTGTATGAAATTCTTCCTGATGTGTCGTGGTCGAATTATGACCCTAAACAAAATTTTGGGCCTCATGTCGAGGGCATTATAGGCTCTAGAAAGTCTAACTGTATAGACTTGGTGACTAACCAGTTGAAGGATTTGTCTCTAAGCTAGCCTGTAGCAGGACAAGCTTCAACTTCGTCCTCCACTCCCACTCAGTTGATAGATGTGCATTTTGTACAGTCATCGAACAACCCAAATGGTAACCAGCAACTGGGAGGGAATAGAAAGAAAGGACGATATAATAATTGTAAGGGTGGGAAAAATAATAACAAATCCAAGGATGACATTAGCAATGATAGATCGACTAATAATGTTGGTGAGGGAAAGAAATAAAAATAGAATGTGAAGTTTCCTTGTAAATTTTGTAAATATGATCACCTTACCCACCTATGCCCCAAAATCAAGGAGGCCTAGAGGCTCTTATCACAACCACCCGATGTGTTGACCAATCCATTTCCGCATAATCAACACATGGCTTCAGTGTCCTCCAACACCTGAAATTCATTGAGCAGGAATCAAAACCCCTCAACACATGAAGGTGGCCATCTATGTGTTAATATGGTCAAGTCTTATATTGATGTAGCCACTCGATCTCATGATTACGGTTCTTCACATACCGTTACACATCCAAAGTATCCCCCTCCTCTTGAAACACCCTTGCAGATTGAAAATTTGGAACCTTCGCCTCATATTTCAAAAGGAGTTCTAAAATGCTCTGCCCACAATCCTAATGCCAGAGATTCTCAAAACTATTCGATTGTCAAATATCTGGGTCAAACCCTTGTGTGATTTTGACTTTGGAGGTGCTCCAGACATGTATTTCATGGAGGAACGCCTTGTTATCTTTTTTAGGAGCTCTAGACCCATGAGGCTCAAAGTTTATTAAGTTTGACATAACGGATGTTAAGCTTCGCTTGCCTTACCACGTGGCCTTTCAAATTCATGTAGAGTACACACAAATTACCATCAAACGCATTGTAATTATTGAAGGTGATGCAACATTCGTGATGTCCCTAACCAGTTGGAAATCCATTGGCTCTTCGAATCTATCCCAATATATGAATTTGTTGACCACATTTGATGGACGTTCATTTCAAACCCACAAAATTATTCCCACTTTTCTGGTATAGTTAGGTAGAAAGACAATGGAGGTTGATGTTGAGGTGGTTGATGTGCCCCTTGACTATAATTTACTACTAGGTTGTAATTGGACTTATTCCATGACATTGGTCATGTCATATATTTTCCGCACTTTATGTTTTCCTCATGAAGAGAAAATAGTGATGATTGATCAATTGTCCTTTGTGCATGCTAGTACTAATGCATAAGTTAGACCTTCGATCCCTGTGATCGATAATTATCAGCAGGAAACCAAGGATATTGGTGTCAGAATGTATTCCTCTCTCAGGGGTAGCTTTGATTTTGTTTCACCAATCCATCACATTCATACCATTTCCAGTATGTATTCGTTTTCGATGAGGTCTGTTAATTTTCATACTTCGTATTTCAATGATCCTTGGACCCTACCTTCCCCGACTATATTGTGTGAAGGTTAGTCACAGATCGGGATGGAAATTCCAGTGTCAGTAGCAGAGGTTGCATATCAGGTTATTCTTAACACTGTTGTTGACCAAGATCCTTTCTCCTCATAAAAAGATGAGGAGGATCACGTTCTAGATCCCATATGCGGCACCCAATCATCTTGTTTGCATGATTTCCTTGATGATACTTTACCTTTGGATGAATCCATCTGAGAGGCCATGAATGGTCCTGATAGGACTTGGGACAATATGCATCATCGCTCATATTTCCTCCCAGAACTTATTAGGATCGAATAGGAGAATTTAGATCTACCTTGAGTGATATGGTTGGTCACGCTATGGTTCCACTATATATGCATGGTATTTATGTTGAAGGAAACATGGAGAATATTTATCCTACCATCATGATTGACATCTCTCGAGTTCCTGGAAAAAATGAGAATGTATATATCAATGCAGATTGTTCTTCTAAAGAAATTCATATCTACACCGATCTCTTAAAATAATTTCCTGATGTATTCGCTTGCTCGAACAAAGAGATTCCAGGGATCGACCTTATCATTGTCGAACATGAGATCAATACTTATCCGGATGGTAGACCTATTCGATAAAGTCTTAGAGATATTAATCCTAGGAAGTCCCCTATTATTAAGGAAGAGGTAGAGAAGCTACTTAATCTTGAATCTACCTGGTTCCCTTGACCGAATGGGTGTCCAACCCCATTCCCGTGAATATGAAACAAGGAACCATCCACGTATGTATGGATTTTTGAGACTTGAACAAGGATTGTCCTAAAGAAAACTTCCTGACTCCTATCATTGACCAGATTCTTAATGAGTCTGTGGGAAGAGAAGTTTTTTCTTTTATGGAAGGATTTTTAGGATATAATCAAATTCAAATCAAACCCAAGGATCAACACAAGATGACGTTTATATGTCCTTGGGGTACTTTTTCATACTGGAAAATGCATTTCGACCTTAAAAATGTTAGAGAAACCTTCCAACATGCCATGAAATTTTCTTTTCAAGATCTCAAAAATATTGTCGAATCTTACCTCGATGATCTCACTGATCACTCTAGAAAAAGAGTAGATCTCTCCACTCACCTTCGATTAATATTTGAGAGATTCCATTACTATCACATATATTTGAACCCTCACAAGTGCATCTTGAGCGTTAGGTTTGGCCGTCTCTTAGGATTCTTAGTCTTTGAGCACAGGATCATGGTGGATCCTATGAAGGTTGAGTAAATACTTTGATTTCCTCCCCCACACAACATTCAATAACTTCAAAGCTTACAAGGGAAGGATAACTTCTTCCATTGGTTTATAGTGAACTATGCCGATTTAACTAAGGGTTTCATGTGTCTTTTGAAGAAGGGTACTAATTTTATATGGGATGAGGGAGCCAATGAATCCTTCGATGCTCTTAAGAAATCTTTGGTATTAGTGCTTCTGCTGAACCCTCCAGACTATAGTAGAAATTATTTTCTTTATATCACCATGACCGAAGGAATGGTTGGTATGGTTCTAGTTTAGGAGGATGATGAGCTCCATGAGCACATTGTATACTATCTCAATAGAAATTTAGTTGGTCATGAACTTAAATACTCTCATGTAGAATAACTAGCCTTGGTAATCATACATGTTGTTGGGTTTCATATCTTTCCTCTTCTACTTAGGATTCACCTAATCTGATCCTATTCTACCTAGGTTCATACTTAGAAAGATCCCAACATAATCTCTCTAAAACTATTGGTCACTCTGGTAGACCAGAAGGAAATGTAGCACATAGAGTGCATTGCACAGTCTCACATGATATATCTCTATGAGTGGTTGTAATACTCAGGTGTTTGAAACCTAGGAATGAGTGGAGATATGTGGGTGTAAACTATAATCTTTATTTATTCAGTCTAGCATCAGATTATAAGAGTTGTTTTATTCATGCATGTGAAATACCATATTTAACTAGTTAATTCATTCATCTAACATTCATTACTTAAAAAAAATAAAGATGCACACATTCATTCACATAACACAGGTGTTACCATGGTTCACCCCCTCCTGGGCTACGTCCACAAAGATCTATCTCTCAAGCTCTTTATTATGGTTCAGTAATATGTCATGTCGCATGTGTTTACAATATTAGATCTACCCTCTTTGAAAGGATCCTCGATTCATGTGAGGTTGATTAGATCACTCCAAGATCCTCAACCTGTGATCTAAACCTCAAGATCGAGTTGCTCACTTCTCCCTTAGATCACCCTCTTACTAAGTAGTGTAGTTCTTACAACTCTCTGCCATCCATTCTCTTCTCTTTTCCTCTTTACCTTGTCTCTTTCGATGTCCACCCGCTTTTCCTCTAAGTACTACCTATTTATACTCTTGGCTCGCCTACTTCATTACATGTGCTTCTTTTCCTTATAACTATCCTTTTCTCCTTTCATGCTTCTCTTCCAAAAAATAGCCTTTTCTTCTAACTAGGTCTGCATTCAACAGGCCCCCAACGCTGACATGTGACTCATCCCGAGCCACCTAGACTTTTTTCCCTTCTTCAATAGCTCTTGAAAGAGTCTAGAACTTCTTTGTGAGTTCATTTGCTTGTCCCTTTGGTGTTGGGCTTCGTCAAAATATTCTGATGTTCGGTCTTGGATCCTTTCGGCCACGAGGGTTGTGACGTCCTCAGTGATTGTATATTCTGATGGTGTCTTGTGTGCCTTAGATTTCTTGTACACACCTCCAATGTGTATGATCATCCTCTTG
Organism: Picea engelmannii; assembly: GCA_009831015.1. Classification (NCBI taxonomy): domain Eukaryota; kingdom Viridiplantae; phylum Streptophyta; class Pinopsida; order Pinales; family Pinaceae; genus Picea; species Picea engelmannii. Next base: position 32,441 of record ML776866.1, read on the forward strand.
GTATGCCCTTGTTCCTATTGGGTAGCACTTGATGTGGTCCCCTTGTGCTATCTCCATCTCTTTCTCCAGTTCCTCCAGTGCCTGGGTGTTATTCTTCTTCCCTGCCTAGGTACCTTTCTTTGGCACACCCCATTTCTTATGTTGCATCAACTTCTTCCCTGGATTTGTCTTCTTGGGTGTCATTTTGTCTCTTCTAGGTGTTTTTTGTTGCCCTACCTTAGACTCCGTATCTGTGGAAATCTCTTGATTCAGCATTGGAACTCTCCAATCATATTTCCAATCTTCGATGGCCATCTCTACGTCCTCTTTCTTGATGCAATATTGTAGTTGTATCCATTCCTTATTAGGATCCTTTCATGCTTGGATCCATACTACATGCTTGGTCGATTTAATGTTTTCTATTCCCTGATATTGCACGACCCCTTCTGGTGTAACCCACCAAGTGTTGGCAATGCTTTCATGTAGGTCATTGTAATACCCTACTAACATGCTTTCATTTGCACTTTTGTTCTTCAGGTATGAATTTGTCCCCAACGATAGATATCTCATTGCGACACCTACTGGATCGCTCACAAATGTAGGAATACTGTAGCTCCCTCCATATGATCAAGGTCATCAGGATGAGTAGCTAAGAATAGTGGAATTTTTTCCTAGGTCCTGCGCATCCTTGCAATCTTCGATGAACATATTAAACAAGTACGGGGCCCATCTAAGTATAGTGCCCTCTGCACACTGTGTTGCAGTTGGTACGAACCTGACAGGGACTTCCTTCTTGCGGCATTTCCTGATAAATTTGCATGCCATGAGCTTGGTGGCTAGCCTGGTTGTCACGTCACTGATGTGCTTAATGATGATTTCGAACGAACTTCCTTATCTGCCATACGTCTTCTTCATTTCCTCATCTAGTGCCTTCTCTTTTTCTTGTTCATTGAGGAACTGCATAGGGCTCTCCCCTCGAGATGGAAACCTTGTAATATACACAATGAGATCTACGTCTATCGAGACAGGCTCCTCTACCCATAGGTATCCTCTATGGGTAGCTTCCATCAGCTATTTGACGCGGTTGTTTACGTCCCAACCCCTTCCAAAGTGTGGGATCTCCGTCAATCATACAATCTCGGTGTTGGCTAGCCCGACTACCCACTATTTCATTTGGTTAATTGGTTTTCCAAAGGGTCCTATACCCATGGTATCAAATAAAAACATGCTTTGTGAACTCAGGAAACTTGTCCAAGTCGGTCACATTGTGATCCGAGTACCGTAGTTTATCCACGCATCCTAACAGGTTAGCCACAACATGTACCCCTTCTAGAATTCACAGTAAGACTATGGTTGTTGTAGCCTACCTGCACGATGATCTTGTTACTCACTACTTTCCCTTTTGTTGTGGTGGCTAACTCGAGATTCCAACCTCCATTGTTCTCTCCTCTATATTTGTCTCTTCTTGGACAGTGACATCTTCTACTATGTCCTCCTGTTGCTTCTACAATGCTGTTGTACGTGACCTTTCTAGCACATCCTCTTATGTCTGGTTTGGGACCATCCTATTAACCCTTTGGGCTTCTTCAAGATTTTCAGGGTGCGACGTATTTCCTATGTCCTCGACCTGTTGGCCCTATCCCACTTCTGGAATGTCAATATTCATGCCTATTGTTGTTGTTTGTTGGGTGTCCTCCATCACTAGTGTGGGGCTCACTGGTTCCATATTGGGCAAAGGATTTTCGTTCAAGTTGAATAATTTCGTAGACCGTGGTGGTTCCTATTCTCTTCGGTGTGGATGTTAAGGTTCTCTAAGGTTCCTTTGAGGCCATCTGCAATCCTGGCTTGACGCTCCTAGTTTGGGTGGTTCAATGGTGGTTAAATTGGTCTCCACCAAGATTTGTTTGCCATGTATCTCCTGTAAACTCTCTCATTGCTCCGTATAAACTGTCTCTCTTTGATTTTCTCACTTTTACAATAACCCTCTTGATCCCCGCGTTTTTTCCTTATATGGGAATCATGTGAAACTTCTCGGAGACATTACCCAAACTGTGTTTTAAATTAATTGGATCTTCCTGCATACCTACCATTGAATTCCATTGAAATTCCCAGTTGGAACGATTAATGCGACATCCCGTCAATATTCCTTGGCATTCAATTTTGATAGCCACCATCGGTTGGAGCGTATTTGTCGTACCCATTATTTCCACAATTTCTTCTTTTTTCTGACTGTTGGTCCTTTCTCTGTAGCGTTAATGTTTTTGAGTGTGCATTATGTTGTTTGGACGGTGCACATGGATGTTTTACTCTCATTGCACTATGTCTCATTTCATTGGTTGTTGTCTTTTGATGTCCGGTGTGATACCTCCTATGTTTTTGCATGCAGTCCTATGTGTGTTTTTTAAGTGCTATGAGGTCGAATGTCCTTATACAACTTTAGTCGACTCCCATTGATCATTCCTCTGATTTTTGTACCTCCCAAATCCTTCAACTATACAACTCCCCCCTCTTTGACCCTCTTTACTTCATATGGTCCCAACCAATGCATTCTGATTTTTCCTGGGTGTTGAAGAGATTTACTCCCGTACACCAAGACTAGGTCTGCCTCCTTGAATTTTTTCCTCTTGATATATTTATCATGCCAAGATTTTTCCCTTGCTTTATGTACTTCTTGGAGAAACCCTACTATAATCCTATCTTCTTCCATGATCATCAGCTGAATTAACCTTTCTTGTATTGCACCTCACTCTGTCATGTTTGTAATTACTATGATACGCAAAGTAGGTACAAAAAATTCTAATGGCACCATTGCTTATTGTCCATACGCCAATTTGAATGGTGTCTTCCCCGTCAATTTTTTACATGTGGTATTGTATGACCATAGTACTGATGATATCTTCAAGTCCCAATCGTTCCTATTAGCATTTCATATCTATGGTAGTGCATTCTCGAGGATATTATTAAAGGCTTCCACTATTCCATTTGCTCGAGGATGATATGGTGTACTATTTTGATGATGAACTTCAAACTCCTCACTCATCGCCTTAATAATTTTTTTAATGAAGTGAGTTCCTTGTTCACTCATCAAAATCCTTGGGCATCCAAATCTAGTGATCATGTGCTCAAACAAGAAGTGTGATGTGGTATTTGTGCTACAATCTTTTCCTAGTGTTGGTTCTACCCATCTTGTTAAGTATTTTGTCACAGTAATAATATACCTCGCCACGTATCTCTTTGATGGTGGGTTAATTGGTCCCACAAAATCTATTTCCCATGTATCAAATACCTTCAAGGTTACTTGCGGTCTCAGGGGAATATCATACCATCTATTCATTTTACCAAACCTCTTCCAAACATCACATCTTTGGCAGTAGTCCTTTGAATCTCTGTGAATAGTCAGCCACCATAGTCCTACACGCAATACCTTATACACGGTAGATTTGCATGCATAATGTCCTCCTACTATTCCCTCATGGGCTTCTGCTAAAATCCTAGGTCTTTCATGTTCTAATACACATCTTTGTAAGATGTTATCTGCACCCATCTTATATAAGTGTCATGCAATCAATTGAGAGTCTGAAGCCCTAAATACCATATTTTTCTTCTACGCAATATTGAATTCTTGTGGCACAGTCCCTGTACTCAAGTATTGAATGATGTCTATGAAACATTCATCATCTATTTGGAATGAAAATAAATGTGCATTGGGAAAGTTGTCCTCTAGATTCGTAGGTTCTTCTCTGTTAGTGATCCTTGACAGGTGATCAGGTCCTGCATTGTTGGGCCTTGGTTATGGAAGAAAGTGAAGATTAAGGATGAAAGGAGAAGTACGAACTACACGGAAGACACATTGAATGAGATTGGTTCGAAGTGGTCAAAGAAGAAGAAAAGAAGGAGTGAATTAAGGGAAGAGAAGTTGTTGGACGAGGAGATCGAGGATGTTAGATCATCAAGGAGGATGGATCATGGAAAAATCCGCAAGTAGAAGAAGATGTCAACAAGTGATTTGGAGAACCTCGTGGGAAAGAAGGAAAGACAGGTTGTTGAAGCCTGGGATGTACGGGTCAAGTTGACCTAGGGTTTTAGACACGAAGGGTTTTGGTCTTTTAGGGATTTGACACCTAGGTTTCGACATAAGGTTTTTTGAGAGTCATTGTAATGTATAAATAAAGGTCTAGAGGACCTGGGATGGCCCCGTTCAGAGTTCATTGTTGGCTAGGGTTGTGTTGTGATATTGAATGAGTATTATTGTGCGAGAGAGAAGTGATGTGTGTGAGAGCACTATGGTATTGTAATATCTTCAGCTCGGTGTGAATATCAACCCTGCAGCTGGGTGCACAGGGAGGGGAGGGAAGAAGAGAAAGAGAGAGAAATCTGCAAGCTAAGTGCACAGATATAACTATATTTTTTCACGTAATATATCAAGAAATGCAATTTTGTGGACATAGCCCTAGGGAGAGGGTGAACCATGTATATCTTGTTGTTCTGTGTTATTGATCTTGTGTTCTTTTACCTTCTGATATACTATTATTGCATCATTTTGTTAGATCTAAGATATAACTTGCACATTAGGTTTAAGGGAGATAAAGAATAACTGGATTGCGGTGTTTTGTGCCTTGGATCCACTTTACATTTCCTCTAGTTGTAGACACATGTGTCCTACAACCCCTATTTCTACTTCGGGTGAGACTGCATCTTCTTCGTAGGTTTTTTCAAAAGGGAGAGTAGTTAGGGCTTGTTGGTGTGCTATTAGATTTGAACCCTAGGTCTGCCCCTATGCCAACAAATGGTTCTATTGCTAGGACTAGGATCTGCTTGAGGGAATGTCAAGGTGGTTTCCATCGAAGACAAAGATTCAGAAGTTGATAGAAGAACAATAGAGAGACTTTTCCAAAGCTCAGAATAAGAACCCTAATCTTAACACAGATGATTGGTTGGGAAGGTATATCTTTAATGATATACACAAGATTTTCTTTGGAGTAATTCATAAATATCTATACAAGTGGTTAGCCAGACTAGCAGATACACAGTTTGAGATCAGATTTAGACCACCTGTGGTTTGGACATCGACGCTAATCAAGAAGGTCAAGAGATTTGATAACTGCATGTCAAAAGAAGTAGACCACTGGTTTGATAGCACTATTGGAGGGTACATTATCGAGTTTTCTATTTATAGGGTAGAGTCATATAGCCAAACAAAGAGGTATTTCTTTAAAGGACCGAGAGGAAATTTTTTACAATTTTTGAAGTTGAATATCAAGATGCTATTGCACAAGAAAAACATATTGAAGATAAAGTAATTAGTCGGGTTGAAGAGCTAATGTTAAAAAAATTAGATAGTGACAACGACACAGAGGTGGGACATACACACAGTGGGAGAACGTTTAGAGAGGTTCCTCTAGTAAACCTATTTGAGCAGAGCCATGAACCACTAGCATAGGACCAAGTGTTCTATAGTGGAGAAGAAGAATACTTGTTGAACGAGGAACATTCAGAGTCCGCTGGAGGAGAGGAAGAGAAGACTAAAGAACCTCAGTGAGAAGAGTCAGAAACTTCAGGAACTATGTTGACTGTCGAAGTAAGTACTATTAATCCTCAGGCTGTTTTAGCAATGTTAAGTAACTAGAGTAGTCAGAGTTACTAGAGCACTTATAGCATTGTTACCAGCAATTCAACACATACTCAGTAAAGAAGCCTAGGAATATCTATGGCATATGAAATGAGGCTACCTATCTTTAGGGGAGATGGATATGAAGATCCTAATCAACATTGGTTCTTATGCAAAATTATGTGGAGTATTAAGAATGTCAATGATGAAGCAGTTTAGAGAGCTCAGTTTAGTACTACCCTGAAAGATCGTGCACTGAGCTAGTACATGAAGTTTGTTAACGGAGTTGCACAACCTAAACCGTTGAACGAGATCAATACTGTGTATAGTGTAGAATTCAATAATCCCAAGTCGGAGTTGCTGTGTATTACCGAACTAAAACAAATCAAGAAGAAAGTAACTGTACCTATTTGAGAGTTTGATTAGAGGTTTAAGACCTTAACAAGCCAATTGATTTTTCAGATCCCAGACGACCAGAACAAGAAATGGTTCATTGTTTCCCTCTTACCATACATCATATTTCCTCTGATGCAACAGAAGGTTGCTTCGCAGGCTGAGGCATTGGATATCACCATGAAACTAGAATCATCCCCTATGGGAGAATCCAACTCAGGTATGAGTCAAGTTTTGAGTCAGTTAACTAGCTTATCTCTGCAGGTCGAAGATATGAAGAAAGAAAAGGGAAAATATAAAAGAGACGATATCTTGTGTATCAGGTGCAAATCAGAAGGCCACGATAAGTAGCACTATCCCCTATTTCATGAGTACTTGGCCTCTTGGGCTCCGAGCCCTTTGAAGTAGTTTACTCTACCCTGGTGTGAGGTATGTAGAAATAAACATCACCCTGATGAATTCTACTACATGAAGACATATGTGCATACACCTACAAACCTCTACTGCACATTCTGTAAATTTGTGGGGCACAATGAGAAGGATTGTAGGTATTATGATCTCTTGGATGAAATATCAAGAGACACATATAGAATTCAAGGAAAATTACAGCAGGAAAAATATGCTACACAATTTAACTCTCCAGGAACATGAAACTTCAACCCTCATGGAGGATTCAGAGGAAGAGGATGAGGTGGAGGCATGGGTCGAGGTCGAGATCCGATCATTTGTTACAAATGAACACAAATAGGACACTTGGAAAGGGACTGTCAGAACCCTTGTACCAATTCCAACTACTACAACTCATTTGAACATGTTATTGAAGAGTGCTCTGTGTTGTTAGCCAATCTTTAGGAGAGACGAGGAGGAAACCAAAAAGTACAACTAATCTCAACAAAACCTCATGGAGAGGATCCCAAAGTTGCTATTATCAATAGAGGAGGCGTTCTTACAAGAGAAGACAAAGTGACCCCAGAAAAGACTACAGAATAATCAAGGGTTATAAGAGCTGCAGAGAAGACACAAGTGTTTGATCTGAGGGAAGCAAAACAAACATTTGAAGAGGCACGAAAAGAATTTGGAATAGATCAGGCTTCTTCATCAAAGACACAACCATAAGTGAGAGAATGTGGAATGACTTTGGCATTTGATCAGTCTACATCACCCGGGGAAGGAAAAGAGGTAAGCACACTTATGGAGTTCTTATGTACTTGCATTAATCTTATTAAGGATGAAATAGTTGTACAAGAACTACAAACTTTGATCAGACAGTATGAGATAGGTAGGATAGCTTCTCTGCTGAATAAAGCAGTACATCAAGTATCAAGAAAGAGAAGGACAAATAAGGAACTACACCTTAATGCTCATATTGGAGATTATGACATAGATTATGTGGTCCTCGACTTAGGGTCAGAAGTCAATGTTACGACGAACAAGAACTGGAAACTGATGGGAAAACCTAAGTTAATTTATTCCCCTATTAGTCTTAGGATGGATAATCAGAAAAAAGTAAGCCACTTTGGGAGACATCAGCATGTTCCTGTGGACATCGACAGGGTAAGGACATTTGTGGATTTTGAGGTGGTTGAGATAGTTGATGATAATTGTTCTTATCTGGTGTTGTTAGGAATTGATTTGGATTTCAATAATTTTACTGTTGTTGACTGAAAGAAAAGAAGAATGACATTTGAATGTGGTGGCCCTAGGGTCATTGCACCTCCGGATCCTAATGAAGGTCGCAGATACACAGATCCCATAAGAGAATAAGGCCACACATATGAGCTAGAAAATATTTACAAATTGACAACAAGACAACAAGATTACATTAATCCTACATCAGATGGGAACTTAAGATGGCAAAGTGACAACGTATTCTCATAAGATTCAAAAGAAGCACTAGAGAAATGGAAGAACAAAATGTATGAATTTTCTATGAGAATGTGTGCTAGATTGACCAGGGAATTTCATTGGATTGGCACAGAAGTAAGAAATATGTCCACATTTGATGGTTTAAATCACTTAGAAACATTCTTATCAGAATTTGAATAAATTGTACTAGTACACCAATGACTGTTGGCATTGGATGAGGCTTTAAAATCAACTCCAGCAAGATGGTGGGGAACACATAAGAATAACATCACGGACTGGGTGCGATGTCACACTTTGATGACAATGCGCTTTTTAGAACAATTCGAAGGGTGCGAAGTGCGATACATAGGTCAAAGCTATCTGAAGGACCATGTGAAAAGGTGTGAGGAGGCCTGGAGCAACATCCATCAAGAGAAGTGGGTGCATAAATTCAGCAATACTTTGGACACAACACCTATTAATTGGTATATTCAAGTAGAACTGCACCTCACCACTTCAGATTGGTACAGTATGACTCAAAACTTTGTAGCTACATTTTTATTTGAAAGTTAGTAGCCCTCAGTAGATCAAGATTTACAAGTTGTAAGATAGAAAGTCTTTGAGGAGGCACCTAACCTCCCTTTGGAGCAAGAAGAAGATGAGTAGACTGCACCACTACAAAAATTGCAAGGCTGTTACAATATCAATGTTGATGAAGACGATGATCCTAGGAATGTGAACATCACAGAGATAGAAGGACAACGAGAGGTATAAGGACCAGGAGTTGAACTACCTTTTATTGGACAACCAATCAAAATCAAGAAAGTTAATATTGGAATAGAGAAATCACTTAAGCCCACAAACGTTGGAGATTATTGGGATGATGCCACTATTGACAAGATCACAGTTCTACTGCATGAGTATCAGGACTTGTTTCCAACAAATTTTACCGACATGAAGGGGATTAAAGGGCCCATGGGAGAGATGAAGATCCCCTTGAAACCAGATGCAAGGCCATTCAAGTAGAGACCTTATAGAATGAATCCCAAATATAAGCAGAAAGTGAAGATTGAATTAGACAGAATGTTGGAAGCAGGAATCATAGAACCTGTTGAAGAGTTAGAATGGATTATCTCTATGGTGGTCCAAGATAAGAAGATAGGAGAGATCAGAATTTGTGTAGATCTCAGGAAGCTCAATGATGCATTATTACATGACCCATTCCCTACACCTTTCAGAGATTAAGTGTTAGATAATGTGGGAGGACAGGAAGTTTACTCCTTCATAGATGGATTTTCAGGTTATCACCAGATCATGATTGCTAAGGAAGATCGCCATAAGACCACATTTGCAACAAAATAGGGATCCTACCAGTACATAGTGATACCTTTTGGCTTGAAGAATGCACCATACATCTTTTCTAGGGTGGTGGTCAAAGCGTTCAAGGAATATTTTGATGATTGGACTGTTTTTAGCTTATTGCAAAATTATATTGAATGTTTAAGACTAATGTTGGATAAGTGAAGGTAATTTCAGATTTCCCTAAACCTTAAGAAGTGCATCTTCTTTTCACCCTTTGGAGTGCTTCGAGGCCATATTGTGTGTAAGAAGGGGTTGCTAGTAGATCCTTCCAAGATTGTCATCATTGTTGATCTACCCGCCCTTTCTTTGGTTATACAGCTAGGCATTGTGCTGGTACATACTGGATACTACAGGAAGTTCATTAAGGGCTATGCATAGATTAAATCATCCATGGGGAAGCTTTTGAAGAAATATTGTCAGTTTCAATGGACAAAAGAATGCCAATAGAGCTTCAACACACTGAAACATAAAATGGTCACTGCGCCCATTCTACTTTTCCCAGATTGGAGTAAGGAATTCCATGTTCACATCGATGCATCATCTATTTCACTAGGAGCAGTGTTAGAATAACCAGGAGCTGGAGATATCGACCTTTCGTTAGCCTTTTCTAGAAGGAAGCTCTCTATGACTGAGATAAATTACATTATCACTGAAAGAGAGGGTTTATCCATGGTGTATGCACTACAAAATTTTCGTCACAACTTGTTGGGAGGACAATTTAAGATGTTCACTGATCACTCCACGTTAAATACCTAGTTAACAAGCCAGTGTTGGGGGGAATAATATTAATTTGGCTACTATTATTCCAGGAATATGATTTTGATATTGTGTTCAATCCATGAAGAATGAACAAGGGACCTGATCACTTGTCCATATTAGAGCATGGAGAGGAACCTACTAGTTTGGAGGATACACTACCATATGCACAGTTGCTGGCCATCAGAAAGGTTGATGATCACTTTTCTGAGATAGTCCAATTCCTGTCTATAGGGATGGCACCTCGTGAATATATAATCATTCATAAGAAACAACTGGTAGTTCGTGCTATAGATTTTTCACTCATAGCTGGACAACTATACAAGATGGGACCTGATGAGATTTTAAGGAGATGTGTTATGGAGTTAGAGAGACCACTGATTCTAGTAGAGGCACATGAGGGCATCATAGGAGGACACTATGTAGGAAAAGAAACAATGTAGAAGGTTCTTAGAGCTGGCCTCTAGTGGCCCACTTTACAGAAAGATGCTAAGGAATACTGCAGATCCTGCGATGCATGCCAAAGGGTTGGGAAACCTTCCAAAAGGGATGAGATCCATTTATAACCTCAGCTAACTTTACAGGCCTTTGAGAAATGGGAAATTGATTTCATGGGACCTATCAACCCACCAGGAAAGCACACAGGAGCAAGATACATCATCACTACGACAAAATATTTGACCATATGGGAAGAAGCCAGAGAAGTCAAGGACTGTAGTGTGATTACAACTGCATGATTCATATTTGATGGTATCATAACTAGATTTGGATGCTCGAAGATCCTTATGAGTGATAAAGGTACACACTTTATTAATAATACTATGGAAGCCTTGAATCAGGAATGTGAAGTTCACCATCAGAAGAGCACCCCATACCATCCACAAGAGAATGGTATAGTCGAAGCCTTCAATAAGATCTTGGAGACAACACTGATGAATATTTGTAGTGTGAACAAAGAAGATTGGGATTTGAGAGTACCAACAGTGTTATGGTCCTATAGAACTACTTGCAAGAAGCTGACAATGAAAACTCCCTTTAAGTTGGTTTATGGTCTAGAAGCAGTCGTACCTATGGAATATTTAGTTCATATCTTAAGAATTGCATCATTTATAGATATGGATGACACAGACATTGTGCAATACAGACTTGCGTAGTTGGTAGAACTAGAGGAAGATAGATTCATTGCAGGATTTCACCAGCAGGTACAGAAGGAATGAGAAGATTCCTACCATGACAGACATATCAAGAAGAAATACTTTAAGCAAGGAGATCCAGTATTGGTATATGAAAACAAGTTCATGAAGCATCTAGGGAATTTCAGGACACATTGGCTTGGGCCGTATGAGATTTTCTATGTTACAGAAAGAGGAGTTGCACAGTTGAAGACTTTGAAGGGAGAATGGAAGGAAGGTTTGGTAAATGGGAGCCAGTTCAAATTGTACTACGACAACCAGCTACCTCCCATCTCTCAGTAAAAGCATAAGAAGAAGGGTCTAGGTACTAGGTGCAATTGAAACTGGGCACTAGACATAGAAAAGACAGTCTGCATAAGGAAGGGAGGAACAAAACAGAGAGAACAGGCTGCTCCACACAGTCTGAAGATGAAGAGAAATAGAAGGTTTAGACCTCCAGTGCCTCGGGACAAGTCACAGGTGAGCGTTGGGGGCCTGTTGGCCCTTAGTTATGGAAGAAAGTGAAGATTAATGAAGAAAGGAGAAGTATGAACTTCGTGGAAGACACATTGATTGAGATTGGGTTGAAGTGGTCAAAGAAGAATACAAGAAGGAGCGAAGTAAGGGAAAATTATTCGTTGGATGAGGGGATTGAGGAATGATGGATCATCAAGGAAGATGGATAGTGGACAACTCAACAAGAGGAATAATATCTCAACGAGTTCTTTGGAGCACCTCGCGAGAAAGAAGGAAAGACAGGCTGGAAAATCCCAGGAAGTACGGGTCAAGTTGACCTAGGGTTTTAGACACATAGGGTTTTGGTATTTTAGGTTTTTGACACCTAGGTTTCAACCTAAGGTTGTCAAAGAGTCATTTTAATGTATAAATAAAGGTCTAGAGAACCTGGGATGGCCCCGTTCAAAGTTTGTTGTTGGCTAGAGTTGTGTTGTGATATCGAATGAGTATTATTGTGCGAGAGATAAGTGTTGTGTGTGAGATTACTCTGGTATTGTAATATCTTCATCTAGGTGTGAAGATCAAACCTACAACTAGGTGTGTGGGGAGGGGAGGGAAGACGAGAAAGAGAGAGAAATCTGCAATCTAAGTGCATAGATAGAACTTTATGTTTTCACATAATATATCAAGAAACATAGTTCTGTGGACGTAGCCCTAGGGAGAGGGTGAACCACATATATCTTGTTGTTCTGTGTGATTGATGTTGTGTTCTTTTACCTTCTGATATACCATTATTGCATCATTGTGTTAGATCTGATATATAACTTGTGAAGTAGGTTTAAGCGAGATAAAGAATAACTGGATTGCAGTGTGTTGTTCCTTGGATCCACTTTACATTTCCTCTGGTTGTAGACACCTATGTCCTGCAACCCCCTATTGCTACTTCGGGTGAGACTGCATCTTCTTCGTAGGTGTTGCCGAAAGGACCAATAGTTAGGGATTGTTCATGCACTATTAGAGCCGAACCTTGGGTCTGCCCTTGTGCCAACATGCATTCAACTTCCCTAGTTCAACTATCACTTCGAAGTCAAATTCTTGAAACAACAATAACCATCTACAAATTCTCCTACACAACACTGGCTTGTTGACGAGGTATTTGAGAGTTGAATGGTCTATAAACATATTGAAATGTTTTCCCAATAATTAATGTCTGAACTTATGAAGCACATAGACCATATCTAAGCCTTCTCTTTCTTTGGTATTGTAATTCTGCTCCGATTCTGACAATTTTCTACTAGAAAATGCTATAGGATGGTCCAATTCTCCTACTCATGGCTGCGCCATAATAGCTCCAAGTGATATGTCTGATGCATATACATGCACGCGGAATTTATTTTCCCAATTCAGGAATACTACTATTGGTGTGCTTATCATCTTCTCTTTCAGGGTGTCCAATCCTTGCTGACAGTCCTCATTCCACTCAAACTTGTTGTCTTTTCTTAACAATTTATCCATTGCGACAATGATCTACACATACCCCTTTATAAACTTCCTGTAATATCTTGTGTGTATCAATCTTTCTCTTAACTAATGTATTGATTTTGGTGGAGGTAGATTAACAATTATTTCAATTTTGGCAATATCTACTAGCAAGCCTTGTTTGCATACTATATGGCCCAATAGTATCCCAAAGGGTGTTTTGAAGATGAACTTCTTGATCTTTAATGATATATGACACTTCATGCATCTTTATAACATCATCCTCAAGACCTCTACATGGTATTTCAAAAAACTATAGTCTGTCCAATCATCCAGATATACCTCTAGAAACTCGTGGATGAATTCTTTGAATGCAGCTATGACTACTCTGGAAAATATTGCTGGTGCATTCTTTAGTCCAAACATCATGACTATGTACTGGTAGGATACCCATTCTGTGGAAAAATTGGTCTTGTATCTGTCTTCTGGAGCTATCTTGATTTGATGGTAGCCTGACAATCCATTAGTGAATGAGTAAGCTTCATGCCCTCCTACGTTATCCAACACCTCATCTGTGAAAGGAGTGGGGAACAGGTCATGTAGGCACACATCATTGAACTTACTCAGGTAGAAACATATCCTTATCCCTCCCTTCTTTTTCTCCTAAAATACCATAGGGATTACCCATTCAAATTCCTCCACAGGTTCTATGATTCCATCCTCCAACATCCTATCAATTTCGGCTTTGAATTTTTTCTTATAGATCATATTTAGTCTATATGGTCACTGTTTCATCGGTCTTGCCTTAGATATGAGAGGTATCTTCATTTCACCTAGCTATCCTACTATACCTTTGATTTATATGAACTTTGTTGGGAATATGTCATTGTACTTGTGCAATAACTCTGTTATGCTTTCCATTGTTTGCTCATCCCAGTAGTCTCCAATGCTGGCCATTTTGGGATTCTCAATTGTCCCAATGTTGAATTTATTTACCTTGATTGGCACAAACAATATTTTTTATTCCATAGGTGGGCCTTCCACTTCTCTTTCACCTTTTAATTTTTCAATCTGAATGTTTCACGGGTCATCTTCATCTGGTTCTTCTTCCTGCACGTGGTAGCATAAGAGTAGTTCTTTTACTGTATGTTTGTTCTATTGTTTCTCTTCTTTCATGAGTTCAAATTCCAGTTATTTAATGAATATCACCCCTTTGATTTGTTTAAGTTTTGATTCTATGTTGGGGTTCTCATGCTCGAATGATAAAGTGATTGTAAAATTATGTTGTAATAGTGTCCAATTTATAGATCCTTCGTGCAATTTCTGGTATGTATACCAGTTTGCTTGAATCCCTTCTAATGTGTGAAAAAAATGATGAGGCCATTCCTCTGGTGGTTTCATCCTCCATAAAATTCTTCACTTCTCCAAGTGTTATGTTGGTGGCCCCTGTCCATCATATTTTTGCAGTTGGCTACTTCCATGTTCTGCACCAAACCTGATGCACAACAACTTCTTACATTAGTACCAAAATTTTACTGTTCCTTTGTGTGCACCCCACCATCTTGCAGGTGTTTCCATGAGTGCTATATCTAGTGATAAGAGCCTCTCATTCTCTAACACTTCATATTCATATCGTTTTAATAATGTTTCTAAGTCAGTCACCCCATGGAAGCTGGGAGGTTCCCTTATCTCTATACCTACCCATCTTACTGTGTGGTCATTTATTGCGCATTTTCTTGTGGAGACTTCATGTAACCTATGATTCTAGTTCTCTAAGCCTGTATCTGAGTCTAACATGCATGACATGATACTTCTCCAACTAAGTACCCCATCTGTAGTTGGGCTCACATAATCTTCTTCTCACATAGTTTTTTTGTACAACTGGTTAATTTCCTCTAGGTCTAAGAAAGTATGTTCTACAAACCTTTCCCCTTCTGATGGCTCCAATGGTGGAATGACTCTGTATTCACCTGACTCAAATTTCATCTTCCTCGTCTTTAAGTTGTTTATGGCCTAATTTTCAAATGCTCAATCCAAGCCAAGCAATTTTGGATAAGATGTTGTGCCATCCACTATCTCTATTACTTCAAAGTAGAATTTAGTGTGCACTCCATCCAGATCTACTATCACCCCTTTTAGTATTCCAATTGGCAGAACTCTATGTTGATTTGCTAGTTTCAGCTGAATAGGTGAATATCCTAATGTGGGATCTCCCATACATTTCCATGTATTCTTGGGTAATACATTTACTTCAGATCCTATATCCAGTATAATATCTCCCATGTTGAAATATCCAATGTTAATATTCAATATGGATTGTCTACTTGTTCTCCTCCTTATATGTAGATGATTAACTATTTTCTATTCTAGATTTCCTTTTGCCTCTATGCTACAACATTCTAGCATATTTTGTAACACTTTAATAGATGATGGATCATTTAGTAGTTTAACATAGGATTGAAAAAAACCCTTAATCGTACTTACTTGTCCTAAGGGCTCTGCTTCTTTGGTGTGATCCAGTGATGGAGGCATCTTGTATGCTGGTACATCC
Source organism: Picea engelmannii (assembly GCA_009831015.1). NCBI lineage: Eukaryota > Viridiplantae > Streptophyta > Pinopsida > Pinales > Pinaceae > Picea > Picea engelmannii. The sequence goes on from ML776866.1 coordinate 48,042, forward strand.
TGGGTATGCTACATAGTTTATGTTAATGCAATGTCTAGCTTCACAAATTCTTTTCTGACCTGCTTGAATATCTCCTTTTCATTCTACACATCAAACTGCTTCTTTGGTTCAACATTCTTCTTCACCCATTGGTGTTCTATTGGATCTTGTCTTTCTGTTTCATTCCCTATATTAGCTCCTCCTTGCGTAACTATATTGATTTTTCTCCCTTCATCTCTTCCTTCTGCCAAAATCCACTGAGCATTATGATTTTTCTGATTTCTCTTTTCCTGGATCTTTCCCAATAGTGTAGGACATTCTTCTGTGTCATGATTTGATCCATGAAAATACATACATGTCGGAGGTGGAAGTGGATAGTCTCTTGCATAGTGTAATGGTTGTTGATTGTTGTAGCATACCCTTGCTCCTCTACCGCTTCCAAATTCCCCTCTTTCTCTTCCTCCACCTCTATAGCTAGCTCGATCTCCTCGTGGTGCATTATACTGAGGCACCTGGTTATACTGCGTGAGATTATAGTGTGGATGCGTGGTATTGTACTATGGTTGAGCAGTGTTATATTGTTGTTGCACAATGTTATAATTTTGTTGCGTAGTGTTATACAAGGCTGGTACTTGGTTGAAATGTGGTGGAGATTTCCTGGTCATCATTGTTTCCTGTACCCTATAAGCATCTGATGTTCTTTCCCTCATCAAGTCCATGGTCTTGCAATATTTGTGATCATGGCCTACGAACTTGTAAAAGTTGCAATATGAGCTCTTAGGTACTGTCTGGTACTTATGTATGATTAGGAAGTGATATGGATCATTCCCCTGTTTCTTACAAATCGCACACCATAGTCCTCCTTTCGGCAATGGGTTTGGCATTCTTGCTTCCATGTAATGCATGAATATTCGACATTCATTCTTATGGTGTCCTTATTTCCTACATATGGTACACTAAAAAAATTATATTTTGTCCTTACCTTTGTTCTGGTTTAGCTGGAATTTTAAGTTCTTCAGATCCTCCTTCATCTCCTCTATGGCTAGATCTGTATTTTGATATTGGTTCTCTTCCAGTTGTAGGGATGCATGTAGAGCCTCTTCCTATGCCTAGAAATTTTGTTGTCGCAAAGGGTATTTAAAGTGTGGTAGCAATGAATTGATGAACAAGTGCCTATGTTAGATATTTTCCATGACATAATTTATCATTCCCTTCAATCGTTTGAATCTATGGTCAATATCCCATACAGATTCTCCTATTTTATTTCTGATCTCTATCATCTCATTCATGTATTGATCCTTTGAACTAGGCTTATGGAATTAATTTATCAACAACTTCTTGATATATCCAATTGTTTTGGTTCTCCCTGGTGGACATTTTGGAGATAAACTCATGTACCAATCCAATATGTGATATCTTAGCGTGATAGCTAACTGTGAAAGTTTAGTGTCCTCATATGTGATTGGTTTTATTCCCAGATCTTTTCACAAATAAACAGGTGCTTCTCTAGGTCCTCTGGCACCTCTCCTTTAAATTCTAGTAACCTGATGGTGGGATCATGTCCTGCCATCCTGAATCCTGAACTATTTCTTCTGCACAGTGTATATACTTGACTAATGGTTCCTGAACTAGCTCCTCCAGTTGTTGTTCCTAGTGTAGATGTACTTCATGTTATCTTCTCTCTCCTGAAATTTGGTTATCTAAATGGTGGTGTTCTTCTTGGTGTATTAGTCGTACATTGGTTTATGGGTTCCACACTAACACTTATATGGATAGGAGTGATTCCTTCTATTCCCTCTCTTGGACCTCTTGTATTCCTCTCATATGTCACATGTAGGATTTCCTCAATCTTCTCCACAACCAATTTTCTCCATAGCCCAAAGATCCTCTACCTCTTCTTCATCACTTGTCAAGCCCTCCCTTGCGGCTACAACTCTCTTCTTGGTATTCACCTTATATTGGTAGGGTACTCCACTACACATTCGTCTAGTTGTTTCCATGATCAGCTTGATCTAGTCTTCGTTCATCATTATTGGGTCCAAGGCCTCTTCCTTCTTTCCTTTATCCCTTTCTCCCTCCATTTATCCTTCTCATGTCAGTGCTTCCCCCCTTCCCCCATGCACATAAGGAAATTTAGGTGTCTGACTCCATTGTCATTACTCCTTTGTTATATAGTAATATCTTAATGGAATTATATAACAATCTGATGTACCTACCTCAAGGTCCCTTTAAGAATTCTTGTTCTTCTGTGTTGTAAGACTTCGTTGTATATACTGCAAATTATGTGATAAATCCTGCAACAACGTTGTCTAACCAGAAATATATTACATGCATTAATTTATTGTCAACTTGTTGTAACTACGCAATATCTATAGGATTCCACTCTAGTTATCTAATCCAATTTTTACGATGTTTGTCTTTCAACCTTTTTATCCACTCCTGCAATACATGCGGGAAATCACAGAAAAAAACTTCATGCAATTCATTGAATATGTACTTGTCCATATATTTGTGCGGTGTCAACTCTGGATTTCAATTATCTTTTTGTGCAAAATCCAAATCCTTTCTTTTGAACCAACTTTCTATCTCTACCTTCATTGGATTCCATGGTCTCAACATCCCCTTTTGGATTCTCATTCTCTCACCATCTTGTCGTTTGATCTGGCATTCTTTTGATGCCTCTTCAACGTATCTCATTCACTCAAGCCCATTTTGTTCCAACCAATTGGCAACAAAACCATTTGTTGGATTTCATATCTTTCCTCTTCTACATAGGATTCACCTACTCTAATCATATTCGACCCAGGTTAAGACTTAGCAATCTCCCAACAAAATCCCTCTAAAACTATCGGCCCCTCTGGTATACCAGAAGGAAACACAACACACATAGTGCACTACATAGTCTCGCCCGAGATAGCTATATGGGTGGCTCCAATACTCAAGTGTTTCCAACCTAGGAATGAGTGGATATATGTGGGTGCAACTTGTAATATTTATTTATTTAGTCTAGCATCAGATTATAACAGTTATTCTATTCATGCATGTGATATACCAAATATAACTAGTTAATTCATTCATATAACATTCATTACTTAACAACAATAAAGACACACACATTCATTCACATAACACATGTTTTACTGTGGTTCACCCCCTCCTAGGCTACATCCACAAATATCCGGCTCTCAAGATATTTATTATGGTTCAGTAATATGTCATGATGTGCGTGTTTACAATATTAGATCTACCCTCTTTGACAGGCTCCTCAATTCATGTGAGGCTAACTAGATTGCACCAGACTTCTCAGCATGCAATCTTACCCTCAGGATCGAGTTGCTCACTGCTCCCTTATCTCACCATCTTACTGAGTAGTGCAATTCTTACAATTCTCTTCAATATGTTTTCTTCTCTTGTTCTCTCTACCTTCTCTCTTCCTATTTCCATCTGCTTTTCCTCTAAGTACTACCTATTTATATTCTTTCTTCCTCAGCCATTACAATAAATTACAAAAACCCTAACCCTAGCGTCGTTAGGTATTACTTTCCTGATTCCATGACATGTGCTTCTTTTCCTTCCAACTTTCCTTTACTCCTTTCATGCTTCTCTTACCAAAAATAGCCTTTTCTCCTGACATTATTACATTACTTTACAAGATTATGACATTATATATTACTTTGCAAAACTACCATAGTTGAATATATCAATGCATTTCAATATGTCCTTACTAGGCGTATCATAGGGGGTAAATACAATAAGTGGATTGTTATTTTGCAAGAATTTGATCTCGATTTTGCTTCGGCGAAGTCTAATAAATAGCTAGTTTTTTCCGAGTTGATATCAGACTTCCCTCCACTATATGAGGAAATTATTCATGAAAATTCATCTAGGTATGAACATATCTTTTGTATCTCATCTTTGAACCCCTGGAATGGAGACATTCTAATTTATCTTCAAACCTTGAATTTATCCCAACATCTGTCAAGAGACGATCGAAGACATATACGTCATCAAGATAAAAAATATCTTATCGGTTGTGACACTTTGTATTATCGAGGAGTAGATGATATTATTTGTCATCGCTTGACTCACAAGGAAGCTGAGTTGGATATTAATGACTGTCACAGTGGGGATTGTGGTCATCTATTTGAATGTCAATTTTTAAAGATTGTATTGAAGCAGTCAAGAAATGTCACCCTTTCCAAGTGTTTTCTCTGAAAACACACTCACATTCAGTCCCTCTCCACCCAATCATCAACGTCTGTCCCTTCACCAAGTGGGGGGTATATTTTATGGACTGTAACCTAGCTTCGGCTGGAGGGAATCCACATATTATTGTGGTCGTGGATTACTTCACTAAATGGGTAGAGGCCATGCCTACCGTTAAATCCGATGGTAAGACTACATCATTATTCGTATTCAAACAAATTATATCCCGATTCATAATCGCAAAGGATATTTTCATTGATCATGGTTGTCACTTTCATAACAAAATTATGAAATATTAGCATCAACACTGGGGTTTAAGAATGATCATTCCTCCCCTTATTATCCCTAGGAAAATGGACAAGTAGAGGTGGTGAATAAATTTCTCAAGACCATATTTAAAAAAAAATTTAGCCAGAGTAAGTTGAATGGAATCTGATGCTTTACCCTTCACTTTGGGAATATCGATCCTTCCAATTGAATGTGAAATCCATTCTCTCAAATTGGAAATTGAGCTCCTACTTGACACATATGATCTTGAAGAGCGCCTCGTGCACCTAGAGCATCTAGATGAGAAGCATCGAGATTCCTATATGACTATCGAAGAGAATAAATGATGTGTTAAGGTTCAATGTGATAGGTTTTTCTATCCTAGACAATAAGCTGAGGGTGAATTGGTTCTCCTATATGACCAATCCAAAGAACCATTGGGGGCAGGGAAGTTCAACCCCATGTGGCACAGTCCTTATATCATGTGATTTGTTTTAGAGAAAGGAGCCTATGAATTGGAAGATTATGAAGGGAATATATTGGATGAACCCATAAATGGGCTCTACCTTAAAGGGTATTATGATTGATCCCTTAATATTGGGCATGAATTTTTGTATACTAGTGTATCTTAGTGTATATATATATTTTCCTTTGTGTCATCGGCTTGCTTTTCAAGTTTTCCCTTGGTTGGTATATGTCAATGGAGTTTTCATTTTACTTAGGATTGGTAGATGGTTCTAGTCATCATACACAAAACATGGCTTTTTCCGCTTGGGTCATTTACTCAGCAAAGGGCCAACTAGTGTCTTCATGTGGCGTCCGTTTGGAGCCATCAATGAATAATGTGGTTGAGTATAGCATCATTATAGAAATTTTACATGATGTCATTTCACATGGTGTTCAGTATTTAGAGGTTCTCTTGGACTCCCAGTTGGTCATATGTTAGTTAAATGACAGTTACCATGTGCAAGACCCTACTCTAGTCTAACGATTCCTACATGTACGACTTTTCGAACGATATTTTGGTTTTCTTACTTATAATCACATACCTAGAATTTATAATCATGTATTTGATGCATATGCTAATTATTTTTTACATTGGAATTTGTCACATAAATAAGCAAAGAAAACAAATTCATGCATGTACAAATTGTAACATATATAAGGAAAGTTGAAGACAAAAATTCTTTTTATATTTCATATTTTCAAAACATATGGTGTCATAGTACAAAATGGGGCTCACACCCTTAAAATATATATATGGCCATTATATATATGACCATGGAATATATGCATGTGGTGCCAAATGTGTATCATGATAGAACACTATGACATTTACGAGATGCCGGAAGAGTCACACCCACACATGGGGCACACCCACCACCTGCCATTGCATAGCCTATAGAAGATCATCCACTTGAACCATATGAATCATGGGCGTCAATCGAGATAAGTTCCCCTGCACATTCTACAAAACTCTATCTGCATCTCCTCCCACGTTCTCATCTCCCTATCTTTTCTGATGATGTCATGGGAATCCCTTTGGCCGTCATGGACCTACATATGCATGACAAAGAAATTGTTAGTACTTGATACCATAAAAAAATATTTGTGTTTTTTATTCTTTTTGGAAAAACACAAAAAAAATTAAATATATAAAAACATTTCTTACCAATATCACGATATGCATAACCTAGTGGAAAAGGCATATCTGGATCCCCTCTGTAATCGATCCTGACATAATATTAGTTGTCAATGGATATGACCTGTCAGTACCACCAAAAAAAGAACTCATCATTGTAGGGGGTCGACACCCTACCACCTCCTAGCTGCCTCATCATATCGGTCCACCATGACATGGATGGATTGCGTGGTCCATGTGGAATGATCTCTACTCTAGGGCTCAAACCTGGAACCCGATCAAAGAAAAAGTATACAAAATGGATGCAAATCCGAAGTTTCTCTTTATCCCTTGTTTGAAATCCTTCAACTGGCTCTTCATGTTAGTCAACAATGAGGTACACCAATCATAAACAATGGGTCGTAAACACTCCACCACGTAGAACATGAGTGTCCGTGATGCTTGGTGCAATGAGGCCAACCCTGAGATCCATGTAAGAAAAAGTATGATGATCTTCAAGATCAAGTTCTCGACTGCTCTGATTGGGAGTTGGCTCCCTGCTTTATATGTTCTCACAACACAGTGGGTGAAAATGTAATCCTCCATGGCCAGACCACCCCCAACCCCTTGGGCCTTGAGATTCACTACCTCCCTCTGGCAAGACAATCCTGTGATACAATATATGTCATCCACTTCAATCCTCAATGGTTTCCCATCTATATTGAAGTCCTATGTCTCTGGATCCCAGTAGTTTACAAGCATGTGGAGTAACCTCACTTGAGTCCTCATTCCTTTGAAAACCCAAAATTTATAAAGGCCACATATTTTTAAATCTTTTTGGGCCCCTGATTTCCTTTCCACTGCTGCATATATCTCTTCCTGCTCCTCTCCCTCCATTCAAGCACCATCTTGCCAAAGGAATGTCATTTTTTGAGTTAAATTTTGCCAAAAATGTGTTTACAGACTTGTACACAGGCTAACATGCTAAAATTCCTGTATAGGGTCGAATATACATGGGAAGGATTTGCCTTTCCCACATGCATAGAGTCATGTACGTGACCCGATGAACCATCACCTGCGTGCACCCCAGTTTACATGTTGCGCCCTCTAAAAATTAAAAAAGGAGGAATAAATTTGAATTTTAAGCCACTGAAAATGAAGAGGGGAAGGGAACTTACTTGGTCAAGATAGTTGCTAATTTCGTCGATCGTATCTCCTGCAATGCACTATGTTGGTGAAAAAACTCAATTGGTATGGTAAAATGGTTTATTTTTACTATTAGCAGAAATTGCTTACCCACTCTATATAGCTTATGCTAATTTTTTACCCCATGGACTAATAGCATACTGGAAAGAATTGGTTTTGGTTGTTTTGTCCATGGTTTTTGCAGTTTCTAGCATCATACTGCATGTTCATGACTTCAACATCTATTTTATTTCACCAACATATAGGATAGGTTGTCACTCCATTTTGCATTATTGCATTGTCCTATGACTGTGATCCATATGCCTTAGGTATGAACCCATTTATTAGCGATATAGAACCTTCTTAGTGATAATAGAAGTGTTGTTATTAAGTGGTAGAGGCATACCAAGCATGGGTTCCCTAGTTAGAACCTTTGTGTCATTTGGGGCCCACAAAGAAGTTATTCCATAGGAATAGGATTATGTTATAGTTCCAATATGGCTTTGCGTTTGAACCCCATATTCTTACTCACAAGAATTATGACCTTTACCTATGGGACTCCCCCCTAGTCTTAGTTAAGTTATTTTCCGACTCTCTAAAAAATGAAAAAAATTCCAAGTGAACTTTTCTCTTCCACACTCATTAAATGGATTTGAAAGGACGTCTATTTGGTGTAATTTTAACCCTTTTTTGAACCATGTAAACTACTTACGAAAAAGGAATACTCTAGTCAACATTGGCTAGAAGAGTTCTCTTGGGTATTATTTTATACTTTTTTGGGACTAGTGGAATTAATCTATGAAAAAAGACATTATTTGGATTTAAGTTATAATTGCATTCCATCATATTTCTTGCATTATTGAGCCTATTTATGGTTCCCGATTTCTCATTATAAGCCTCTTACCTCAACAATTTGCATCACCAGCCAAGCAAACACTTGTTTATATCCTTTTCAGCTTGACACCTTGTACCCTAAGAGGAAACATTCGCTCGAGTGTACATGCCCCACATGCACTTCCTTACATTCAACATAGGTATGTTCCACTATTTGGAGCTAGTTTCTTACTCGTGACACCCATTTCCTCTCTTGTATCATAACATTTTTTTCCTGTGAAAAAATAAAAAAATACGGGCGAGAAAAAAATATTATCTCATATTGACAGCAGTCGTGTCACCTTTGAACAGAGCACAAACTTTTGAGTCCACTTTCATCCAAAGTTTGGGTTTAGCATAACCTTTGGAAGTTGAGCTCATTACTTAGAGTTTACTCCATCGACTGGTTATTATTTCAGTCCCTATGGTGAAGTTGTCGATGCCTTCTGTATCACGAAGTTTCATCATCAAGTCTATGTTTTCAGAGTTATCCATATGTCTTATGTTCTTGTTCATAGGAAGTTTATAAGCCTGTGTCGATCATTTCTCAGAACTCTTGACTTTGTATATCAACCATACCCTCAGTGTGTCCCAGAGTCACATGAAGTTGTATTCCTACCATGCACCCTGGTCCTACTTTCATTATGGGTAGGTAACCTTGAATCCAATAGTCAACATCTCCTCATGGGTTGCTGACTATTGGGTTTCCCTTGTGTTCGAAGAAAATAAATCTATTCACTCATTGGGATTCATGTAGTGTCTTGGATTCCATTAGCCTTATTTGTGGTTTCCTCCCCTTTTTCACAATATTCTTTATTCGATGCTATTCAAAGGGTGTTTTTTAGTGCACTACTTTCATATAATGCATGTGAAAGATGCATAGGCTCATTACTTCATGAGCATCCTATTCGTTCAAGCTCCTCCTAATCATCAAGCTATTGCTTTGTACCTCATGTTGACTAATGAGAGATTCCCTAATTCTCTCCTTTTAGTAGGCCTCCTTCCATCGAACTCAACTCATCTATTCTGGAAATGAGGCCTAGAGTCTTATGAGTACCTAGAGGCTTACAATGATTAGTGGCTGGTTCTCCCACCATCAACAGTTGGGAATACATCAATGTCTCATGATCAATGGATTCTTCAAGCGTTTGACCTCAACACCCTTATTCACACTTGTAAGAATGTACTTGGTTCCTTGATACCTACTTTCATTATCGGTAGGTTTTCTCACATTTGTTAATTATGTACCTTAATGACAGGTAATAAAAAAAGTCTTATTGTCTTCGACATCAACTCCTCTATTCACATGATGTAGATTTTCACCTTCAGTGGATAGTGTAGAATAACTCCAACTGATAGTAGCAACATTCCTATTATGTTGTTGTCTTTCATTGGACCAACACCTATATGACTACAGTGATCATGGGAGATCATATTGTACTCCATTGTATATATATATATATATTTAGATTGATTTTGAGACTGAATTCCACTGGGCCTTGTTTGTGACTGTGATAGCCTATGGCATGTGTCTACTTTGTATTTCCTATCCATGGACATGAACAACTATTTGGTATATTTCCACATGGAACTGTAGTGTAATTTAGATTGGAATCCATGTGTACAAATTCATTACAGATTGTAATATTCTCATGAGTAACTAGCACTTCCAGCTGAGTCTCCATTACTCCACTTCTAGGAATTATAATGTATTTCATCCATCACATATACTCCTCTGACCTCAAACATTAGGGGGTATATGTTATAGAAAATGTTTCCTCACCCCATGTAACTTGCTTGGATGGCCTATCCATTTCCATATGAAAAATTGAAGTCCCCTTTTATACCTTCCAAATCCAAAAATCACATTTTCCACATATATGCGCCCTACTAGTTAGACAACAAGCATATACACAAGTTTCTACACTACATATTGAGTATATTAGGTTTGGTACTCAAAATTAAAAATTATGTCGAGTTTCCATCTCACATCATGAGATCCATGATCCTTGACCTTCCATATACTGGAAATGCTTCGAATCAGCCCTTCAGTTCCATTTGAAGGCTATAAATTGATCCATATCCAAGCCTTGGCGAGAGAGAATTCAACTTTTGAGAGAAACAATACTCTGGATAAATTTCACCTCGCATTGAGTTTGCATCCCTTTATCCTTGAAAGTATGAACTCATTGTTTAACCATGAAGCTCTTCCTTCTTTGTGATGGAGAACCTCATTATATCCTTTATATGAGCTTGCCTTTGGTGGAGGATTGAAGTGGTGGAGGCCCAACTGGAGGGACTTAGTTTCTCAGTTCCAATATGTGTCGTTACAACATTTTGTCACCTACATACTTATGTTGATTATTTTAATAGAAATACTCTTTTATTGTCCAATTGATATCTTGCAAATGTTTGAATTATTATTCCATGGGTGTATTTTCATGTATGTTAATGGATTATGCTAATGTATATGTTAACATTATATATTATCACCATATGTTTGTGTATCTTGGTTGTTGAGGACAAGTTCCAGGTATTAATCTTTGAGTTGCTTGCTCAATGGTGGTATTCATCGAATGTCCAGACAAGGTAGGATATTGACCTTGTCTTGTTAGCATGTCATTTATATAGCGTACTTGGGATTAGAGTTTATTTCTACATGTCATTGTGCCTGTTGTGGTTTACCGCATACCATAGAGATATTTTCCTCGTAACAATGAGGGTGCATTAAAATAGCCTCAAATTAATAGAATCATCATTCAGGGAGTTAGATGAGCACCAAAGTTGAAAAGTTGTGACATGATCACCGACATCCTCACCATTCTTTCCTTTGAATTTTGGAATGTTTGAAGGAAGATTGTTTGGGATAGGGGGGCATAACAGATTGTGACACAAAATCTCATTATTGAAAAATATGGCAGGTTAAGCGTGGCCATAAAAGGGAGACAGGGTTTTGGTGTTTGAGACCATGCTCCCAGGAAATATTAGGGTTGATGGATTGAAGGCCATCTAGGGTTATAATATATGCCATTTCCATGTCTCGTAGTATAATATACTCCTCCAAACTGATGCATAAAAGGTTGTATGGGAACCATACTCGCAAAAGTGGCATGATGAGGGTTATAAATGTTGCCCCTAGCTTAAGGGGCTCTAGGCTGGGGGTTGCCCATAGTGTGAAACTGACTCCCTCCAGATGGAACTCTGGAGGAAAGAGAGGGATTCACCATAATAAATGCATTTTTCAGAATTGGCATGCAGGAAGAGGGATAAAGGATGAAATATAGGAAGTGAATTGTCCACTTGGTTGAGCACTCCATCTAGGAGCATTGAGATTAGGATTAGGCCTAAAGGAAAGAGGATGCCAACCTACAACTGTAGGATTCATTTGGGGAATATATCCTCCACCAATGATAGAGGATCATACGTACGAGTCATGCCCCCTGGTCCAAAACTAGCATTCACACTATCCGCTGGAATGGAGGATGAGATTTGCGACATCATGTTGGGAATACCAAAAGAAAAGGGATTAGAGACTGAAGGTATTGCCTGAGAATTGTTATTTGGCATACCAAAAATATATTTTAAAGGGTTTTTTCCTATGGGTTGAGTAGAACCCATAGATTGGATAGCACTAGAGACGAGGATCTCTAACACCCCCATCGTTGAGGATGAAGGAGTCGAAGGGATCCCACTAATCATAGAAGATATAGGATTCAAGGGACTCCCTGTGATGTTTGAGTTTGAATCAATACTCATAATTGGATCATCACTAGTCTAGTAGGTGGAGATATATGTACCACATTTATTAATTTTACGCCTTTTATAAGGCAACTTTGGTAAAGAATCAATATGCGGTGGTAACTTCAACAAACGATGAGACCAGCGAGGAGGTTGGTATTTCTCCAAGGTGACTCAAGACTCAAGATATACAACCAAATCCTAGGGTCAACTAATAATCAGAGAGCACACCAAAATAAAGCAAAAAGGGCCAATGTACACAAATAGGATATAGTGGTTGAAAAGCGGCCTCCCTCACTTGAGTGGGTATATCTCACCTAGGAGGGACCTAAGACTCCCTTTAAAATATTGGAGGTATCAGAAGCAGTTATAAGGGACCTCGTGGACTTAACAACACATTCGATCAGATCCCCCCAGAGAGGTAATCCTCTATAAAGTTTGTGTGTTGTCTGACCCTTATCTGAATCAGGGTACCTACAAAATAACCCCTTCAAGTAACCTATGTTTCTACTTATGTCAAGAAACTAGAGTCACCACAATATAACCAATGTGCAGGAGAACAATCATAAGTCCGGTCCACTGTATGGGCAGGGTAACAAAGCCCAAAATATTGAAAGAACCACCTCTCACTAAGGTAAAGGTACTATCAAGACCCCCAAATATGAATAAAACCCAATAAATATATTTGATTCTAAGAAGGTATTAGAGGGCTATCTCTGCAACCAACTTTGTGTGCCCTCATGCTTAACTCTGATGTGAGTGGAGCCCCTTGACATCACTAATTACACAATGGGTTTCACCACTCCCTGGTGAGACACATGCGTTTATTTTAATAGCCTTGGATATTTTTACTCACAAAATTATATTACAAGGCCCTATGTCCTATACTTGTTTGTGTACCCTGAAAAATAAAATTGTTTCTACTCAATTTTAATTAATAGACGTTAATTTTAATGGCTTATGCTTACTCAAGAGGTTTGGTCATGAAACTGATGGTATTAAGACTCATCATATAAAAATAAGAAAGTATAAAAACAATGTTAAGCACTAGTCTTGAATTTCAAAGAGATGGTATGCTTCTAAATGCAATTTTTCCAATACAATCTCTACAATTTCAATGAAATGCAATCTCTCCACATGTGTCAAAACCAATGCATTGTAATCAAAACTGCAAATTCCATAATGAAAAATAAGAAAATATTTTTGTATTTTTTATATAAAGAAAATAAAATGCAAGGAATGAATAGAAACTTTGCAGGTAGGCCTTATTGCAAGCAAAAAGAGACAAGCCATGTAGCATCCCCAACATCTAACTGGGTTATGCCATATAAAAATTTTGAACTGTATAAAAAATTAAAACATATAGAAACTTTGTAAATGCACATATTCCTAGATAATAATATTAAAAATACACATGCAACACACATAGGAAAAACCCATAAAAATAAATGCATAAATAATAATGCAACATGTAATTTAACATACAATTGAAACTTATCTTGGTAAAAATATCACCCACTGTGTGAAGACCTTCCAAGTTCCTCCCAGCCTTGGACCACATTGCTCAAAACTCTTAGCAGTGGGTCACCCCTGGCTGGGACTAAACTCCACCCGGGTAAAGGAATTCCTAACCAGGTTGATATATCTCAGACACAAGGAAAAACTTCTTCACAGGTGCCAATTCTAACTAACAACCTACAGTCCCTCATTCCCCACATTATTGTCCCACCCTAGGAAGTGTGCCCCTTCTCTTATCAACAGTCCCTCGGTTACCCCACTTCCTTTTTGGAACTTCGGAAATAGGTCGGACAGGAAGTCTCAGAGCCCTATAACTCTAGTTTGGGACCTTCAGGAAATAAATTCCCAAAAATTATCTCACCTAGAGAGAATTTCTCATGGTTTTGACAACCCTCTTCTTATGTCCATCTCCTAATATAACCAGGTATAGATACAGGTACAGGAAGGTACAAAGGACATATGAATGAGTGACTTCATGATTATGGAATGATGGGAAAATGAACTAAGTCCAAACTATATGTATGCATGTTCCCAACATGACCCTTGTCATTTTGAGAACTACTTTGGCCCACTTGTGCCCATCTTTAGAACTTAGGATAAAATAATTATCCATCCTTTATACTTTAAGGAATATTAATATAATATTCCATTTTGTCTTAAGCTCCCTAACTTAGCCCCCTTTCCTAACTAGTGGATTTTAATCCCCCATACTCTTTTACATGGTTGGTCTGCCACAATGATGTGTTTTTCATTAAAATTTGTGTGTGATTACATTTACATTTACATTACATATATACTATCCTTTATCCATCCTATTTGACCATCCTCAAAACATAACATATACACAAAGGCTCTATGGCCTCAAAATCGTGTGCACTTAAGTTTGCTTCACGCAGTATCCTACCATGTGCACACTTCATCATTTAGTGCGCAGTACATGTGTACACTATACAATGGAAGGTGCATGCAAAATGATATCAAACCACTCACTAGATTAAGTACATTTGTATTTACATTTACAGTTAGGGTTCCTCCTAGGGGTATTACAATCCAAGAACGACACCAAGAATAATACACTCAGACTAATGTGCAACGACAACCAATGAAAAAGATCATAAGAAGTTATATCGCCAAAAAATTGAACAATAAAAAGGATTTATATCACTCTGTAAGCACTTAACAGTCAGGAAATAGACCCAAGAAGACTCACCAACCAACCAAACTCACCCAACAAACACCAAACTCAACCAACAAGACTAAAGAGATTATGTATGTGATTGTTTGAGAAACAATCGCGTATATACAAACCCTAAAGGAATACTTCTCGCGTATATATGCATTTGTCAAGGGTCTAACCACATATACCCAATAAAATAATGCCAAGGCAAGGGTTAAGACAAGAAACTCATATGAAAAGTAAAAATAACATTTCAAGCAATAGGTGACAAGAAAACTTAGGCTAACTGATAGAAAATCAAGGTGAAAAACACTCCAAATTCCAAAAAAGAAGATCATTCCCCAGTATGGTCGCCAATTATGTTACGAATAAAATATCTCTATGGAAAGGGGAAAACCACAAGAGATAGAATGACATGTAGAAATCAACTCTAATCCCAAGTATGCTATATAAAATAAATAATAACAAGACAATTCTATGAGCCTACCTCATCTGGACGTTCGATGAAGACCATCGTTGAGAACACAACCCAAAGTTTTATACCTGCAAACTGTCCTCAACAACCAAGATACACAAGCATATAATGATAATGTATAGTGTTAGCATATATATTATCATAATTCATTAACATGCATGAAAAATATGCCCATGGAATAATAATTCAAATATTTTCAAGATATGAATTGGACAAGAAAAGAGTATTTCTATTACAGTAATCAACAGAAGTACATACGTGACAAACTTCTGTAATGACACATATCAAAACCGAGAAACTAAGTCCTTCTACCACTTCAATCCTCCACCAAATGAGATCTCATAAAAATGATTTGATGAGGTTCTCCATCACAAATAAGGAAGAGCTTCGGGGATGAACAAGGAGTTCATACTTTCAAGGACAAAGAGATGCAGACTCAATATGAAGTGAAATTTCTCCAGAGTGTCTTTTCTCTCAAAGTTGAATTGTTGAATCCATCAAGGATTGGATATGGCTCAATTTATAGCCTTCAAATGGATATGAAGGGTTGATTCATATCATTTCCAATATATGGAAGGTCAAGGATCATGGATCTCGTGACATGGCATGGAAGCCCAACATTATTTTTAATTTTGAGCATCAAACTTGATGTACGCAGGTTGTAGTGGAGCAACTTGCATATATGCCTATTGTGTAACTGATAGGGAAGGTATATTTGGAAAAATATGCTTTTTTGGCTATGGAAGGTGCAAAATGGGACTTCAAGTCTACATAGGTAAATGGAAAGGCCTTCCATGAAACTTGCATGGAGTGAGGCAAAATTTGTTGTAACATCGTATATTGGAGTAGTTGGGACAAAAATCATAAATGAGGTACATCATATTTCCCCTCCTTCTCTCTTTTTTGATGGATAAATGAATATATAGGAATGGTAGTGTCCAAATGTATTTTTTTGTCTTGGTAGAGGGGTCTGTAATCGAAGGGAAAGTTCACCTGTTCATAGGGGAATATTACCATAACAGAAATTGGTGACTCCACTAGGTTGAGTATTCATCTGCATGTACACTTTATCTAGGTTGCAATTATGATTATCTGACTAATATACATGTTTTAACATGTATCCACTTTGTATTGGTCTATGGCTATGTTCTTATCACATAGTAGCTCCATTATGTATTATTTTGTGGCTATGATCGAGTCAGGTCATAGAGGGATGGATCCACATTGTATCTTTGATGGCCATCTCCTTAGTCAATATAATCATGGATCCATAATGTGTTTATTGGCAGTCGTTGTTTGGGTCATTTGTATTCCGAGCATAGGTATGCCTACCTCAGGTATGGAACACATATTAACATTGTTTTATGGTTTTCTAAAGCTTCTACCAAGTTATCTAACTCCATACGCTTGCTTCGAAGAATCTACAAATTGTTTCAACCATCAACACTCCTCTTCTGACTTCACACTTTGGGGGGCAATCTATTACACATCAAAATTCCTAACTTCGACAATATCACAAGTGTCAAAATTTCATTTTTGCAAGTGTCGTAAGTGTAGAAAGTGTCACACTTTTATTGCTGCAAGTTTCATAAGTGTTGCATTCACTTTTCCTAAGTGTCGCATCTCGAACGAAACCATGAAAACACTTTCTACAACCCTTAAAACATGTTAGAAGAAGAAGCCACATCATCTAACAACCGGAAAAATTATTTTTACTGGGGATTTTCTCATCTTGGTGACCTTTTGGAAGATCAATGCTCCCCTTATCATACATAGTGAGCACTAGTGCTCCTTGTCCATCTCAGGGGGAGCACTACATCGCTCTACTTTTCACTTTAAGGGAGTGTTGAGTTTTTTGAGGGAATCTTGCAGGAAAACCCACTTTCCTCTAATAACAACTTTGGATGGATTGGGTTAGTTTGGCTCGAATATAACTCTAGGGGTGCATCTAAGGAAGATATCACAACTATTGGAGCCATATTCTCAACTAATTCCAAATATACTCAATCTAGTTGAGTCTCTAAAATCCTATAAATGGAGGAATCTCCATGGGGAAAAAGGAGGAGAATCAACAAAGCATTGTTATTTTGATTGTGGATCTTTCGAGCAAGGGTTGGATGAGAAGGACTTAGAAAGGTTGTTGCAACATCATCTAAAGATTGTACGTTTCCTTTTGAAGTTATCATTAATATACTTGGTCTATTTCCTTCAAGTATGTTTTTACATGTGATTGTATATGCTTGTCTTAATATTCATAGCTCGATTGATTGTGTCTAATCCATTAGAGTAAGAGATAGTCGTTTGTTTCTTTATGTCCATCGCAAGTGTTGTTTTAAGCTCACGAATTGGAGCATCTAGGAAAAACGTCGTAAATGAGGGACATAATACTTCCCCTCCTTCTCTCTTTTTCAATGTATAAAATGAATCTATAGGAATGGTAGTGTCCAAATGTTGAGCTACAAGTTTTCAATGCTGACAATGAGAAACTGAAGAAGGAATAGCAGGAACAACAAAAAATAAATGAGGTCATGTTGCATAGTATAGTGACAAAGAAAATCCCAAAGGACAATGACCATGAGGAAAAGGTCAGTAAAAGGGCCTCCAAGAAATCTGGTCCTAAAGTAGAAAAAGGGGACAGTGCATCTGGGGGTACACCTTCAGCTAAAGATAAAACAAAATCAGATAGAAAAAGAAAAAAAGTAGATCACCTAGAGGGAGAATTTAAGAAAATCAAACCTAATACCTTTGATGGGGAATCCTGAACAGGGGAGGAAGCTGAATCATGGTTACTAGATGTCAAGAATTATTTCTAGATATACAACTATTCCAACAATATGAAAGTTAGGATGGCCATCTATAATGTAAAAGGAAAAGCTAGCATTTGGTGGCAAGACCTGAAATTGGCTAAGGGCCAAAAGGAGAAACAGATGGAATGGTCGGAATTTAAGAAATAATTTAAGAAACAATACCTATCAGAGAGCTACTATAAATGAAAAACCAAAGAATTTTATGAGTTACGACTCGGTCAAATGACTGTGGAAGATTTGGTAAACAAATTTCTGGAATTACTAATATTTGTTCCTTATATTCAGGAGGATAAAGGAAAAATCCAGCGGTTCCTAAGTTGTTTACCACAGTCCTACAAGCACATAAACGAATATAATAATCCCAAGTCCTTCAGTGAAGTATTCAATAAACTGGCATGGGAACTAATACAATTATCCTTGAGGACACCTGTATCTCTAGAGCAAAAAACCTCGATGGTTATTTTCCCTTTCAAGGCCATAAGGTGGAAATCGAGTACCTTTAGAGTGAGGCCCTCGTAATGGTCCAATCTGTCGAGCAATACCTCACTGCAAGAGAAAATTCAATATGTATTAGAGTTATGGAAACATATCAACAACAACGAATATCAATGGAAGTAATTATCAATGAAAGAGTAATGGTCAGAACATTTTTCTTCATGCAACTAAAATAAATTAAATATGAACAACCACTTAGCTTTAAAATACTGGGGTTCCTTGCCTCATTTTTGACACTGAGTGAATCATCCTTCACCGAAGGGGAGGAGTGGGTTATGATTCGGCTAATGGGTACCCTCGCCACATAAACAAGGGTCCCATCATTAGTTGTTGTAACCAAACATATACTAAACCAAATACTCAGTATGAAATAAAACATTTATCATTTTGTAAATACTTGCCACCTACGTATTTGCATAATCCAGGATGATAAAGCATACATAGTATAAATCACTTCTCACAGAATTGTCCATTTCAGAGCCCGATAGAGTTGTAAGTTACGGGTCCAGTTTTATAATAGGGGATTACAGAAAATCAAAACATGATAGATGCAGTGGAGTTTTGGGTATGATTAATACTGTCCTTTTACAATAACAAAGTAGGGATTGACAAGCGCAAGCAAAAATATCAGACCAATGCATTTGAACAAATCACATAAGACAAGCGTAAGGAAACAATGCTTTTGAGCAACTCATATAAAACAAATTTAAGACTACAATTTTTAATCCACAGTGAGAGTCAAATGACTTCAATAACTTCTTGTATAGGATGATGCATGCATCAATAACTTATCACAAAGTCCACATAGCAACCAAAACCCCAGAAATAGGGTTCGACCCTACAACAAATAATCGTGGGAAAATTAATTTGGTCACAAGTCTCAGATGTATAACTTCAAGCCCAAGGTCTTCAACATAGGGTTAGGAGTTTAGGACAATCATACATGAACCAAGAATACCAAATAGACTACAGTATGAGAAAGGAATTGCATATAATGATATAACCACGGGTGTTATAGTCGACTCTTTACCCATGACAGAACTTACGATATAGAGTCATATGGGATGGAGGTTCGATACCCTCACAGAGAGAGACCATAGTTAGACCCAAAGGTACAAACACAAAACCAAAATACTGAGAGGTGCCACATTACAAACTATTCAGGAATGGCTTACAGGTAATAAAACCCTATAGTAGTGAATGGGTATCCTCACGGGTTAGATGAAACCACCAACCACTATGAGATAGGGTTCATCTTTGTCATACAGAACCAGGTTAATGGTACTCCGGAAGCTTAAGAGAAGAGAGAACGAATAAATATCCAAATATCTTAATGAAAATAGTTACAGAGACCATCCCAAAAAATTTCACGACTGACCTGTCCCAAAAAACCTATTGTAACTCGGCAAGAAAGGTTGGCCCCACTTACCTGGTAAAGTAGTGATTGTTGGGCGAGTAACATCTGGTGTTTACCTCATACATGAGACATTCTCCTTGGCAGAGTTACACACTGAGTGCAGTTGCAGAATTATCATAGAAGCGATTTCTTTCTGAGGTTACACAGACAGTGCAAGAGAAGAATGATCGATAGCCTTATGAAAACCCATTTCCTGATGGATTAAAGGTAAAATTTATGCATTGTATGAATACCATGTGATTAGGGTGAGGTGGAAGAAAATGAGTGGGCATGAAAGTCAAACAGTGGGCCAAAGGAGTACGCTACAGGAGATAATTCTATGTTGTAGACAAAGCTATAACTCTGCGGTTCTTGTCAGCATTTATGGTGAAACGAATGGCAATCCAGTTAGGGTTATGGTCTAGTCTTTCGGGACGTCTATGTTTCACCTCTTGGTTCCTACCTACCGGATCGTTGATCCTTACACCCTATTCGATTACCATGGGTTCATTAAATCAACTAAGAACAAGTAGTGTGTGCCAACTGTGAACCATAACCACCTGAGCTTTAGCGCCATGCGCATCGAGGTCATATGATTAATGACTAGGTGTAATAGGGACACTTCCCTCTTGCGAACAAGAGTGGGCCTACATTACCAAATGATATTCGTGGTTACACGTTAAAAACTAAACTCATTAGTATGTCGTACGAGTTAACTCGGGTGGAATGGAAATTTATAAAGAATACACATGTTTATATAATTTTTCTATGCAAATGAAATAAAAACTCTAAGATGCATATATTTATATAGTCATGTTATGCCAATAGAAGGGAATTATCAAGGTATATATATATATATATTATTGTGTTATACAAGTATCTTTAAATCCAAAGTGAAGTACTTGTTAGTTAGTAGGTTACTAATTCACCCTGTTGTTACGAATAAAGTTGAGTTATCCATGGATGAATTCTTATAAGTAATTTTCACCCATGACAAAGAATAGTATGTGTAAGTTATGTGATATAGTTAATGAACTCCTGAAAGGTTGGAATGACAAATGATCAATTCTAAGAACCCGTATAATTTTTTTATTTTTTAATTGGTAAATTTGGGGAACATTACATATGGTATCAGAGCAAAGGTTACAGCACTTGGACCTTGAACAGGACCAAAGTATTTACTTAGCACATTTTTTTTTATGATTATGAAAAAACTAACAAAAACAAATGTTGTTACAAAAAAAAAACTCCTTTATGTTTTGTGTTAATCATGGCAGCCCAGGATGACACAGAAATCAGACTTGAGGGAAATCCTTCAGAAAGACCTCATGAAGATCCACGACAGAATAGTGATGGAATCTCACCTATGAAAGTTTTGGTAACAATGAGAAATCTCATTGTTGAGCTACAAGTTTTCAAAGTTGACAATGAGAAACTGAATAAGGCACAGCATGAACAACAGGAAATAAATGAGGCCATGTTGCGTAGTATAGTGACAAAGAAAATACCAAAGGACGATGACCATGAGGAAGAGGTCAATAAAAGGGCCTCCAAGAAATCTGGTCCTGAAGCAGAGAAAGGGGTTAGCTCATCCGATGGTACACCTTCAGCTGAAGATAAAACAAAATCAGGCAAAAAAAGAAAACAGGTAGATCACCTGGAGGGAGAATTTAAGAAAATCAAACCTGTTACCTTTGATGGGGAATCTCGAACATGGGAGGAAGCCAAAGCATGGTAAATTTCTTATAAAATTATTTCCATTTTTGGTAAATTTGAAATTGGAAAAGTTTTGCCATTTTTGGCAATTCTGAATTTTGAATTTAGTTAATTGTATTTAATGATTTTGAATGTTGGGAAGAGGCCTGATTTGACCCAACTAAATTCTTGACTATGAAAATTGTATGAAACAAAATATTTTATAATTATTGTTGGAAGAAAAATGGAAAAGCCATGTTGAAATCAGCTGACCATGACTCCATGAGTGGGGAACATGTTGGAACTACCTTAGGGATGATTGTTACAAGTATAAAATCAAGAATTTGGCCATTGATAGCCCCTAAAAATCAGGTATTTGGAAAGCTGCGAAAATTCCCAAGGGAGGGAAAAATACCTAGGCAAAAAGGATTTTGGATATATGGCATATGCGAGGAAGCGGAGCATTGCCTAGTATGTTGGGGAAATATTTGATCTCTTGTTGTTATGAACACTGATTTCTGAGTGTGAGGCAAGGGGAAGTTACTAAGACAAAGGACTATTGTTGAGGTAGAGGTGTGAGTTTTCCCTCATGGATTCATGGTCAGGCTAAGGGGTGAATGGAACAAGTGACCTTGGTTGTTCCATTCTAAGGTTGGGAGGAACGTGGTTGTTCCTTTTTTTTTCTTCAGTGAACCAGTTCATATATGTCTCTCTACTCTCTTCTGGCTAGATATATCTATCTTATTTTAGAATGGTGATTAGAATTCACATATAAGTTGTTGGGTGAATTATTTCTACTGAAATTCTTTCAAACTTAAGAATCATTTTATTGATTGAAAGAGGATATTTATATATATACATATATATACTATCATCATTGTGTAATTTCTTACTATGAATTAGATTACAAATGAATGGAACAAGCATAGGATAAACCCCTGCCAGAGTTAAATCTATGCTCAAATAAGACTGCCTGTATGTATTTATACAACTATTAACAAATAATTTAGAATCATTTAGGGTTATTTTAACCTTTACCGGGCATGCGAATACATGCATATACATATTTAGATTCAAGTAATATTTAATTGTGAAAGTGATAAACATAAATTCTAGGAACATATAAACATATAGGTGTATACCTATTTTTTGTGGATTGGAATATGCACAGCTATACAAACAACTAATGGACGTTTGATTGTTGCTATAGATATCCAAGTAGGTCCAGAAAGAATTTAAAATAGAATTTCATATCTGAATACATATTTTTGTCGATCCAGAGTTTTCTGAGTTATATAAACATCTATATACAGAAAATTAATTATTGAATGTTGCATAACTTGAAATTCGAGTCTTTCCTTTAAAATTGACTATATAATCGGAGTAAATAGTTACAGTCTTATTTCATTTCAATAACGCAAAAACAAAGGACTGGTAATGTAAATGCATCATGTATGTTCCATAATACCAAAATTCAGACTAGTAATTAAATGAGTATGAAAGCTCTACAAAATGTTCTGTTCCATAATAAATTAACAGTGGAATCCATATCCAGTGTGGGGTTTTCCCCCTCTGATCCCCCTTATGAATTTAAAGTACAATTAAACAGTTGATAGGAATCTAGCATGGGAACTAATACAATTATCCTAGAGGACACCTATATCTCTAGAGAAAAAAACTCGATGGTTATTTTCCCTTTGAAGGCCATAAGGTGGAACTAGAGTACCTTTCGAGTGAGGCCCTTGCAATTGTCCAATCCATCAAGCAATCCATGACTACAAGAGAATATTCAAGATGTATCAAAGTTATGGAAACATATCAACAACAACGAATACCAATGGAAGTAATTATCAATGAAAGAGTAATGGTTAAAACTTTTTTCTTCATGAAACTAAAATAAATTAAATATGAACAATCACTTAGCTTGAAAATACTGGCATTCCTTGCCTCATTTTCGATGCTGAGCGAATCATCCTTTACTGAAGGGGAGGAGTGGGTTACAATTTGGTTGATGGGTACCCTCGCCACATAAACAGGGGTCCCATAAATAGTTGTTGTAACCAAACATATACTAAAACAAATACTCAGTATGAAATAAAACATTTAGCATTCTATAAATATTTTCCACCTACTTATTTGCATAATCGAGGACGATAAAGCATAAATAGTATAAATCACTTCTCACAGAATTGTCCATTTCGGAGCCCGATAGAGTTGTAAGTTACGGGTCTAGTTTTATAATCGGGGATTACATAAAATCAAAACATGATAGACACAATGGAGTTCTAGGTACGATTAATATTATCCTTTTATGATAACAGAGTAGAGATTTACAAGCGCAAGTGAAAATATCAGACCAATGCATTTGAACAAATCACATAAGACAAGCGTAAGGAAAAAATTCTTTCGAGCAACTCATATAAAATAAATTTAAGACTACAATTTTCAATCCACAATGAGAGTTGAATGAATGTAATAAATGCTTGTATAGCATGATGCATGCAATGATAACTTATCACAAAGTCCACACAGCAACGAGAACCCCGTAAATAGGGTTTGACCCCACAACGAATAATCATGGGGAAAGTAATTTTGTCACAAGTCCCGGTTGTATAACTTCAATCCCAAGGTCTTCATAAAAGGGTTAGGAGTTCAGGACAATCATACACGAACCAGGAATACCAAACAGACTATAGTATGCGAAAGGAATTGCATATAACGATATAACCACAGGTGTTATAGTCGAATCTTTACCCTTGATGAACCTTATGATACAGATTCATATGGGATGGAGGTTTGATCCCCTCACAGAGTGAGACCACAGTTAGACCCAAATGTACAAACACAAAACCAAAAGACTGAGAGGTGTCCCATTACAAATTATTCAGGAATGGATTACAAGTAATAAAACCCTATAACAACGAATGGTTGTCCTGACGGGTTATATGAAACCACCAGCCACTATGAGATAGGGTTCAAATTCATCATACAAAACTAGGCTAATGGTACTACAAAATCTTAAGAGCAGAGAGAATGAATATATATCCAAATATCTCAATGAAAATAGTCACAGAGACCATCCTAAAACTTTTCATGACTGACCTGTCCCAAAAAACCTACTGTAACTCGGCAAGAAAAGTTGGCCCCACTTACTTGGTAAAGTAGTGATCGTTGGGCAAGTAATGTCTGGTGTTTACATTTGACAGGAGACCTTCTCCTTGTGGGGTTACACACCGAGTGTTGTTGCAGAATTATCACATAAGTCATTTCTTTCCGAAGTTACACACACATCACAAGAGAAGAATGATTGATAGCCTGGGGAAAACCCATTTCCTAATGTATTAATGGTAAGAGTTATGCATTGTACGAATACCATGTGATTAGGGTGAGGTGGAATAAAATCAGTGGGCACGAAATTCGAACAGTGGGCCAAAGGAGTACGCTACAGTTCATAATTCAATGTTGCAAACAAAGCTATAACTCTGCAGTTCTTGTCAACATCTATGGTGAAAGAAATGACAGTCTAGTTAGGGTTATGGTATAGCCTTGCGGGACATCTATGTTTCACCTCTTGGTTCCTCCCTAACGGATCGTTGATCCTTACACCAGATTCGGCTACCATGGGGTCGTTAAATCAACTAAGAACAAGTAGTGTGTGTCAACTATGAACCTTAACCACCTGAGCTTTAGCGCCATGCGCACCGAGGTCATATAATTAACGACTAGGTGTAATATGGACACTTCTCGCTTGCGAACTGGAGTGGGCCTACATTACCAAATGATCATCATAGTTATACATTAAAAACTAAGCTCATTGGAATGTCGTAATAGTTAACTTGGGTGGAATGGAAATTTCTAAAGAATACACATGTTTATATAATCGTTCTATGCAAATGAAATAGAAAATCTAAGATGCATATATTTATATAGTCGTGTTATGCCAACAGAAGGGAATTATCAAGGTATATATATATACATAGATGATTGTGTTATACAAGTATCTTTAAGTCCCAAGTGCGGTACTTGTTAGTTAGTAGGTTACTAATTCACCCTATTGTTACGAATAAAGTTGATTTATCCATGGATGAATGCTTATAAGTAACTTGCACCCGTGACAAGAAATAGTATGTGTAAGTTATGTGGTATAGTTAATGAACATCTGAAAGGTTGGAATGACAAATGATCAATTCTAAGAACCCGTATAATTGTTTTTTTTTAATTGGTAAATTTGGGGAACATTACAGGATGGTTTGAAAAGGTTAGTGGAGTAGAGAGGTGAATTTGTAGATCAAAATTCAACCTGGAATTGTCAAAATTTAAGTTTTAGGGGCCTCCTATAGAGTTACAAAAAGTTTGGTGGATCCATGACTAAGATCTCTTTTGAACTCTAGATCGATGACTTAGATTCATCATTACAGATTTAAAAATGCTTAAGTATTTGACCATTTGAAAGGTTGATGGGATCAACAATCGAGATTAAATCGGGGGTTGTGAAAGGGATCAAATCGACGGTCCAAATCAATTAGAGAAAATTCAATTTTTTCTAAGTCTTAATGTTCACCAAGAGAAATCATCGACGACCGATGGATGGATCGACCAAAATGACGAAGAGTTGGGTCGGCCATAAGACATCTCTGACTACTGAATCCAACAAAGTATTTTCAGTCGAAGACAAATATCATCGATGGACAACGGGTCAGTGGTCAGGCGTCAGTTGATTTTGTGAAGTGTTCGAATTAATAAAGAGGAATCATCGATGGTCATTGCACCAATGATTCAGCATCGACCAAAGTCGGTGAGGTATCTGGGTTGTCGAAGAGAATTGGTCAATGGTCGATGGGGGATATAGGATGATGATATCATCATGCATGTGTCATTCCACATCAACATTCTTGTGTCATGCCAAATCACCCAATTTGACACCTCAGGATGACATGTCATGCCACATCAACATCCATGTGTCATGCCATGCCAGTAATTTCCATGTCAGCCAACAAAAGTGGTCGATGGTCAATTGTGAAATAAACCAATTTGGGAAAGTGTTTGGAATTCATCAGGGATCCTCAATAACCAATGGGTTGGTGGTCGAGAATCGACAGATCCATTGGAGAGTTTTTCATTTTCCAACAAATATCGTCGACGACCGATTTAAGAGTTGTTTGAAAATTGGGTGTCAGGTAAATGGATCGATGAATGATAGTTGGATCGGTAAATTTGGGAAAACCTTTTGCGCATCCAAATGATGATACTGATCATCGATGTTTGAAAAGTTCATATCAACGATTGTTTTGTATCATAATTTTAGATCAATGATTGATATTTAAAGAACTGTTACAGTAGTAAAGCAGTGAAGTTTGTTTGAAATTTTCTGAAATTTTCATATTTTTGAAGGGCATTAACTTGCGGGGAATTTTTGAGGCCCTAAACGAAAATTTTATCATGTAAAAAACCATGATAATACAGTTTACAAAAGTACACTTTGTCTCTGAATATCAAATAAAATAACTTGAAGAGATCTATCGAATGAGATAAATGGTTCGGAAAATGGAGCTTGTATGAGATAGTTACATCCAAAACAGCGAGGGTAAAATGTTGGCACCAATATTACTTCCAAAGGGCATAAATATATTATCAGAAGTCCATTTAGGGCACAAGAGAAGTTGATGGAAATATTATGACCCATAGAAGTTATCGGTGGAGTCATATTTTGGTTATGGGTACCTGAAAATGTGAAGGAAGAGAAATAAGACACTTGTAGCATACATGGGTAAATTGAGTAAAACATCCTAAACTTCTTCATGTTGATACTAAGAAGGGGGTGAATCAGTATCAAGTACAATTTAAAACCTTTTTCAACTTATACTTAAACCATTCAAGTATATCCAATGAGCAATGAACAATAGTATAAGAGTTACACCAATACACCACAATACACCATGCACAATATATGAGAAATAATCAATAGTTATTGTTCAAGGGAAGTAATGACTTCCAAATGTAGAAAAATATTCCAAATGTAAAGGGAGGGATAAACCTCCAAGAGGAAGATACAATCCTCCAATATCAAGAGATATTTTAACTCTCCATCCTTTCCCTTTCCCTCCACCCAAAAATATACGAGAGATAATAAAACTTCACATTAAATCATCACCATCAACCAACCATCACATAGAACCTGATAATGCTTCCTGAGACTTCTTCAATTTCTACAATTATTAAATTATTGGAATAATATGATCCTATAGATAATATTATTCAATTTATTATTTGAAACTTCTACAAGTTTCACTCTTTAAATCCTCCCCAAAAATAAGTTATAGAGAGAATGGTAGACCTTGTTCAATTCTAGTTTATTCAGGAGACCGAACTTATACAGAATGCCCCGTGCTCAATATTTAACATCTAATTCTGAAACTAACACACAAGAAACTAAAGTCTGTACTATTTCCAATTCAATTTATCCCACAACATTTGGATTCTCGATGAAGAAGTTATGAATGTTTTACCCGGAACACATGTTTATTGACTAGCTTCAGGACTGGTCCAAAACCCTATCTTCCACAGAGTGTATCTCCATAATTATAGCGAATAAAGAGATGAAAATTTTATCATAGGTACCTTGATATGTCTTATCAATACCATAGCAATTTCACCATCTCAATCATTCTATAAAAAAATTATAGCAAAAATGGTAAGATGACCTGAAAATAACATACCTTACAACACATCACCAAAAGACTTCATCCTCCCTTGAAATCCGACCTTCTTTACTTCTGATTTTCTATGAAATTATACTTGTGTATCAAATGAATGTATAATGATATTTATTTATACCATTTATGTCACTTCATTTTAACATTAGGGCCGACCTGACACTTTCTTATTTTGTAATTCTTTTCTTTAATTATCTTCAGGGCCTACATGTACTTTCTTCTTTAATTCACTTTGTCATCTTAAAAAATTCATTTCTCCTCAACCATGATGATCCATGTGACCTGCCACATACCACCGAAAACAACATGATTTATACTATCCATCCATGGGTGTTGTATATGCATGTGCATTGTCCTTCATGTCCAAATACCTTCATCAATCTTGCGGTCCAAAACCCATGACTATGATTGACATCAATGAAAACAACCAATATTCCAACAATCTCCCCCTTTTTCATCGATGGAAACACTCATGCTCCCCCTATCACCATGATACCAATTTCTCTCCCCCTTTTACATCAATGGCAAAGGGTAGGGCTTCTCCCCCTGAGTTTAATGGAAAAAGGTAACTCTCTTCTTTGGGGTTGCTTCCCCTGAACATGTAGCACTCAATAATCCTTCATCCTTATTTTTGGTCTTTGGGACTTTTTCTTCCTTGGAATCCTTTTCTGTGGCTTCTATCTTCTCTCTCTTCTTCATGTCTAGGATGTATATGTTCTTTGGTCTTCTTGTTGCAGTTGCAACTAATCTTCTTGAGTTATTTTCTCTGATTTTACATTTTCGGGAGTCAAACGTAAGAGTGTATCCTTGATCACACATTTTACTAACACTGAGTAGATTATGCTTCAAGTCTTCAACCAATAGGACTTTTTCTGCTTTTCCATTTTCACTTCCAAGATTTACAGTTCCTTTTCCAAGTATTTTGGTAGATGAGTCATCTCCAAATGCAACATTTCCACCCTTTTTCTTCAAGCTGACAAATTTTCTTTGATCTCTGGTTATATGAGATGAGCACCCACTGTCTATGGACCATTCATCTTCTTCTTTTCATTCTTTAGCGACCAATGCTATTCGACAATTTTCATTGTGTGGAATTTCTTTCCTTTTCCATGTTGTAGTTGGTATGCAGACTTTTGGCATACAATTATCTTCCTTCATCTCTTTGCAATCTCATGCTTTGTGACCAAGATTATTGCACTAGTAACATACAACATTTTGATCCATTAATGGGTCAAATGTATTATAATTTATGTTGACAGGTCTACGAACATTTTTATATCTAGTATTTTCACCATTCATGTAGCTTGCATAGTTATTCCTTTCATTGATTCTACAATTGATTGCCTTGTGTCCAAAATTTCCACAAGTATAACAATGTCCAAGAAAGAAATTTTGATACCTGGGTGTAAGTGATCTTGTTTGTGGTGTGGTCCATCTAGGTTCACGATCTATTCTTCTGTAGTTTCCTTCATAATGATTTCTTTCATACCTGATGGGACAGGATATTCTTGATATCTCATTCCTTCTGAATTCTAGTATTCTATCTTGTTGTTCAACTTGTTCTGGAATGTTGGTTTCATCATTTTCAACTTCCTTTTCTTGTTTTGTTGTCTTCAAACTGTCATTGTATCCTAGTCCTCTCTTGTTGTTTGGAGATCTTTGACTGCTAAGGATCTCATTTAATTTTTCAGTGCTTTTTTCAAACTTCTTCAACTTTTCTGTTGTCAATAGGATCTCCCCTTTTGTGTGATCCAATTCTGCTTTCAATTTCTCATAATCTTCTAATTGTTTCTTCAAGCTATTAATGGTCTTTTCAAGCTTGTAATTCTCCTCTTCACAATTACTCAATTCACCTTTTAGTATTATGTTTGTGTTTCTAAGGTTTCTATTTTCAGTTTCAACATACTTCAACTTTTCAATATTCTCATCTTCTTGTTCACTCTCTGCATTGTCTTTGTATCCCCAAAAGGAATCAAGGTTGGTTTCTTCATCTGAATCTTCTTCACAAATGATTTCTTCTTCTTTAGAATTCTTGTGATCATCATCCTCGGTTTCTTGGGTTATGAAGATGACTTCTCCTCCATCATTATCTTCTTCATCACTCTCATTTGAGGAGATGTTATCATCCTTGGAGTAGAATCTCTTTTTATTGTTGAGACTTCTCTTTTTATAGTAGCAGTTTTCAAAAATATGTCTTATTCTACCATAGTTAAATCATTTGAGAGGAGACTTACCTTTGTATCTTCCACTTCCCTTCTGGAACCTTTTGACAAAAATTTCTATTTCTTCATCAAGGTCGTTATCCTTGTATTTTGTCTTATTTATGGCTTTAAAGGATTTTTCATTGTTTGGCTGGTCACTTTCTGTACCTGTTCTCATTTCATATGCTATAACAGACCCATGTAATTCATCCATTGTCATTTTGGTCAAGTCCCTAGTTTCTTCAATGGTGGAGACCTTAGCATCATACTTCAAGAGAAGTGATCTCAACACTTTTTGTACAACCAAGGATTCATAGATATATTCACCTAATCCTCTGATAGCATTAATAACTTCATAAACTCTAAGAAAACAGGTTGCAATATCTTCCTTTTCATTCATCTTCAAATTTTCAAATTCTGCTCTATGTCCTTGAAGCTTGACCTGCTTGACTTTTGGATCACCTTCGTAGATGCTATTGAGTTTGTCCCATACAACCTTAGCAATCCTACAACCCATCACTTTGATAGCAATGTTTGGTGCCAATGCTGCTAGAATAACATGTCTAGATTTTGAATTACAACTCATAAGCTTCTGCTCATTTGGATTAGTTGGAGTATTATGTGGGATTACATAGCCATTTACAACTGAGTACCAAATGTCTACTCCCAAAGTCATTAGGTAAGTTTTCACTCTATCACTCTACTATGCATAATTTCTTCCATCAAATTTTTGAATCCCATTTGAAATTTCCTCATGGTCATCCATCTCTGCTCAGGATTTTCCTTCCAGTGGTTAAACTATTTTGAATGCAACCTGCTCTGATACCAACTGTTGATACTGAGAGGGGAGTGAATCAATATCAAGTACAATTTAAAAACTTTTTCAATTTATACTTAAACCATTCAATTATATCCAATGAGCAATGAAAAATAGTATAAGAGTTACACCAATACATCACAATACACCATGCACAATATATGAGAAATAATCAATAGTTATTGTTCAAGGGAAGTAATGACTTCCAAAGGTAGCTACAACTTCCAAATGTAAAGGGAGGGATAAAACTCCAAGAGGAAGATACAACCCTCCAATATCAAGAGAGATTTGAACTCTCCATCCTTGCCCCTTCCTTCCACCCAAGAATATATGAGAGATAATAAAACTTCACATTAAATCATCACAATCAACCAACCATCACATAGAACCTGATAATGCTTTCTGAGAATTATTCAATTTCTACAATTATTCAATTCTTGGAATACTATGATCCTATAGATAATATTATTCAATTTATTCTCTGAAACTTCTCCAAGTTTCACTCCTTAAATCCTCCCCCAAAAAAAGTTATAGAGAGAATGGTAGACCTTGTTCAATCCTAGTTTATTCAGGAGACCTAACTTGTACATAATGCCCCATGCTCAATATTTAACATCAGATTCTAAAAATCGTACAAAAGAAACTAAATTCTATGCTATTTCCCATGCAATTTTTCCCACTTCATTTGGATTCTCTATGAATAAGTTATGATTGTTTTACCCGGAACACCTGCTTATTGACTAGATTCAGGATTGGTCAAAAAACCTATCTTCCATAGAATGTATCTCCATAATTATAGCGAATAAAGAGCTGAAACTTTTACCAAAGGTACCTTGACATGTATTCTCAATACCATAGCAATTTCACCATCTGAATCGTTCTAGAAAAAAAGTTATAGCAAAAATGGTAAGATGACCTGAAAATAACAGACCTTAGAACACATCACCAAAAGACTTCATCCTCCCTTGAAATCCGACCATCTTTACTTATGATTTCCTCTGAAATTCGACTTGTGTATCAAATGAATGTATAATGATATTTATTTATACCATTTATGTCACTTCCTTTTAACATTAGAGCCGACCTGACACTTTCTTATTTTGTAATTCTTTTTTTTAATTATCTTCAGGGCCTACATGTACTTCCTTCTTCAATTCACTTTGTCATGTTCAAAAATTCATTTATCTTCAACCATGAGGATCCATGTGACATGCCACATACCACCAGAAACAACATGATGTATATTATCCATCCATGGGTGTTGTATATGCATGTGCATTGTCCTTCATGTCCAAATACATTCATCCATCATGCGGTCCAAAACCCATGACTAGGGTTGACATCAATGACAACAACCAATATTCCAACACTTTAGACCATAACATTCCTCTCAGATCTTGAATTTGAGAAAAATAATAGTCATTGGAAAGGTTTTTAGGAGTATAATATATCATTCAGCCCATAATTTTGATTTGGGAAATTAGATTTCTCAGAAATTAATAAATAGATTTCTATAGCAGTAAAAAGAGTGGAATTGCGGCATGTAGTTGTTGTAACTTTTCACTCAGAATTCAAATTGAGACATGAGTATAGTTGTTGGGAAGTTGTTTTGGGGATGAATTAATCAAGAAAATAAAAATTTGAATTGGTGAAATGTGTCCTTCATAAATTTATGAAGAAATAACCTGTATTCGATATGATGAATTTTTTTATGCAATGCATATTTCTAACAGTAATTATTATATGCACATTTCTTGCAGAATTAGAGGTACAAAAAGAAACCTTAGTTATTATATGATGATTGGATTCATGGAAGATTCCTAGGTATCTTACAGCCATGAGGAAGATATCAGAGGTATGCATGTCAACATGGGGAATGTTGAGATAGAGTCAAATGGAAGAAGAGATAGGCAAGAGCCTATCACTATGAGAATACTACATAGGGAAGTGTGAATATATATAGTTGATGATGAAAGGATTATGAATTCTCAAGAAGATATACTTCAAAGCTTGAAAATGTTTCATAAGAAAGTAAAAAATGTTTATGGCACCAAGCAAGTAGCTAGTGCTAGACAAGTATCAATATCTAGATCCCATATAAAAAGGGATGATCATGGAAATGATAGGTAGTTAAGAAGCATGAGTAGGTGCCACCATTCTCCAAGGAAGTCCACCAGAAGAAATCATGCAAGTTTAGGTCCAGGGAGCAGACCAAGTGTGTCTCCTATTTGATGGAAAATAATAAGGCTCGAGGCATACATCTTGCAAGGTGAACTTAGGAAAATCAAGCCACCTAGTTTCAATGGTGAGCACAGGAAAGGAGAAGAGGAAGATGTCTGTCTATTGGAAATGAAGAAATATTTATAGCTACATGATTACCCATCCCGGTTAGAAGCTAAAATTTCCACCTACCACTTGCAAGGAAAGGAATCCATGTGGTGCGATCATATTAAGAAATCCAAGAACCTCAATGGATAGAAAAGAATATCGTGGAGGAAGTTCAAATAATATTTCCAAGAGAAATATTTTTATGAGAATTACTATGAGAGAAATATGAAAGAGTTCTTTGAACTCAAGTTGGGAACCATGACAATGGAGGAATATGAGAAGCGATTATTTGAATTGTTAAAGTATGTTGACTTCATCAAGGATTTGAAAGTCAAAATCCAAAGGTTTCTAAGTGGGTTAGCCTCCTTCTATAGGGACAAGATACAATATGATAATCCCAAGAACTTGGAGAAAACAATAAGGAGATAAATACACCTTTATGAGCAAAGCAAAGGAAGGC
Source organism: Picea engelmannii (assembly GCA_009831015.1). Taxonomy (NCBI): domain Eukaryota; kingdom Viridiplantae; phylum Streptophyta; class Pinopsida; order Pinales; family Pinaceae; genus Picea; species Picea engelmannii. The sequence continues at coordinate 81,993 of ML776866.1, forward strand.
CAGTTTTCCAAAAATCTTGGAATAACAAAATGAAAGGGAAAAAGGATCAAAGGAAGAAATGTTTTAAGCCTCCCTTTTTCATAAATAACTCCCAAGAAAATCAACAAGTTCAAGCATCTCAAAATGAGCATAATAATGAAAATTCATTTGGGAAAGGCCAAGGAAACAACTTATTCAATGTTGGCGATGTGAGGGAAATCACTTATATAGGGACTGCCCTCACAAAGGAGAAAAAATGAGTATTGTCCACATCATTCAGGAGGATGAAATAGTGGAATACATGGGAGGAAGCATGCTAAGGATTTATGTATCCTTGGAAAACAAGTAGGCATAATATAAATCTCCCATGGTCGAAGTGGAAGGTAAGATTGATAACTAGCCCATAGAAATTTTAATTGATTTTGGAGCTAGCCATAGTTACATAAATGCTAACATTGTTGAAATATTTCACTTGCAAATAAGTAAACATAAGAAATCTTGGTTAGCTCAGATAGCCATGGGCGATAAAAGGAAGATCAATGCGTTGTTTGAAGATCGTCAAATAGACATGAATGGACTTAGCACAAAGGTAGATGTAAACATCATACCATTGAGTTCATATGAATGTATAATTGGCATGGATTGGTTGGAAAGACATAATTTTGTCCTAGATTATTACAACAAGAAAATAAGATGTCTTTATGAGGAAGGGTAGCAAGGAAATATTGAAGGAATTCTAAGAGTTGTAGTTGTTATAAACATTTCAACTATGCAGTTGAAGAAGAGCTTCAGAAAGAGATGTCAGATATTTGCAGCCCATATGGAGGAGGCAATGAAAGACATAGAGTCAAGCATTAAAGACCATTAGGTCTTGAGGGATTTTGAAGATGTTTTTAGAGAAATTACAGGATTGCCACCAAAGAGAGACATTTATTTATCGATTGATTTAGTGTGAGGAACTACCCCAATGTCTAAGATCCCTTGCATAATGGGCACACCAGAACTAAAAGACTTGCAAATACATCTTGAAGAACTTTTGAATAAGGGGTATATATGCCCAAGTGTTTCTCCTTCGGGATCCCCAGTTTGTTTTGTGAAGAAGAAGGATGGAACCTTAAGGTTTTGTATTGATTTCAGGAAGCTTAATAAGGTTACCATAAAGAATAAGTATCCTTTTCCCAGAACTGATCATTTTTTTGATCAAATAAAAGGTGCAAGAATATTTTCAAATATTGACTTCAGATAGAGATATAATTAGCTAAGGATAAAGGAAGAATACATTAGTAGCACATCATTCAGAAAAAGATATGGGAATTATGAATTCATGGCAGTTCCTTTGGACTATCAAATTCCCCAACAGTTTTTATGTGTTTGATGAATGGAGTGTTCATGGAGTACATGGAGAAGTTTTTTATTTTGTTCCTAGATGATATCCTCATCTACTCTAAATCAGAAGAGGAACATGAGAAACATTTAATAATGGTGTTGCAAGTCTTAAGAGAGCATAGGTTGTATGCTAAGCTAAGTAGGTGCATCTTTTATCAAAATAAGATTCACTACTTGGGGCATATAATTTTAGCAGCAGGAATAGAAGTTGATCCTAATAATATAGAGGCCATTAGAGGATGGCTAGGGCCAAAGAATGTGATAGATATCAAATCATTCATGGGTATTTCCGGTTATTACCGAAGATTCATAAAAGGTTTTTCAAAGATTGAAAGTCCAGTCACTTCTTTTCAAAAGAAGGGAGTGAAGTTCAAATGGACTTCCAAGTGTGAAGAGAGTTTTCAATAGTTGAAGGGAATATTGACAAGTGCACCAATATTGAAGATTGCATATCCAAATGAATATTTTTTGTGTGCATCGATGCATGCAAGGAAGTACTCGATGGATTTCTCAATCAAAGGGACCATGCAGTATGCTATGAGTCCAGAAAATTAAAAGAGCATGAGAGGAATTATGCGACACATGACTTGGAGTTAGAAGAGATTGTACATTCATTAAAAATGTGGAGGCATTACCTTATGGGTAAGAAATTCAAACTAAGGAAAAACCACTATGGTTTGAAGCATTTGTTTGGACAACCAACACTAAATGCTTGGAAAAAAAGATGGCTGAAATTTATGAGTGAATATGACTTCAAAATTAAGAATATAAAGCGAAAGGAAAATCAAGTGGTTGATGCATTTAGAAGGAGAGGTTGTGAACTCCATATTGCAGACATTAGCATGTACAAGATAGATCTAAAAGACAAAATTGTTGCAACAACAAATTTAAATCAAAACTATGTGAGAATAAAAGAAGCATTACATCAAGGTAATTTTCAGCATAAATTTTATTATTATGAGATGAAATAATAAAACATTATCATGTACAAAGGTAAGGTGTATGTGTCGAATTCTAGTGAGTTGAAAAATGCATTTTTGAAGGAAATCCACAATGTGTCATATGTTGGGCACCCAAGATATTAGAAGACAATTGTAGTAGTAAGAAGCCAATACTTTTATCCAGGAATGAGGAAAGAAGTGGCTAATTACATAGCCATATGTCTATAATTCCAAAAAGCTAAGACTGAACATAGGCACCCAACAGGTTTGTTACAACCATTTCCCATTCCAGAATGGAAGTGGGAAGTAGTTATAGTAAATTTTATTATTAAGCTTCCTAGAAACATGATTCCATCATGGTGGTGGTGGATAAATTGACTAAAGAAACATATTTTATTCTAGTAGAGACTACACACAAGGAAGAAAACGTTGCAGATATATACATGAAAGAATTTTCTAGGCTACATGAGGTACCTATAGAAATATTTTCAGACAGAGATCCAATGTTTACTTATAATTTTTAGAAAGGTTTGTTTAAGGGATTTGGAACAAATTTGAATCTTAGTACAACATATCATCCAGAGTCTGATGGGAAAATATAAAGGACTAATAGGATAATTGAGGACATGCTTAGAATGGATCAACCATCAAAGTGGGAAGATTATATTCATTTAGTTGAATTTTCCTACAACAGTGGGTATCAGGCCTCATTGAAAATGAGTCTGTTTGAAGCGTTGTATGGCAGAAAATGTAACATTTCAGTGAGTTGGGATAATCCAGTAGAAAGAGCAGTTGTTGGGACAAAATTATTAAAATAAATGGAAGAGAAGGTGGAAAAGATAAAGAAGAATTTAAAGGCTTCCCAGGATAGGAAGAAAAATTATGCAGACATGAAAAACGTTTTCAGGTATTTTAAAGTGGGAGAAGATGTGTTCTTAAAAGTAAAGGAAAAGAGAAGTTTGATAAGATTAGGAATTTTCCCGAAGTTGGCAACAAGATATTGTGGGCCTTTTGAAATATTAGAAAAGATAGGGCCAATTGCATACATGTTAGATTTTCCTACATCCATGACAGTGCATAATTTATTTCGTGTCTCATTGTTAAAGAAATATATGCCTAATACTAACCACATAATTGATTGAAATGTGATCCAGGTGGAGCACGAAGGGGATTTCCAAGTGGAACATGTACACATCCTGGACGAGAAATTCAAATTGCTCAGGAACAAATACATAGGTTTGGTAAAGTTTCAATGGACCTGATATGGTCTTGAAGATGATACATGGGAACATGAATAAAACATGTAGGTAGATTACCCGCTAACTTTTGACATTTTTTAAGAAAACATAATGCAAGACTCCATTTTGAGCAGCTAAAATTATGGAACCACATCTCAGAGTCCTAGCCAGCTACGTTTGGGACCTTGATAAAATAATGGCTCATTCCTTGGGCTAGACTTGATAAATGGTTGGTACATCCCTTTGGTTATCCTTGATAAATGAATCATACAATCCTTGGGTCGGCAAGTTGAAAGGAAGATGAGATTATGGTCGGAGTTGTTGTTGGAGTTGTTAAATTGCAAAATATTTATTTCTAAGTATTGTGATGTAAATTTTCATATATGTATATCAACATAGAGTGCACCGAGGATGAAACACAATTGTAGGGGAGGGGGAATGTAAGATCCCCATTACAATCCCCAATTTAATTAATGGTTATGTAGATATAATATGTGGCTATGACCAAGAGATGTAATATGCAAATTGTATTTCCTTATTTTATTAATAAAATGCGATGTCAGTTGCTAATGGGACATGGACAAGAGATGGGTGTTGAATTAATCCACAATATGGGGGAGTGTCTAGGATAGTTTCCAAGAGGGATACAAGGGGTAAATACCCATGTATATGGATTTAACCCATTTTCCTATTGTATATGAACCCTCCCATTTATGATTGAGTGTTCTGAAATCCAATCATTGAATGCATGTAAGAGGGTGGGTGTGAGTGGTCACATCCAAAATTTATTAGGCACATGGGGGTTGGGTACAATCATCTTGGAGAAGAGTGTGAGTCAATAAAGGAAATCCAAAGAGAGGAAATTTGTATGGGTTTTTATAGCAAGTTTTAATTAGTCAAGTTTGTGCATGGAAAAACAAGGGGAGAGAAATAAGCATAGCTTGAAGTTGATGCATCCATGGAGGGATAATTCTTGAGCATGTAGTGTGTAATTGGAGCGAATTGGAGATGGAAAATTGAAGAGCTACTTTTTCAGGCCTAAAGAGTGAACTCATGCATGATTTTCACTGAAACAACAAGTGTTTGTTGTTGGTTTGCTAATAGTTTTCCTAACAACAATTTCTCTTGAGTTCCCAACTAAGATATTCATAACTACTTGTGCCAGAGAGACCATGATAAACAAATGGAACATTCCTTGTGTTAATATTGATAAAAAAATGGCACATCCATTGGATTATCCCTGATAAATGAATGGTGCATTCCTTGGGTTGGATAGGTCAAGAGGAAGAGAGCTAGTGAAAAATTAGGATAGTTGTAGGAGAATATCAATTGGGTTGAGGGTTTTATGAGATGTGAGTTGACTATGAGAGACCAACCTCTTTTTTGGATTGCTAGCCTCAGCTTAGGGGTGACTGTATATTGATATTTGGAATAGTCAATCTATGGTTGGGTGGAACATTCATCCCAAGAATCTGATTGCACAACTATTGTGAAAAGATAAGTGTTTTATCTTGTTGGTGTGTTAAATTATGTGTTTAATTGTTGTGCATGAACTCTGTGTATTTGGAAGTGATTTATTTGTTGTTGTAATGATTTGTTTAGCTTCATTTCATGTTGATTATTAGCATGTTGTAGATGCTTCTATTTTGTGGTTATAGACAGTAGCTAAATCTGTTTTAATTTGTAGTTGAAAGCTATGGGAAATGCGTTAACTATAAATGAATTAAATTAGTTAGCTTAAATTTCATTTTTATGTTTATTTTTCACCATAATGTCCCTCAGATGGGACGGGGGATGTTACTGACTCGTCTTGCAGGGCCATTTTAGTGGCATATCCTAGTTTGGAAAATCAAGGTTTGGAACCTTATGGGACCATTTTAAGGAATCAGACGAATTTTTTTAGGATTAATACTTTCCTAGAATAGATTAGACCCTATGAATATATTTTATACATTGATACCTTTCTAACGGTGAAAAACCCACTTCAATCAGAGCTCGTATGCAAAATTTATGTCTCTCACAAGTTGACCTACCGTGTTGACCACCATGGTACGAGAGGATTCCATGTCAACGCTTGTTACTCATGCATATGTAGACATAAATGTATGTAATTTCAATAATATTCTAGAAGTTCCAAAACCCTATCATAATTGAGGGTTGAGTAAGTCAAAAACCTACCCTTAGATGGATATTGGGCTATGTTAAATAACGTGCCACTAGGAGGAGAAGGGGTGCCATTCTATACTATTGGATTTTTTTCCATAGATGAGAAGATAAACTAAGAGTAGGAAATTAGAGAGCATATTAGATGGGGTTAATGTTCTGTAGCATCCTAATAGGTGATAGGTCTCACATAACTCCATAGAGAGTTCCTTCTCCTTTTTACTTGCATTACTTCCATACCAGAGAAAAGAGAGAAGAACAACGTCTCCTTCTAGCTCGATTTTCTCCTGTAAGGGTTTCCCATAGAAAAACATTGTGTCATTTTGTGGATGGTGTGTGATTTTACTTTATTGTTCTCTACTTTCCACATTTTATCTATTTCATGCATAAGCAGGAAATCAATAACTAAATATTTTGGAATCTAAAGGAATTTAACCTTCAGAGTGTAAAGTTCAACTTAAATTATCAGATCTATTGTGAAAAACTATTCGAGTGGAATATTCTCGGAATTTTACAAATCATATTGGTATCAAAGTGTGTTTTTTATTTTGGTTATTTCTTGGAAGTTGCAGTATCCAGGAATCATCTTAAAAAGAAGTTGCAGAAACCCTAGCCATGGAAGATGAGTCTATTCATAATAACCCTGAGATCTAGTAGATGAGATATTTGAGTGGTTGAAAGCACAATTTGTCGACATTAGTTACAATATGAACCTCCTCATGGAGGATCTTACAATAAATATCGAACCATTTGGAGAAGACAGAGGCTCTAACTTAGAGATCAGATCAAAGGGGAAATCAGGAGATTGAGAACACTCAAGAAAGGAGTCACAAAAATAATTTGAGAAAGAACAGTCCATTTAAAGTGTCGTTAACCCTTCATAGTCCCTATTCAATATATAAGAAAAAGTGGACATAAATCCATACCAAGGTGATATAGATACATTAAAACTAAATCATTGGTTGCAACAACAAGAAGTTTATTTTAGCGCTCACCATATAGATGAAGGATAGAAGATTTCATTTTCTAGATTGAAGTTACAAGGGCATGCTTTAACCTGCTAGGAAATCCATATAGAAACACTTAGGCTAGAGGATAATATTCAAGTAACTAGGTGGGAGGACTTCAAAACCCTCATCAATCCCCAATTATACACTATCAAGTATGTAGAAGACCAATGGACCTGGTGAAACTACATCAGGTAGAGGTAAGGGAAGAGCGTATAGGAGTACACCACTAAGTTCATAAATATGGTCATCATGTTGGGTATTTCTCCCAAGAACCTAGATGTACTCAAGTGTATGGGGGGTTGAAACAACCATCTATTAAATAAGGTGATGTTCTTCACACCAAAGACAATGGATGAGGTGTGTGTATAAGAAAAATACCTGTAAAAAATAGGAAAAAATAAGGGGAAACCAAGTGGTTTGAAGAAGAAAGAGAACCAAGAAGCTTCCAAGGAGAGGAAAAATAAGTTAAAAGGGGGGGGGGGAATATGAGAAGACATAAGCCACTACAAATCAGTGAAAAAATCTCAACAACCATTTCAATCATTGCAACACTCATGGACACACTGAGGAAAAGTGTTGGAAATTACATCCAAAGATAAACCCAAAGAATCACAAGAAGGATGTAAATAAAAAGAACCTTGTAGCCATAGATTCAAGCAATCAAGTTGAAAGTAGCTAAAATTTGGATGAAAAAGTTGTCTACACATATGTGCAAAAGGAGTTGAATCTGAGTATCCTTCATCACCAGGAAGAGGAGAGGACCAAGCTTTTCCACATTAAGATTCAGGTCAAGAAGACCAAGATAGATGCTTTGTTCGACTTTGGTTCACGTGCTAATCTCATAGCAACAGATCTATTTAGCAAGCTTTGATTGGAGGTTCATGATCATACTAGCCCCTATCCATTAGGTTTGGTAAGTAAGGATACAAAGATAAAGGTAACAAAATAGTGTAAGATTAAATTTTCAATAACTGTTGATTTTATTGATGAAGTGGAATTGGGCATAGTACCCCTTGATGTATGTGGAGTAGTGTTTGGAAGCCCCTAAATTTATATGAGGGATGTAATATTCATGTGGAGAGCTAACCAATATCAATTTCTCAAGTATAGGAAGTCCTACATATTCAACATGCATAAAGTCAAGTCAAATATCTCACTAGTAAGTTCCAACAATCCGAGAAGTTGATTAGTTCTAGAAAGAAATATGTTTTGATTTTCTTAAGAGAAAACCAATCTGATGATGAATCAATGAGAGTGAAGGAATACCTAGATGGGTGCACTAAAGAAAATAAACATTATTTGGAGTTTATACATTAATACAGAGGAGTGTTCGAGGATCCTAAAAGGAAACCACCCAATAGTGATGTGGAGCATTAAATATAGTTATTTCTAGACTCCCCATATCTGAATATTGGGTTGTATAGACAATCTATTATAGAAGAAGAAGAAGTGAAGAATCACTTGCAATAGTTGTTGGAGCAGGATGTCATTTGACCAAGCACCTCACCTTATGGGTCACCCATCAGAATTGTACCCAAGAAATATGGGACTTGGAGAATGTGTATCACTTGTAGGGAATTGAACAAGATTACACTGAAGAATTGATACCCTTTTCCAAGGATCAATGATCTCTTGGACCATATGTTGCATGCCAAGTAATTCACTAATATGGATTTGGAATCATGATATCACTGGATATGATTCAAAGAAAATGATATCTAGAAGATTACCTTCCAGATAAGGCAATGTTTCTATGAGTGGTTGGTTATGTTATTCAGTTTATGCAATGCACCAACTACATTTATGATACTAATGAATGATTTTGTAGGCCCTTATCTAGATTCATTTTTTATTGTTTATTTGGATGATATATTAGTTTATATCACTACCTGGGAGGAGCACATATCACATCTTATGAAGGTGTTAGAGACTCTGAAAAATCACTAGCTTCCATCCAATCTCAAGAAATGTGAGTTGCCTCAATGATATTTGGTGTATTTTTGGTATTTGATCGGTGGTGATGAGCTCAAGATAGATCCTGAAAAGATGGAGGCCATCATTAAATGACTAGTTCCTATAAATTTCACTTAATTTAGGATTTTTTTTTGGGTATCACGATACTTGTGGAAGGTCATAACTTCATTTTTAGTGGTATTTTCACCACTCCATGCCATAGCAACCAATGATAATAGTTTGTAGTGGGGGAAGAGTCAACAAAAGGACGTTGATGAGATAAAAATAAATATTAGTAAAGCCCCAGTTCTCATGCTACCAAATTTCAAAAATCCTTTCAAAGTGGAGATGGATGCAAGTGAGTATCCCATGGGAGAAGTTTTGATGCAGGGAGGAAGTCCCATCTGTTATCATTCTGAAGTATTTCATGGGGTGAATATCAACTACCCTACCTACGAAAATGATCTCTATGCATTAGCACAAGATTTTGAAAAGTGGAAGAACTATATGATGTTCAAGGAGACCATGATCCACACACATCATCAACAACTACAATATTTGTAGGCCCAAAGTAAGCTACAAAAATCCAAGAATTACATGTGGATGGG